>UXGC01000063.1:0-422938 GCA_900480045.1 Eurytoma adleriae | reverse complement strand
TAACCTTTGGAAGCGAACATTTATTTGATTGTGCAAGTTGCGATTGTTAAAAATCTTTATGTGAATAATTTAAATGCTAAACGGCCACGCAGGTGAAATTTTTCCATAAATTGTACCGTGCAAATTCACTGGAATAGCGATACGATAGACTGTGATAAATATTACCATAAATTTAGCTCGAACTATTAACGTACAATTTTTACCATTGATATGTAGTAGCGAATGACATATATTATGGTAGATTTTGTAAATTTTTTTATTTTGTGCGTTGAATGATTGTATAAGCAGTTGAATTTTACTTTAGGTTTCATTCATCAAACGATTTCACGGTTGAAGCAGGAGTAGTTTATGAATGCTATACTAATTAACAAGTACGTGATTGTACAATTGCTTTCATCAAAATAATTCGAAATTTCACTGAAAGCCTAAGAAACTACGTGTTTTAATGATTAAAGTACTTTAGACTAATTTAAATTAGTTAAATAAAATGTAAAGTCACAGAAAATCTCTTCAAATTAAAATTTCATTTTAACAAAATAAACTCTTTTCACAGAAAAAATTCAAATATATCTTCTATACAAATCTTGCAATAAAATGGAAATTTCTGTTCAAGAAAAAAATTTGCTCGGTATTACATGAAAATGTAGGTCGGAGATTTGCGATTGTCTTATGCAAATATCGATAGTCACGTAATTTACAGAAGGATCAATCCTTCGCTACCAATTTGCATTAAACTCCGTCAATATTCGGGCGTTTCTCCCACCACTGATCAATGCCACTTAGTCTTTTTCTTTTTTCGTCAAACTCCAGTCTCTTCGGGGTCAGTTTTAAACGCGCACACAACTGGCAACGTTTGTCAATAAAAATGAAGCACTTCACTCGAAACGAAACGATTTTTTTTATCGCCTATAGTGTAGCCTTTTTTTCGTTCGAACGCAGTTTCAGCACTAGCATATGCATGACTTTGTCTAAACTGCGAAATGTATTCGTAAAGGCTAGGCGGTGTTGTGAGTGACGAAAAAAGAGATATTTATAGCGTCCTATATTAATTCGATGAACAAGAGGATATTATTGCTTTTCGCATAAAATAAAAGATAAAGCAAGCGTAACTATATGCGCAGTAGTATGGTAAACCGTTTATTCTAAACAAACTTCTCAACAAAATTCCGCGAAAATATTTGTTTTACCGCGCTCGAAAGTTTGCCTTTATGAAAAATTGAAAACACATCCGAAATATCGAGTCCAATAAATTTTACAAAAAAAAATCAAATGAAAATTCAACAAATTTTCTCTTGAAATCCTCGAATTTCCCGTAAGTTGATCTACCAATTTCCGATTTTTTCAATTCCACGTCAAAACTAATTTTCAGTCGAGCGCGCGATACAGCCCTATCCGTGAACTTTCATTTAAAAAATTTCGGAAATTGGCCCCGAAGAATAGCCGTCGCGTTTCGCGAGTTATTTAAGTATTAGCACTCCGACGAACTTCGCCGGAACTTTATAATGTAAGAGTTTAATTCTCAACCGAGCAAGTCCGCCCGTTTTTATCTCAATCTCCGCGGAGGTAAAAAATCTCTAAACGAACGGCCGAAACTTCTGTCCTCGAAGTGGCGATTCATCCGGCGACTGCTAATTATGAAAAACGCGTGGGCGGGATCAAGCCGCGCGTCGCAATGTTAATCCTCGTTACCTTTAGTCGGCTCTGATTCCGAGGCGCAGAGGTGCAACGAACGCGCGCAGCTGCGACGCGGCTGTGGGGGTAGAAGTTGGAAAAAGGAAAAAAAATGAAATGCACATGTACCTCGTATATAATCTCATTCCGCGAGAATTCGAGTCCCCGGCCGCTTCTTAATTATTCGCGCTCTGGTTTGAGACGCGTGCGGAAAAAGAATTTCATGGAAGGATTTTTGATTAGAAAGCAAGCGTCAGGAGCAATTCCCTGTAATTAATAGCTTCCGTGGGGCTATTCGCGATTATGCTTGCCGTGCATTATTCATGAACTTGTTTGTTTGCTTTGAAAATAATCGTGCGTTGAAAGCCGCTTAATTCGAGGCTGAGTGCATGTACACGTACATTTGGATGTCTTTCTTTTTTTGTATAATATATCCGGATACTTTTGGCGTAGAAGCGAGTTGAGATTGATTGATGAAAGTTAACGCACATCAAGAATATTGATGTAATCAATAAAGATTGTTCAATTGATGTATTTCCTTGACTCGGCTTGATTAATGTTGCTGCGTTGAACAAAGTAGAATTAGCAATTTTCGAAAATGACAGAAAAAAATAATGCTTTTCTGTAATGGCACTTCATTCTACGCTCGCTCGTGACAAAAAAAAATTTACAAATATTTTTATATTTTAGCAAGTAGTTTTTTTTTAACACCTTTAGATCGCATAATTTTTTTATACAAACAATTTTATTGCATCGAAAGTTGACAAATCTCGCAAAAGACATCTCGTGAAATAAACATCATTAAACGTGTCATCGAATAAACAGTAAATTTAATGAGAAACGCGAGGGTCGCAATCGTTCATTTGATCGCGAACCTCGGCGCGTTCATCATCGGTTTAAAATCCGCCCGAACGAGCGGGAAAAGAAATTTCTGCTTTTCCCTGAGACTACAGCAAATAAAATACGAATCACGGGCGAAAGCAAACATCGATACCGTCGCACAGAGGCAACGAGAAAAATGAAGGGAGCCCCGGAGCCCCGGCGACGGGCGCAATTTCATTCCTCGGCCCGCATCCTCGCGTCGCTATATATCGGGCCGGCCCGTCTGGCCGCGCTCGTGGCCCGAAACACGCGAGACCGGCCGTCGCCGGGCGAGCACGCATACGGCGCATTCGCCTGGTATTTGCGTGCGCGCAACAAGCGCGCACGCGATGATAAACGCCCGGCCGTCCCCCCGACCCCTGCCGCCTGTTATTTCGTAATTTTTGCGATTTCGGCCGCGCGCGTGCATCGCCGCTTCTGTCGGGACTCGAATTGTGCGGCAGGGGCCGATCGACGCTCCCGTCGATAATGTTTCGCGCGGTGCTTTTCCGACGAGCGGAGTGCGCGCCGGATGGAAAACGTCAGGTTTTAAAACGAGTTGCTTTATTCGGGGGTGTAGCCGTGGAAATTTAATACGAGGAGACCGATCGGAAGTATATCCTGCCGGGGTGTCATTAAAATTCACCGTTTTCTCCGTGCATTGTTATGTATTTTTAATTTATTTTTGAAACGTTAATGTCGCTCCGCGAGCGCAGTCGAAGCTGAATCATTCATTTCGGAAAATTGAATAATACCTGCGTTTTGTCGCTAACCGTTCGTATAAAGCTTCGTGTTTTAAATTGATAATGCCCACCTTTTTACAACGACGAGTGAATGATTAAACGAGGACCGCGAATCTTTTCAAATGACGTTGCCGGGAGGACGCGCGCAGTTTATGGGTCACTAAGTGTACAGCAATTGTTGCGCTAAATTATCCTCTTGTCTGTCGAGTTTGCGGGTTGCAATGAGCTTTCCGATAGCATCCTACAGTTCGGTTGGCGATAAATAGTCGTGATTTTATTTTTTTTCCAACCGCGAGAGAGCAACCTTCTATCAGAAAGTCTGAAAAGAGATCACACTAAAACAATGATGAGACAGTACACGATTCATTGAATTTTATTAAAATAATCCCCAAGAAACTTTTTGCATTTCGAAAAAATAGAGGAAAGAATCTGATCCCTCCAAACGTCTGTCGAAGAGTTTTTGAAGATACGAAAAGAATCCAATCTACGATGAAAAAAAGTCTAATTCGAAAAAACCATTTCCCCACTTTTGGATCTTACGATAAGATAAGCTCGCAGACGCTTATCTAAAGTCGTCCTTAATTGGCATCGCACCCTGCATAATAGCTGGCTACGGATTTTCGCAGATAAGCGGATTCAATAGGTCGGCTGTCGAATGTTTATCGGCCGCAATAAATAACGATGAAGCGCAGCGAGCGCGCTGCTCAATTTACATCAATTCGGGCTGGCTCGCGCGACCTTAGCTCGGATGTCAAGAGCTCGTGATGCCCGCCGGTTTTTCGTGCCGCCTTGGCGCGCGGCCCACGCGGCAACGGCCTCGTGGAGTACGGATTTATGTGATTCCGCGGCCGTAAAAATAAAGCCGTCACAGCGAAGGAGGAAGGAGCCGGTGTAAGGGGCGGTATTAAGGGGACGTATACGTAGGCCGGGGGTGGCGCGCGAGAATTGACATTCGTCACGAGCGAGGAGCCCGTCTTCCCTCCGTCCTTTGTCCCCGCGCGCCGAGGGTCGAGCGCCGGCTTTCCAATACGAAGCGCCGCGGCGTTGGATTTTTTTACTGGCAATCTGGAAAGTCCCGCGCACGCACACGCGCTCACCGGGGAGGGGACTCGGGAGAATTGGCGAACGCTCAGTTACACCTAACTGCGGTCGTTCGGGAGCTTGGGCTGGAATTGCCGCGGCAGAGAATTAAAGTTCCCACGCAGAGCCCATTTTTCTGCAGGAATACCCGCACGTATGCTTAACGTAACATTATACGCGCGGCTTTTATTAGCGTCGCGCTTGTTCAATGTTGGTCATGTATATGTGCATGATTGAGCCTGGCTGCTCCTTATTTTTTTATTCTTCGCATTCACATTTTTATTCATCGTTTAATCTCAGATGGAATGATGGGGGAGAGCAGAGTGCAATGGGTCGTAGGGCAAAATTAACCATCAAGGTATACGATGGGCTACAATGTAAAAACACTCGCTTTCAATAAGAACCACTAGGTAAAGATTTTTTTTTATTTTTATTAAAAAATAAGCTTTCTAGGTTAAAATTTACCAGTGAATTTTGATTCTATTCTAAATATTATATTATAATTTTTTAAATATTTTATAAATTTGCTAAAAATTCCTTGCTTTACTTTTACTAAATTTTTTTGCGCACCATCAATCTCATCGTTTCAAGCTAATTCCGTGCTTTGATGCTAGACGTCGACAGAGAAAAATTCACTCGAGCTAGAATGCGCATTACTTTCTGTAATCCTATTTAAAAAAAATCTGATATAACATTCAGCTTTGAGAGCTTATACTGCCTTCTCTCCAGTTTAAAACGATCTCTTTAGAGAAGATCATGAAATTTGATGCTCAGTTAGTCAAGTTCAAATGAGAATTCCTTTCGCAGTTTCACTGCACTAATCTGTTTCCCAAATTCAGCTTTTTCCCTTTCCTTTCAGTTCTTTGGTGCGGTAAGCGCGTCCGAATGCAAAGCAAAGCGCACCTTTCTCTTTTAGTTTTCCCTTAGCTTCGCGACGCATCTTTCTCCGCCGTCAAAGAAACGATGATTAAAGAATTTATATTCGCCACGCATTTTACTGGTTGAGTTTTGAAATTAGGTTTCCGTAAAAATGCGAACGAATGAGAGGGGGGAGAGAAAGAGAGAGAAAGAGAGAGAAAGAGAGAGAGAGAGAGAAAAGGAGGTTCACGCGAACTCGCAAAGGAACCAGCTCGACTGTGGCTCGATTGCGGGTGAAAACTAATTAAATGAGTACGTGTAAATTATACCCCAACTTTTAAGTCCAGAAGTAGATATACCAGCCCAAGACCCGGGATTAAACTTATCCCGCTTAATCTCTGCTCTCGCCCCCTCCCCCGTGCTTCTGGTTCAATGTCATCTTAATACAACAAGGCATTAGATCGGCGTGTCGCTCTCGGGGCTCTTGTACGTAGCTACATCACGCACCTTCACGTTCACCCTCTTTCATATTTTTTATGTATTTGTACGGGGCGTCGCCTCAAATTACTCCTGACGAAAAAAAAAGTGCGGGTGGGATTGATAGACGCGTCGGCAAATAAGACGTCGAAGTAGCCCCGAGATGTGGAATCGGAGAAGCCCATCGGCAAAAAGGTAATGATGTACCGGCGCGCAGGTGACGGCAATCGCGGCTGGTCGCGCGGCGGTGGAAACTTTGATGAGCGGAAAATCCAGATCGTGAATGGGTGTCGCGGCATTTGGCGCGAAATCAATCACGACGGCGAGTGAATGCGACGGGCCCTCGTCTCCGTAAATTACTTCGCTATTAAATTACCTCGGTGGATAATCCGATTGTCGTCGGATTAACGCGAGCTGGCTAATTGGCGTGAATTTCTATTGAGTTACTCGTCGCGATGACCATGTTCACTCGTTATTAATCACGATAAGATTTAGTAGTCTATCGCATTATCAGCTAATTTCCTGCCGGTTCCGTTTGCTACTTCGATCTGATTGAAAATTTTCGCGCGGACCTAATTTTAGATGAAAATGAGACTGATTAATGATTGCGAAAAGCTCAATTATATCTCATCTTTAGACGTAGAATAAGAAAGATGTTAATCATTCTTAAATAAGATCGATTCATTAGCGATCTGTCATATTCATTTCATATTCTTAGCGATATGTAACTTTGTTTGTAAAAATTCTAGGTTGATATATTATTACCATATTTTGAAACGCATATTTTTTGATATTTGGTCACATCTTTAAAAAAAATGTATTTTAAAAACATATTAGAAGTTTTTGCAGCTAAGCTTTTCATTTCCACAATAAATATAATGAACGCGGTTATCAAAGTTCACATATTTCCTGCTCTAAAAACAGTGGTAGAAAAATTTTCAGATACGTTTTATCTTTAATTCACAAAATTCACGTCAAACTCTGGTCGACGATGATAGATAAACGCGGCCATTCATTCTGCTAAAAATATTGCCGTCTATTGTCAAAGCGACGCGTCGGCTTAAATAACGTTGACGCGAATGAATGAAATCCGCGGAGGAGAGGCGCTCCGAGAGTGAAAAGCGAGCATACTTGACTAACGAGGGTCTGCGGTCTGCTCGTCTACCAGGCGCGAAACTATTGAAAAGAAACTTTGGCCACCCCTCGGGGGTAAATTAGGACATGGCGATTAAATTTGTTGTTTCGCCCTCGTAATTTCGCGATCGATCTTCAGCATTCCACTCTCAACGTTAATATAACGTAACTCGGGGAAAAACGAATTTTGAGGAAGGGAAAAAATTAATTTACCTGCAATTTCGCGTCTAAGAGGTCGATTTTCCCGATAAGGGATGCAAATGAGTCTGGAGATTTTTGAATGAAGGTAAAGCTCGCATTTTACTTTAAAATCCGCCTTCTAATATTTTTTTTCTTTAAAGACGAGAATTATTAACGTTCTACTCTTGGTAATGGATTCTTATTAAAAAAGCACAAGTTCAGAGAACTGCTGTAGCTTTTACTTAAATACGACTAAACGTACCATTCAATGGGTCTCTTAAAAATTTTAACGCACCACGGAATTACTGATAAAACCCTGTATTTTAAGAGTATTTTAGCAAATAAAGCTTGAAGCTCAAATAAAAATTAAAGCTCAACTTTAATCTTCTTTTAAAAAAAGCGAATGGTATTACTTATACCTTATCGTACTTACAAACAAGGTATGAAAATTTTGAACTAAATTTGACACGTTCACGAAAAAAAAGCAACTCGTAAAGATAAAGACATTTAATGTAAACTGCCGTTCCGTTACTTAATACACTTTATCATGAAGGGTCTAATTTAAATTCTCGCCTCGGCCGAAGCAGTTAACGAAGCTAGACGGCGAGAGCTTGCGTGGCCTAGTACAATTAAATTCGCGGAATGTCAATAGAATTAACATTTTCGCGACTCACTATGATTCAATTTGAAAAAGAGGCGGATAAATTTCAAGTAACTTACAAGTTTAGAGCTGCAAATCGTGCCTCTTGATAAGTTTCGCACGGATAAAACTTTTCTGTGCCATTCGCCAGCGCTTAAAGAGGCACCACTCACCGAGCTATTCGTGCCTGTACATAAGTGTCGCGCGCGTAAAAACTGTACATTCCGTTTTCAGAATCATGAAGGAAATTAGAGATGTTAATTTATTAAGTGTGTTCATTTTCATGTTAAATTTCTTTAATTTAAAATGAAAAAAGTACAAGCAGATTTCTGTATTTTGTATTTTGTTTTAAATCTAATCACTTATGTTAGTGTATTCACCTTGATTGCGAAGAAATTTCAATCAATCTGATTTGCGGTTTGTTTTGTTGGAAAACTTACTTGATCGATTCTAGCATTCATTGATGCAAATAACATAAATTCTAATCCAATTTCTAGAACTGATTGAGCTTTCGATACGTAAAAACCACAATTGCAATTTGTAAGTATGATCTTCGAATTTGAAGAATGTTCTTCACTGCAGTCTGCTAAACAATAAGTTCGTATTTTTAAAATCTTTTATAAAACACAAAAATTTATAAATTATTATATAAATTCATACGTAAATTTGTGTAATTAAAAGGTAAAATAAAAAAGCTTCATTATTCTGAAATTTTACGCGGAAATGTGTACCGACGCCGTTACTAATGTACGAAAAACTAGTACACATTTCGAATAAAAATACAGTGTCAACGCAACAGCATAATTTTCGTAAACAAAGCATTTGGTACTTCAAACGACAAAAAATGATCTGAACGGAACTCGCGAACGGAACCGTAATAGTCAGCCTATTCCGATGGAGAGCCATAATTATCGACTCTTCGTTCAATAAAACGAAGTTAGCGCTTCAGTCCTCCTCTCTTTAACGAACTCAATAAATCTCGGGCTCGAATTAACGATCTCATGCGCGTCGGAAGTGTCTCCGCTGTGCAACCGTGCAAGATCCCCCCTCCCCCTTGGCGTTTAAAAGCTCGCCAAAGTGAAAATCACGATATGGTCACGTTCGAGCCGAGACCCGGGGTAAAGATCGGCGGCGCGCCGCCCGCGCGCGCGTCAGCCGTAAAAAGAGCAATCTCCGATGCCCGTAATCGACGACGCGATTGTTAAAAAGTCGGAAGCGAGACCGGCCTGCCGCGAAAGCGATGACCCGGGCTTTAATAGGCGACGCCTCGGGGGGTCGAGACACGAACCGGTCCCGAGGCCGGAAACACACAAACCGTCATTAACTTGCCGGGCGAAACGCAAGGGCTTGCCCCGGTAAGCTTCTACGCCTGGTAAGGACAATGGGAGCTTAGACTGTGCTTTGCTTAATTGTCCGGCGTATATACGACGTCCAACTTGACACTGAAGTAAACCCGTATTAGTGACGATTTTTTTGCGCGCGCGGACCAGGGCTCGCTTAATTGAATAATTAGACTCGTCCGTGTATTTTTAGTCTCGAAATTAAACAGCTGCGAAAGTTTTTAACCATTTTAAGTGCGGTGCTTGAAAAATGTTTTCCCTTCTCAAAAAACCTGAAAAAATAAGTTTTATTAATCACATCGTGTAAGTGAAATTAAAAAACTTATAAGCGAAGCATTTATGTGCGATTAAAATTTGTGTTAATAGTGACTGCCGGAGGAAGTTGCGCGAATGCAACGCGCGCTACTGTTTACCGAGTTCCCTTGATAATTTGATAACGGTATGGTTTGCAGGAATCGATTATCGATAGGTATCGAATGAATCCTTAACGCGTTTACTCGAAAATAATTGACTTGGAAGTTTGTTCGCGCGCGGTTTATTTAAAATTGAAAGTAAACCCGATAATTAAGTGCGCAATTCATAAAATAAATGCGCATTGCGCTCGGCACAATCTACCAAATGCATTGTTTGCTCGCAAACAGCGCGCCGGGTGTACACGGCGGAGGGAGCCGCGTCCTCGAAACTCGTCGGCGTCTTGCGCCATACCCCCGAGCCGGACTGACGGCGCGCTTCTCTTAGCGGCAGCATGACGTAGGGGCGGGCGCTCGAGCGTCGACAGGCGATGAGGCTGCTGCTCACGCTGCTGGCGGTCCTCGGGGCGGGCGACTGCGGCTGCGAGGCGCGCCGCCGGCGCTCCAGCCGCTACTTCCAGGAGGCGCCGGCGGCGCCGGACGAGCCGTACCCGGGGCACCGCTGGCGCCCGGAGAACCCCGAGACCCACCACCCGATACGCCACGGCGAGTGGCTGCAGTTCCGCGCGCTGGCCGCCGCGGCCGCGCAGACGGGCCCGCCGCGCGACGCCCCGAGCCCGATCAACTGGCCGGTCAAGCTGGAGGCGGTGGTCGAGGGCGACCTCGTGCTGGGCGGCCTCATGATGGTGCACGAGCGCGAGGACAGCGTCACCTGCGGCCCCGTCATGCCCCAGGGCGGCGTGCAGGCCCTCGAGGCCATGCTCTACACGCTGGACAAGCTCAACGAGGCGGAGCTCGTGCCCGGCGTCAAGATCGGAGCGCACATACTCGACGACTGCGACAAGGACACCTACGGCCTTGAGATGGCTGTTGACTTCATCAAGGGTAAGTCCATCCTGGTCCATTGGCTCAATGACATTTTTCAATTATGTCTGCGTAATGTAATTACTTTTCTGACGCATTCTCTATCTTATAAGCGATAAGCAAAACTGAAGAAAATCGGAGCTTTTTGAACAAACTTTAATAACAAAATTTATTTTAACAGAAAAATATGGTTGATCATCCTAGCTATCGATAAGGATGCACATATCGGATCCAGTCTCTGTGCGATTAAACTTGTATTTTGTCGTAAACTTGGAACTACCAAACAGTCCGATCGACAGGTCACGACTGTCATTGACTTGAAAACCACAGTGCGTCGCTTCGTTCTGTAGTTTCAAGTTTGCAGGGAAAATACAAGTTTAACGGCAAGGAGAGTGGACCCGATACGTTCTCTCTATTGATAACTAGGGTAGCCAACTCGTGTTACCTTGAGAAAGAAACATTATTTTTTATTTAGACAATGAAAAAAAGTTTCTCTATCTGACCCTAGCGCCGTCTTTGTTCAACTGGAGTTTTTGTGAAACTCAGAGTACGACGCTCCTTAAAAATGTGTCTTTCGACCACATTAATTATCGATCCCAATTCAAATGTGCGTATTTTTCTGAAGCATCTTCAATGACATGAAAGAAATGGATAGTTGTTACAGCGATAATACTGATATATATTCTTATATGATTATAGGATCGATATGAAGAATAGGCATGTAAAATTTTTAATCTTGCATAATAGTAAAGAATCATTATTGTCCCATTTCCCATCTCATTATTTGGAAATAAGGAATATAGTCCGGAATAATTTACTTTATATTAAAACAGGCGGATATTATCTCTAAATTATGCAAGTAGTTAAGGTAAGCGTTTAGTCAGAAACCAATATCAGCGATTAAGTATAATGTATTTCATAAGTGTTGAAGAAGAATTGAACAAAACTTAAAATACAGTTTTAATAAATTGTATTTCTTTTTTAACGGTGTTTTTAAATATCTAAAAATTTTAAGGAGCCTTTATGTTTTATTTATTGTGTGATACAAAACTTTTAATGTTTTTCGTAAAATGAATGATACTATCCTTCGAATTTTCAGTGCGTTTATCTTTTCTTTTACATATAAAGCATGATATCGGGCGACTAAAGTTTTTTATATTCATAAACTTCGAAGCACGTATTTTTTGCATTTTAAAACATCGAAAATGCCATCTTTCAATCTTGCTGCAGCGTACAAATAGTTTGGAAGCAGTCAAATTTTTACGATGCGTAGGTGAAGCGTATAAGCAAGTATCTGAAGTTAACGGAATTTTTACCACAGTCTTCTGGAAAAGAAAAATACAATATTTTTACCTTTTATTATATAAAAAAGCCAAATGCCCTGTTTTGCTTCGTATATCATAATGAAGTTGCGTTTCATATTTACATACTTATACTAATAAGGCTACATTTAAGCGAATTGTTTTTAAGTAGCCTTAAAACTGCTGTAATCTTAGTATACTACGTCGTAAGAGAAAATCGCGTCGACACAACCGTCCTTTACAGAAGCGTTTTTTCCTGAAAGTCACCGAGCTCTCTACGTCGCTCCAAATTTAGAAGGGATGCCACCATATTTTCATTTTACAAGCACCGTTTCTCATTATTATGCTAAACCGTAAACACAAACATTATTTTTTTCCAAAGTAAAGTACGCCGCGCTCTGCCTGTTATATATAATTCAGCCCTTTATATGGACCCTCTATAATCTTCATATGACTTTTTTACGTGCCGCTACTTACGGTTGTTCGCTCCAGCGAACATGTAATTCTGAAATATTGAATAAACCCTCGTAAGTGGCTTGTTAAAGCAGCGAAAAAAAAATTGTTTTTTATCATCATTACATTTTTTCCCCTCGGCCCGGCGAGCTCGCGCGAGACAATGCGCTAAAAGGGAGCGGAGGGGAATTTATATCCGCGGAATCTGCTCGGCGCTTTTTCGCGTCCGCGCGCGCGCGCTGCCTCGAGAATTACGCAGGCAAAAACGGGACCGGGGCGACGGGGAAAAATTAGGGAAAACGAATGCGAGGAAAATTGCGGGGCGCAAAGACGTCAGGGAGCGCGAAACGCGTAACGAAACCAGTCCTAATTGAAAGTGCTTCTGCCTCGGCGTGCGTCGCGTGGATTCAGCGAAAGTCATTATTGTAGGTGTTGAATTGTTAAATTTACGGTACCAAGTTACCGGCTGTACGCAACTCGTATTTCCCCTGTCTCTCGGCCACTCCAGCTATTTCCCCCTCCGTCCCCCTACCCTTCATCCAGGCTTCTCTTTTTCGCTCTCACTTGTAGCCGCAGCAACAATAGGTAGAGCCCTGCTTTTATTTGCAGTTCCTCTCGACTTTTAATTACCTACTCGTAATTAACATTTTAGCTCTGTTGGACCAGGTAGTTACCGAAAATTTTGTCACGTCGTCTAATTTTATTCGTTCGGCCAAGCCGATTCCGCGTAATTTGATTAATCAGGTGCAAAAGGTTGTTAATTAATAATTTGGAACGAAATTCGTTACGTTATTATCAGATCTTCTCGAATGAGTAATATGTTGTCGATAAAATTATGTGTCCAACTGATTTTCCGTCGGGCGGAAAATTCCTATTTTGTAAATGAGTTAAAATCAATTCTTCCTCTAACATATGTTACATACGTTAGATTGCTCACGAGAAAAATGGACCGTATCTGCAGAAGGGACCCGTATATTCAACTCTATAACGTTCCAATAACTTTCAATCGATTTGAATACCTGCATAAAATGACATCTTTTGCTTGCCTATACTTTTATCATAACATCTAATTTTACAATGAATGAATAACAGATTTTGTACTTAATTTATTCCGATAAAATTACACTTTTAAATACGTGAATACGTTATTTACATTTCATTTGATCTCTTCTGTAAATGTCACGAAAATAAAAATGTAGGTTTGGCTTTTAAAGGGAAAAAATTCAAACATAAACTGTGCCCTTTGATAATTATGTAATAATTTTCGAAAATTTTCTACAGCGCTTCTGTACGTTTGACGAGATTAAAACAACATCTGTTTGAAAAGTTCTTGATACTTTCAACAATGTACTCGTAAATTTTTAAAAATAATTTATTCACAGCTTTTTATGTGGCACGCCAAACTCAGTAAAGTGTACATTTTCATTAAATTTCGTTTTAAAACTCGTAAATTTTTAAAAATAATTTATTTACAATTTTTTACCTTGCGCACAAAACGCAGCTTAGTGTACATTTCCATTAAATTTTTTCATTTTAATTTTTTCATTCACATGAGTAACTCCGGCTGCGACCAGTCATAAATTTTCGTCACGAGGCATCAGCCGAACGAAAATTCGTGCAGCACGTGGTGCAATGACCCTCTGTGCATGGGGATAGCTGGAACAACATTACTCATATATCTGGAATACATTACTCATGTATTTCTAATATATTCACGAGGAAGAGGACGCGAAGGAACGCCAGCGAAATAGAAATGGCTGATGCAGCGAGCAAAACGCGTTTCATTAAAATTCTCACATCCACCTCGCGCCCGCCCATCGCACCTCCTCTCACTTATTTCTCCCCTTCTTATTTTTGTCCCCGAGAGTTGTTCTCGTAATAAACTGCGATAAAAATTTCCTCGTGGCGGTCTGCTTTTTTTCTCTCCTTTTTTATTGCGACTCCTATCATCCAGTGATTTACAGTCGATCTGCTTCTTTATTCCGCGAGATAAGAACTGGTCGAAGTAGAATTTTAAAATTACTACGCTCGCGGATTTATCATCTCGGAGTTTTTGCGGTCGCGTACTCTTCGAATAACCGTTTCTCTGTATTTTACGACGTACCTTTTTTTCTTACAAAAAAAGAATACGTGACAACTTTTTGAATGTGTCTTACGACAAGGCTTATAACTTTCCGCAATAATTTTATTATAAATAGACGCTTAACTCGAGGGAGCAATATTATCGCGATCGCTCAAATTTGCTTTCACAATTTAACTTCGTACACGTACATAATTTAAGCAGTACTAAAGCAATACTTTACTCATTTTCATTTGTAAAACATTAATTTAATAATGAAATAATTTGAGAAAATTATAATTCAATTTTGAACATTTCAAAACCATATTAACTTTACAATTATTTGTTCTGCTTTTACAAAGCTTAAATTAAATTAGTTTATTCGTTGAAAACAAAATTAATTAAAATACTTGTATTAATAATAAAAACAATTAATCAAGACTTCGAATAAAAGGAAGAGAAAAATGGAATTTCATTGTTTTTCCGTAAAAATATTTTTCCGGCGGTGCGTCTGAAATAATTAATTAGGCGAATAACGAAATTTCCTTTAATCCGTCATAGAGCGCGTCGAGCGTCGAAATGTGGTGCAGGCCGGGGGCATATCCGCCGATGTGCCAGCCAATAGGGTGTGCTCGCGCGGCGCGGCACCATCGGCGCGTCTGATGGCTGCTCCAATTGAAGTTTGAAATTCAATCAATCTAACGGGGCAGATGCAGCCGACACACGAAAATTGCCGCACCGACGTGTCCCCCTTATCGAGCGAATAATGTATGCCCGGGCGCCTCTAAATATCCTTTAAGCCCGCGGCGCACCGCCACCTAATCTCCGACTATGAAAATTCCAGTGCATTTGCGGGAGCTGCCCCGGCCCCATTTGGTCGGCGGCCAAGCGAGCTCGCCCTGAGAACTGAATATTTGATGGCCATAACGCCCGGAACGATCACCTCACACCCCCGCCGTCAACTTTTTCTCGCGTCTAATACCGAGCGGGGCGGCGGCGCACGTCCGACGCTTTTTACCGCCCGCCGATGCGCGTCAAATGCGATCGCACTGATATTAAAACGCCGCTCGACTACCGACTGCTCCATATCTATGAAGAGCAACGAGCCTCCTCTTCGTCGCTGTTACATTGAGCGGATCGTTCTTTTGCGTTCTATAAGTGCACACGTGTAGTCATGGAAATTACGTTTATTGGAAAATAAAGGCAATCTTTCTGCTCGATCACCTGAGAAAAAAACCTTGGACTACCTTCAGCCAGTGGTTTATTCTAAAAGTTACGATTGATTCATTGTAAATCTACGGTATTATTTTTTATGTTTCAAGTTTGGCTCTTACTTCCAATTATTTATAACGAGTTTTTCCACTTTATTTTTCTCATTGTGGGTTTGAACTTCTTTTACATTCGAAGGTAACGTTTTACTTATTGTCAGGAAAACATCAATTAAATTTTTTTCTTTTGTGCAAGTTTCTGAAACTCGTTAAAAATTGGCTTATTAAAACTTTTACTTTGATAAAATCTTGTTGTTCATAATTGAGAGCAGAATACGAAGAAATGTTTTTTAAACACAAAGAAGAAACTTGTGTGATAAATCGCCGAGCATTTAAAGTGAAGCATCTCAGAAAGCCCCCTAAGGCAAACAGAATTACGAGACAGCGCAGATCAACGGCTTTTTCATTTCCCACTCTTAGCGACAGTCCGTTACATTCCGATTTCGACGGCAGGGAAAAGGCAGGGCCGAGATCCTCTCCGTTGTCGCAAAGTGTTTTACGGTCATCGCGAAGATAACGTTCGGGCATCGGGGGTAAGAGGGTAGGATGCCGGCGGTGTTCGAGCGCCGCCGGAAATAGAAAACTGCGGAGGAATGCTTCCTGTCCCGGAAGGCCTTATACGTACGTGCCGCGGCGCGAGTGCAAGACGCGGCCCCGTGATAAAGCACGTCGGCCGGGGAAGGGCCGCATGACAATGGAAAAATCGCGCCCCGAGATTGGATATCCGCGGAGGCTGCGGACGCCGCAGGCCTCTGCGGCGGCCGCAGACGAGCGCGCGTCAAGTGGCTCGCTCTGCCCTTCCCGTCAGACCCACCTCCGAGCTGTACACGGCTCTTCCCTGTCAGCGGATGAACTCGCTTATATTGACTGAATAAATAATTTAGCCTCGAGAGGCCTCCTTCGCGCGCCTGGGCAATTTATTTATTTACTTTTTTTTTCATTCCTTTTCGATTCGATCGAGCTGCAAAATTTATTGCTTACAGGACTAATTGGCGTTGCACGAATTTTTTTTTTCAATTTTCTTTCGTTTTTTTATGTGGGTTGATGGGTGGATACATGTTGCTGAAATTGGTTTTTTAATACGTTCTCGTTTAAATATTTATCGGAGATACGTTTTGAAGCACTTTGCCCATACTATTTTTGTGCTGTATGCGACGCACGTATCACGAAGAATTTTTTTAATACTTTACGAAATTATTTAATAAAATTGATAAATAGGGAAAAGTTACAAAAATTGCGAAAAAATTGTTATTATAGTAATATACTATCGCAAGGTTCTTTGTAAAAAATTTGATTCCCTGCAGCTATGCTTTTGTTCGGTTTTCCAATTTTCCCTCCATATTGATTAAAAAATAACTTCTTTCTATTTTATGATTTTCTATTATAAAGTATAAATTAAATGACGTCGGGATGCGCAAAAGTTTCATATTTTTTATGCATGTTTTTATTTTAATTGGTTCTTGAAAACTAAAAATTGATATGTATAAATTCATAGATTTACTCGCAGAAATTCATTTGAGCTTCAATATTTCAATTGCACTGACGCCATGGTTTTTTATTACTTCTCGACATTGCGATCGAAGTGAAGTTTTGTAGAATGCGGTATAACGAGACTAAAACAATGTTTGAAGTGCATCGGATTTTACCGTAGTTTCGATTTCAGTCCGGAAGATCGAATAAAAGTAAATGCAATATCCAAAAGCTGTCGATTTCAAATATCACTGGCGATGTCCTCGTTTGATTTTTATCAACGTGTTTGCATACCCAGTGCAGAAAACTCAAAATGATCGGAGCGCGGTGAAAAGCTTAGTGTAAATGTAATTAGAGATTGTTGTCGAAACTTCGCGTCGCAGGCTTCGGATGTACACTGGCTGTATGCAGCGCAGAATTTGCAGCATATAGGCGCGGAACGCCCGACTCGAGTGAAGTACCCCCGGCGCATATGCGGAACAGAGTGTAGCAATTGCACAAGTGTATTGTGCAGAGATAATGAACATCATCTTCTTTGTATATTCACCTCTCGGGACTCCGGGCTTAGCGGAGCGCGTTCTTCCGGCACTCGATGCGTGCGCGCTGGAAATAGCTTTTCAACGGGCCTCCTCGGTCCATCAGAGGAGCGGAGGCCGGAGCCCTTCCAGCGGGCGAAATCGTCCACCATTAAATCAAACTTCATCGACGAAAGCTCGCCTATTTGAGCAACAACCGCACAATGGGGAAGAGGGAGTGGGGGGAGGTAACCGCCGGGCCGTAGCACACCCAGATCCACGCGATACAAAGCACCTCGGAAACTCGCTTATCTTCTCGCTTTATCTCTCGTTCGCCCTCTCTTCTTCCCCCCACGCGCCGGACGCCGCGCGCGAGCATTTCTGAATTGACGGACGCGCGTGTGCCTCGCCGGCGATAATCCCAATTTAAATAATCACTTTTTCTGCTTAAAATAACCTCGGATGAAAAATTAATCAGGTGTCTTGATCTTGATGAGAGTGACAGTGGAGTGGCTGCTATAAATCAAGACTTTGCATACGCGTAATTGCAGCAGTGATTAATGACTGTTTAGGATATGTCAAGATTAATATTTGTGCAAAATGAGAAAT
The DNA here is from genome assembly GCA_900480045.1 of Eurytoma adleriae. Lineage (NCBI taxonomy): Eukaryota > Metazoa > Arthropoda > Insecta > Hymenoptera > Eurytomidae > Eurytoma > Eurytoma adleriae. The sequence continues at coordinate 405,005 of UXGC01000063.1, read as the reverse complement.
GACTTCAAGGAAGTTTATTTCAGTCGAATAAACTTTCCTTTGTCGATGGAGTCGGTATTTCCAACAATATAACTTTCTGTCCGTCACCTTTTCTTTACATGGGTACTGACATTATGATGTACAAAAGTGTATCATTTATCCAGATCAAAAATAACTACGACTTGTGAATAAATAAATAGTCATTATTACGCGGGGACAATTTTTTTCGTAAAAATTGATAAAAAGAACAATAAAATGTAAAAAATACAAAAAATGTAATAATTTTAACCACAAAATTCTTCCTACGTAGTTGTTTAATAAAACAACGGAGTTATGAACATTTGATTTTTGAAATTCGATACAAAATCAATGCGAAATTCGTTGAATAACCAGTTTGCTTAAAATATTTATCGAATATTTACACAACTTTATTTAAATCCGTACAAGCGATTTATTAATGTTTGATCGCCGTTAAAAATGAATTTCGCCGGGCCGCGAATCACGTATACGTCAGCGCCGGTGGCGCGCTCGAATTCTCGCCGGCCGTAATCAACTTTCCGTAATGGGATATCGTTCGCGCGTTTAACCGTTCGCCAACGCGATTATCGGCAGCTTACTCCTTCGGCGAAACGCGCGACAGTTTCATCCCCCCGGTGACGCGGCGGGCGCGGATCCCGGAATGGCCATTCTACACGCGCGGCTCCCGACTTATCGTCCGGTCGCGTTTCCGCCTCGCGCCGCCCGAGGATTTCTCGCGCGCGAAAAGCAGACGGGCCGACGACCCTCGAGATTGGCATCGCGCGGCAGCGAACGGACGGCGCACGCAGGTGAGCCGCCGAGGGGCGCGCGATGGCCCAGTTAGATCGCGGGCTCCGCAGGTGCGTCGCGCCCCGCCATGAATTACGCGCGCAATCGCGGCCACTTCTCGGCCGGGGCTAATCTTCGCGGCGCTCGTCGAAAAACGCCCGTCGCGCGGCCCGCGCGATAAGCTCTGATGAAAGCGCGGAGCTTCGCCGTCGCCGCCGCGCTGATGATTTACGCCTAATTTGGTGCAACGTTAGCGGCGCGATACGGATCTCGGGCTCGGGGGGCTGATATACGTCCCGGCTGTGGTTGATGACGAGAGCTTACGAGGAAATTCCTCAGTGAAGGATGAATGTGCTTAATTGTTTGGATTTTTTTCTCTTTTACCTTTCTTCTCTGACGTAAATATATACATTTTTTATCAATGTTCATTATCGGGAGTTTAAAAATTTAATGAAGTTTTTCAATTAACGGCGTTGTTCTAAGGAGTTCATTATACTCCATCTTATTAATGGATATCAGATTCACGTTGAGATAAGTTTAACAAGGTAGTAATTTTCGGTTGTTTACATAATAATTTCGTCAACTGCATCAAGATACCCTGCGACGTAAGCATAAATATTACTGATTAAAAAGCTCGCTAGCTAAATGTTTTTTAATCCCAAAATTACGCTCGAAAAAAGATTTTATCCAACTCGGAAAAATCCGCTAAAGAACGGAATTATTCGGCGCACGAGGCAAAAAAGCGCATGATTTTTTAAAGTCGGAGAAAAACGGGTGAGTCCGGGCTGCAAATTAACACGTGCTTACGCAGGCTTATATAGAATAAAATCTGCGATTGCATTTATTATTACGAACGAGGCCGTGGGAAGAAAGTTTAATCGGATCAGAGCCGAGTCCGGATTTACCTTTGGCAAAGAGGCCCTTTTCCCCGCGTAGCGGATTTGGCGTTAAATGTTAACGAGGTAGCAGTTGCAGGGGCCATGCGCATAATTGATTACAATGAGACGTGCGGCTCCTCCGCCGTGCAATCAACGTCTACTCGCATTAATCGCCGTTCAATCACGAAAGGCGCCGATGATTCATGGTCGAAATTCGTTCGCAGGGCGGCGTTATCGCAGCGGCGAAAACGACGTCGAATTAGTCCCGCGTCGTGACGACACCGAACTCAACGTCATCCATCAAGTATCAACAGTTACGCACTCCTGCAGCGCGATTGACGCCTAAATCGAAGGCCTCGCAAGCTTCATTCCTTACGTCGTGACCAGAAACTCGAAAATTACTTTACGTTTTTACTTAATTAATTTTAATCATGTATTGTTAAATATACTACTTTCAATAAGAAAATTGTTTGCAGTTCGATATGTTTACAAACAGGTGCGTATAAACCTGAAAATTTGTCGTTTATGTATATTTGATGAAAAAGCTCGTCTATAAAAAAAGGTCAGATTGCGCTAACGAATGAAAAACATTTATGGAGAAATTTAAGGCAGCCGCAGTGAAAGGTTGTTTAGTAAAACATCGAAAAAGGTATAAAATTCATGAATTTCTTCTGTGTGCACACTAGATTTCGAAATCAAAAGGTAGGTCGAGCGTTCGATGGCGATGGATCGCTCGTAAATCGAGGCTGTGCCGCAGCTTTAATTCTTTACCCGGCGAAGCCTGCGCAGCGTGGCCGAGAGAGTATTCTGCATTTGCAATGCGCCGTGCATTTGCGCGGCCGCCGTTTGCGCCGGCCCCTCCTCCCGCTCGACTCCCCGGGGCCAAATTGATAAAACAGAGCGGGGGCTCCCGCGGGCATAATCGAGGAATGGTCCTCAGAATGCGACGTATATTTCAAGCGAGACGCGCGTACCTTCGAGATTCGGCTCCTCTCACTTTTCGCGCCCCTCGTTTTTCCCCCCCTGCCGGAGTGCGGCTGGTTTTCCATATACAGTCGTCCTCGGCACGACCAATTCGAAAAAAAATAAAACGCGATAGCATTAACCGCGTCTCCCAGCGAACCTTCCGATCTTCTTCCGGGGTTTTTTATTTCGTACGACCAGGATATGAAAGGGGAGAGACTCCGTCGAGAGAGGTTTTCCTCGCAAACTAATAAGAGCAGCGAAGTCCTCAAAGGACATGTGGAGAGAGCGTTGACTTTTTTAAATTAGCTGTGAGCTCACTCGACGGCGAGCCACTGCGCTTTTGCGGAATTTCTTTTGCGAAGCGGTGCTTCCGCTTTCTGCGAAATTTTATGCGGAAGCGAATTGTTTCGCGTTATTTTCGCGCGACGTTCTATTCGACTTTTCAATTACTTATTTCAATTTATCCGCGCCTTACGAGTACGCGACCGCGCGAGTTTTCAAAGTCCGCCTTTGAAACGGCGTCCGCGCGCGATCGCTCGTTTCACTCGCCTTTGAGCTTGAGAAACCCCCTCTATTTTTCTTTATACGTGAATAATCGTGCGGAGCTATCGATAGGAAATGTGCGCTTTATAAAATAAACTTCATTCCTTTTTTTACTTTGATTTATTTAAATTTGTATTTTATAATTTTTCTTTTATTACTCTAACAGACGAGCGAAATGTTAGTTTAAAAAATACTCAATTGTTAAATAATAGATTCTTATATCTACAGGTATATTTGTACATTTATATTTAGACTTAAAAATAAATGAACAGAAACTCCAAATCATTTCTATTTGCATGCAGTATAAAGATTTATAAGATAAGAAAGTGCTTTAAAGTAAGATACAATATTTTCTATAGTGAAGTTTAAAGAAACATAAAATGAATCTCCTCGGTACAATTTACGAAAAGAAGTATTTTTTCCCGAAAAGCATCGACGCATCCAAGTGCACCAGTGTACGACGTTAGACTGGTGCGAAGTGTGCAAGACAAAAAGAAAGCCGGAGCTTCGACGAAAAGTAAATCCCTCAGTTTTTCGGACGCGCGGAGGCGGACAAGCCGGAGAGAAGCTTTGAGCGGTCCTCGTAAAAATTTTATTAAAAAAAGACGAGCTAGTCACCGAGGCACCTCCAGAGGCAGTGTCCCGCCTGCGGAACGGCGACTTTTTCGACGCGTGAAATCTGACGACCGCGGACCGTCGGGCTCATGCGGACGCCGGAAAACAGCGTGACGCGAGCCGTCGAGCCGCGAATTTGTCCGCTTCTCGGGCGCGCGCGCGAAATCCTAGCGGCAGCTCCGGTCGCCGGCCGCGTCACCCGACCGACGTTAAAAGCCCGACCAGCCCGCGGTTTTGCTACTTTATGGTCGTGCCTCTGCGAATTTCAACGGCTCATCGGCGCGCGCCATGACTGCCGTGGTATAACGGTTAATAAAAAAGGAAAGTAAAGTAACAAAAAATCGGAAAGCAGTCGTAATTTATGCATCGCGGAAACTTTTTAATCCGATTTATTCTTTTTCTTTTACAGCGCTCTGTAGTATCCGCTGTTTCCTGGCCTGTTTTGTGGTCGACGGGGAATTTTACCGAGCTCCATATTGAAGTGCGGCGAAGGAAATGTTTACCAGAGGCCAAACGTCCTGGGCGTATTCCTTTTTTTGTTTTTATTTTTATCGAGAATACCTACACGCGACGCGATATCACGGCGTGGAATTTCTCGTTTTTTCTTTTATTTCTCCGGCGGATTTTATTTCCTCCGAAGGTGGGGCTCGGGAGTAAAATTTAATTCATACCTGTGTACTAGGTCGGTTGCGTTTTATTCCTCCCCCTTATCTAAGTCCGCGGGGGCAATTAATTTTTTTTAGGTTTCGCTCGGTCAAAAGCGCCGGCGATTTTTCAAGCGGTGTGCACTTACTCGAATTACCCGAGATAAGATTAATTAAAGCCGCCGCGGGGGAGGCCCGTTTAACAATAATTTTTGCGCGCGCGCGCGCCCCGAGCTTGATGCGCCTCCTTTAATCTCCCGGCGCTTTTATAATCAGAGGAAACTTCGGCCGCGCGCGCGCCCGGCTAAACTCGCCGATAAAGTTTCTACGGTCGCTCGGATCATGAGCAGGAGGCATCCCTACCCCGCCCAACATCTCGGTGGAGTTTGCTCCCGCGAATTTCAAGAATTCATCAAAAGCAGATGCTCCGCGAGTAAAGGGTGTATCCGAGTCTCGCCGCTCGCCGAGGCGAAATTGTTGCACCCCTACTCCTGGTTTCCCTCCTATACCTGGCAAAAAAAAAGGAGGGAAGGCGAGTCTTAACCTCGGTGCCACTCGGCTGTCACGTTTCGCGGTGATCCACCTTCCGCTGGGACTCGGCAAAAAGTTTATAAAGTAGCTTACTTCAAGCTACTTTGCGATAGTGGAATCGCTCCGAGCGCCACGGAGGAAAGCTTTCTAAGAGGGTATAGAAACATTATAAGATAAATCAAAGATGCAGTCGCATTTAGACCGCACTACAAAAAGTGCGGAACTTTATAGCGCCTTAACCGATAAAGGGTCACAATAAAAAATAATCTTCTGACTATGATTCAATAAAAAGCCCAACTCAATAAAACCTCATAAATGTCGATCGCTTGGAAATAAGTAGCAGTCAATGATATGCTCGCTATCAATTTTTATTATCCAATCGCGATAATTCTAAGAGATTGATATTCAATATAATTTTATGTTGTTATAAATAAAGCACAAATAGCTCCCTCAAATTGTTCATCACCATTAATTAAATTTGAATGTTTTACATTTAATTAATCCATTAATTATTGTAAATACTTGCGCATCAAAGAATATGAGTGGTAAAAATTAAATAAAATGAACATAACAATTTGTTTAAATAAAATTGTAATAAACATAAAATTGTTTGTATATGTTTGTTAAAATAATCAAGAGTAAAGAGAGAAAACGAACCATTGCATTAAGCAATACATTAAAGTATTAAATATTAGATCTTAATTGGACAAGAGATGCTCTAGTATATACCGCATTTATTTTGTACGATTTTCGACGGGTCAAAGAGAAACTCGGTGTGCTGTACGTACACACGTGCATTTAGTTAGCGGAAAGTAAAGTGAACAGCCCGCCGTATTGTTTATTCGCAAATAAACAGGTGTAAAAGGTGGCGACGATCCACAAAGTGCAGCCGAGCGAATCAACGTGTTGGTAAACAAATTTGCCACTACACACGCTGCTAGGAGCAAAATTTCAGTAGCATTGCAATTTGCATTAAAATAAGTGAAATGCGATATTTTGAAAATTATCATTTCATCGACTATTAATTATTATGTACTTACAATTGTTATTTACCTCAATAAATTTTAACATTGCATATATTATGTTTATTCCATGAAATGATATATAAATCGCTGAATAATTAAATACCTCATGTACTATGAATTTAATTATCATTGTAACTGCAGCAGAATAATACCTAAAATGAATGATATTTGGATTAATGATCATTTGTGACACTCGAGCTGCAAAAATAAACCAAACAATTATGGTAATGCATGTACGAGCACATTCGAATAATAATAAAAGGGTATGATTAAAGCGACAGCAATTACCGCAATTTCCAAAGTAAATGTCACATAAATAATTTTTGCGAACAATTTTTCGAAAATGTACACCAGCGTAGAGATGCAGTATCTGAATTTACGATCCGGCAATATTTATTGGCCAACGTAAAGTGAACATCGATTTACTCTTAATAAATTAAAGCAAATAAATACAAGTTTATCACGCAGATATTTTCCATTGTCGGTATTATCGTCAACAATTTTTTGATCGACAAATTTTTTTTTTCTGCTCGCAACAATTGCGGGGGCGCAGATCACGGTCGCGCGGTTATCGCGATCGCGGAGCTCGTAACCGTTAAACCCCTCTGGCTGGTCGCCGTTTCGCCAAGTTCGATTGAAGCGCCTGGCGTTAACGCCGTTTCGGCACTGTAATCTTTGTGCGCCTAGGAAATTCCACTTAGCCAATTGGGAGCAGCCGCGGCGCGGCTCAATGCGCGGGGACCGGCAGTTCCGTTACAAAATAGAAGGATGAGACATGACCCGGCAGGAGCGTGTTCCGCGCCGCGGGAACAGAAACCATTAAAGTTTCTCATGCATTTCAAGCAGTGCGAAATTTGTGAGCTTCTTCTAATATAACACAGTTCCAAACCTCGGCTCGATATTTTTCTTTGGCAAAAAACGAGACTGAACTTTTATTGGATTTGCGCATATACTGCTTTCTGTAATATATTTTTTTGGACGGTCGTTAAAATAAATTCAAGCACTTTTTCAAAAAATGTTGTGCAAAGAAATGAATATTTTTCTGCAGATAATGTACTGTAATAAGTTTTATGTCATAAAATATAAAATCAAAAGGTTATATACTGTAATTTTATTTGTTTTTTTTTTATTTATTTATTTTAATAAGGCATTAAAAACGAAATTCAAATGCTGTTTCAAAATATTCGGTAAAAAGAAATAAATATTTTTCGGAAAATAATGAACTGCAATAATTTTCATATAATAAAATGTTACCCAAAATGTTATTTTATTTTTTATTTCAACTTTAACTTTATTTTAAATTTTTAACTTTATACAAAATGTGTACAACTTCAAAAGCAACTTATTTACATTTCTTATAAAAAGATTTGCATTCAAATAAAAAATCAAAGTTTTCAAAGTATTCAAATGAATGCTTATTCTCTGCATCGAATCATAAAATGTAGACTTGTATAACATTTTTTGAAAATCAATGTCGCTTTTATCGTCAAATTCATGAAAAATGGAGTACTGTGAGATAAAGTTTGCGTGACAATAGGTGTTGCGGTGGACTACGATTATTGAGCAACAATACGAACACGACTGTGGTTTTAAAAGTACAGAGAGGATCGAAAGCCGAGGTGGAGGCTAACAAAATTTTTCCGGGTTGTTTTAACTCTAGTGCGCCGAGAGTTAAAATGTTTGCTGTCTGCTTGTATACGGAAAAGCTTACCATCTTTCGCATTTGTATTTACAAAAGATGAGATTACGCTGTTTGAGTTTCAAGTCTTGCATTATTGAAACTTAAATATCAGCTGCCTCCTAAACGAAATCAATAAATGGCATCAGATCAAGAACGGGATCAGATAAATTTTTCAGAATTTGTGATAAAATTATTACTTAAATTTTCAGTGATACTCTTATAAATTTTATCAATATTATATATAGATCACTAAAATAAAAGTACTCTCTGCCATCAACAGTTCTCTTAGTATAAATAAATGATCAATATTAGCTTATGAATAATATGAAAGGTAATCCCATCAATTTGATCCCCACAAGCTCTTCGATATTATTATTTAAAATTGTTAAACCTTCATAGTATATTAAAAATTTGTGGTGGGCCAACAACTAAAATGAGACAGTTTACTTCTTTATTTTTAAAAGTACGTACTCGAGCAATTTTAAGTTTACTGTTTGAAATTTTTAATCCTTTCAAACATACTAGTTCGGCACTTTTACAAAACAATCAATAACTTTTTTAAGTGAAACATTACAAGTGACTTTTTCAACGGCAACTAAAAGTAAGTAAAAAGAGAAAACGCAGAAGCAGTGAAGTTAACCTCGGGTTGTCGACCGGCGCGTCTAATTACTTCCCAGAGTCCCAGGCGAAATCTCGATCAGAATGAAGTCATCGGAAAGGGCGAGGGACGTGTGCAATTATCGCAAAATAGCAGAGCGCGGCCAGCTCGGTAATTGTTAGCCTCGAGGGGTACGAAAGAGCGAAGCGTTCCCTACCTCGCCGCATTTTTTTTTTCGACCGAAGAAACTCGCGTGCGGGGCGAGCGCTGCATTTGCAAGACAATGTTTGCGCGTGCCATTACCTAGGAGGAGGACGCTCCCGCAACATTACGGCGTAATTACAAGGTACATACGCCATTTGTTACACACGCGGAGTGGCCACGTCGCGAGCATGCACGTCCGCGGCGGCCGGGCTAACGTACTACGTGCCGGCCATGTACCGCCCCCCGTCCACACGGGCGGCCGGAGGCGGCCGCCGTCGGTGAGGGTGACCCTCGGCCGGGGCTACTTCCGGGTAGCGCGCGGCTCGATTTATGCGCATTCTTATCGGCGCCCCGGGGCCCGGCGCCTCTCGCTTCTTCATATCGCCTCCGGACACCGGCCGCGCCGATCGCTTCGATCGCGGGATCACTCGGACAGACGCGCGCGTTATCTTGGAGCTCGACGTCCGCTCGGCTAGGCGGTACGTAAGTCGGCGAAATTTATCGGCCCCGCCTGCGGTAACTCGATTTCGGGGAGATGATGGCGCCGATCGGGACCCTCCCGAGCCTTTTTTCCCGCTGCCCGGCGCGCTTCCGCCCGTATTTGCCGAATCGATAGGTCAACACCGATGAACTCGCTAATGGAATTAAAAACGAGGCTGATCGGATTTTTGGCGTACCGCTCGAACTGAAGGCTTTTATAATTATTTTTCGTCCGCTCATTGTTGGTTTTGTGTGCTCTGTATTTTTTTTCTCGTTTTCAAAGTTCGTTAATTGGTAGGTTTGCTTTCAAGCCCGGGAGAAACTGTTTACGGGAAAATTAGTACGGCAGCGAGCTTCCACGTGCGCGGTAGCCGAAATTATCATCAGTTCGGAGTTGGGCTACGTGGTATTACAAATTCATATAATACAACCCGGCGGCAAACTGTTAACTCCAGTTGTTTAGATAATCATTATTACGAGTATCAACTTCAAGTCAACCTTGATTTTGATAGCACGGACTTTGACATTGCGCCGATAGTTCGAAACAAGTTAGGCAGATCGAAAATGATACTCGGAAAAGCGTACAAACTAGATTAAATTATTCGATTCTATTCCTGCATTATGATTACCTTACGTTTATTTTCGCTCCGCTAAGATATTATTCCAATAAGTTGCTAGTCGAGCAGGTAACTTAAAATAAACACAAATCAAAAGCCCCCGAAGTAAAGTGCGTATGGCTGTCGGCAAGGATCCCCATATTTGCCACTTGAAACTTTGAAGTAAGATTGCATCTCTCGAGGCTGAAGTTAGTCAAACTAACACTCTGCTCAAAGGATAGCGATTCAACGCATTGCTCAAACTTTTCAAACCATAAATCAAGTGTTGTGGGTGCAATAAATTACTGCGCGTAAAAAAAATTGCAGATAAAATGTATCGCGATACCGCAGCACCGCTCCTTGTTTGTCATTTTTCTAGGTCTAGATTAATCAGTAATACAATTTTTCAACGCAACAGCTTTTATACGTACTTCTTTATTACGTGTACTAAACGAGAGTAAGGATAATAATGTATGCAGTTTATATCTTTGTATTTTTCATACGGCTCGCTGTAATATAATGAAGCTCAGTTAACCGAATGAAACCTTATCGTCAAAAAGGTATGCGCGAAGGTAAATTTTAAAGAATTATGGTGAGCGATAACAAAAGCTTCATAAAGTTGTAGTACCTTAGTGTAACTTTGATCCACAATGGGTGCTCGTCCATCATAGTCTTATTACTTAGTAATATCCTCTTGTTTAGACATTTATTTAGTTATATACGTAAACGGCATAAAACTGCAAACCAAAATGGCAAATAAAAAATTTTATTATTTCATTACAGAAATATGTTCATCTTCTTTAAATTTCCTTAAGAAATAATTAAAAATATTTTTCAAAACTTTATTATCGAGGATACGTTTTAATAATAAAGGAATAAAAATAAAAACGTAATTACGGCGAGGAGCATTTTACTCGCGGCGCGATGACTTCTAAATATTGCACTTTCCACGCAAGGTAGACTTTACAGTTACGAGATAAGCTCCAGATTGCAAAGCACTGAATTTTTTTAATGTAATTAAATTTTGAAAGTACAACACTTTTTATCTTCTCTTCGTACTTTACGCGACAATAGAAATTTGACGTAATCGCTTTAATAAAACCCGTTTATAAAATGTAATGAAAACATAAAAAAAATCATCAACTGGAAACATCTCGGAAAACTCAAGCTTATTCATAGGCAAAACGTGACGCTTTCCACGCGTCCGCTTCAGCTGGAACTAAGTCGCGTCATGCAAAAAGCTCACGGTACGTTAAACAAATTCGCTCTAATAATAATATTATTCACTCAAAAAAAGAAAAAAAATAAACGAGTTAAAATATTCCGGGGGTCCCTCGTGCGGCAGCGTAATATTCCGCGCAATCGTGCACCGCGCGACAGGTTGCATACGTCATAAAAGGCGGATCGCCTGTGCGCCGCAGAAGCAGACAAGATGGATTTGCCGCGATTCCGATAGCACGATGCCGCGATCTGGCCTCTTTGAGACGGGGTTATAATTAATATTCCAAGCTGCGCCGACAATGGGAGCAGCCTGCGGGGGGCGTGAGTGTCCGATTCCCGCGCGGCACTTTGAAGACATCTGGATACCGCTTTGTGAGGGCCTTGGGCTTTGTTGGCGCGCCGGCGATGCGTGCCTGCCGATCTCTCGCAAATGCACCGACCCGACCCCCGCCCAGATCTATAGCGTTCGAGAGCACGACACGGATATCCCGCTTAAGAGTATACGCGAGCACCACTCGGCGTCATGAATTACGCGGACGTGGCTGCGAGCGCGCCCCGCGGATATTTATCGTCTTACTCCCGGCGCGCGACGTGTTTATTTCTATTTTTTTTTCAACCTTGTCTCCATATATTTGTCGCCTGGCGTCTCGGCGCCGGGGCCGGCGCATAAAGTATACATCGCTGTGTACGCGAGATTGTAATCTTTTACGCGGATCGAGTGAGAAATCACACTTGGCGCGGCTGGTGCTGAAAAACGATCGGCTGGATTTCAAGTGACTCGGTACTTTTAAAAAGACGTACCTTTTCAGCGGAGCCTGGGGGCGATAAATCAAGCGCCGCTTTTGTATACTGTCAATTATATTAGAGTGCGCAATTCAGCGTGGACGCTAAGTGTTCATTACCTCAGTGTTTAAAGTAGAGACACTTTGGAGCAGATAATTACTCTCTGCAAATTGGGTCGACATTTTTTAATTGAAAGTAAAGCGAGAGGTACTCGAAAAAAATAGGCTCGCTTTTCTTCGGCGCGAATTTTAGTTTTAATTAAACTAGTCGCGCTCGACAAATTGAATCCGGATTGATGTTTATCCGTTCTCAAGCGGCAGGAACAAACGAGAAACCTCAAGCTTGACGTCCGGCGTGGCTTTGCTGTCTTGCGCAACCTCAGCGATACGAGAACCACTCCCGCACTCCCGTGCCTGTGGACAGACCATGAGATTAGCTTTTCATAGTAGACGCTTATTCTCTTTTAAAAAAAAGGGCAAAAATTGCTTCAAAGTTGAACTTTAACTAGTTCTATATAGCTGGACTTTACAGGAGGGTGAAAAGCAATATTTTCCCTTTCGGTATTTTTAGAATTGCATCGATTTTTCAACTAGAAAAAATTGACTTTCAAATGTGCCCTCCTTCATGAAAGTTTTTTTCTTTTAAGAAAGCAAAAATTATTTAAAAAATATGACATTTTGCATGAAGTGTACTGTGTTAATTCATAACTCTATTTAATTAAAATGTACTAATTGAATTGCACGATGACATAAATGTAACTGAACTACTTGAATATGTATTTATTGCTTATGATGAATGCGATAAATTACTCCAGCATAGAGAATGCAATATGCGATATCCATCAAATCAATTTACTTTGTTAAGTTATCAATGACTAAATACGTAAGCATAATAATTTATAAACCCAAGCATTTCACAGTGCATCGTTCGAATGATAATTTATTGATGAAATCCTCTTCATTTGCGTAATAATTTGTATCCAATTAATTTTTCGAAAACTCGATGAAACTAAAGAAAAAAAAGTCTTGGAAACTTTTAGAATTCCGAGTGATAATGCAGACTCAGCTCCCGGCAAAGCGCATGAAAAGTGCATATCGCGGGAGTGCGCAAAGTCGCTGGCTCTCAAGTTAATTAGCGCCGGTTATCGCCTGAATAAGAATAGACCGCGACTAATCTTCGCGAAGCTCGGTAAACTTGGCGCGAGGGCGAGTGGCTTGCACCGGCGCGTCTCGCCGCCACTCGGAGGGGAGCCTCGCCCCTCAAGAAACGGAGCTCCGCCGAGGCCCCCCAACTTTTTCCCCGCGTCGCCGGGGAATGCAAATTTCGCGCCGGGCTCATCCCGGGGCGCGATTGCCGAAGCGGCTCACGTAGCCGCCGCGCTCCGTCAAGAGCGCGGGGGACGCCTGCAGATCAGAAAAGTTTCCGCGTGCACACGGCCCGGGGGCGGCCCGGCGTTTGGCGCGCCCGGCAAGGCCGAGCTTATCTCATTAGGACGCCCCGGGGGTGGCCGAGGCGACGCACAAAGCGCAGCAACAAGTCCGACTCCTCGGGCTTCCTTCCGGGCGAGGCGCTCCTTCCGCTCGTTAAATTGCCGGCCCGGCCGCGCACGCATGTAGCGCATTTATCACGGCGGGCGCCTCCAGCGCCGCTGAGTTATCGCTTTTAATTAGAGCGGAATTCGCGGACCTTCTGTCGCGACGAGCGAGGATAAGAGGACGCGCGGACGTCTTCGCGCTCGCGCGCCCGATGCTTAGCGATCGCTTAAAGAGGAGCGGAATGATTAACGGCCGGAATTTTTTTTCGCCTTTAAAGCGATCGCCCGCGCGAAATTAGCCGGAATTTTTGCGCTTCGCTTCCATTTCGACCGCGCATTCGTCTCGCTTCTTCCGCGACGTTTTTCCGGCTCGCCTCTTGAAGGTGTACTCGACGTGGCTTAAATGAGTTTTAAATTAACTATTTTTGCCGAGAACAAGTCGGCGAAAATTTGTCATTTTTGCATGCTCGACGCCTTAATTAAAGTGTAGAAGAAACGCAGCGACCTTAATGAGTCGTGAGCGGCAGCGAGGCAGAATTTCGGAGTCTTGAAATAAATTATTAACGTAGCGCAGCTAGTTCTCGCGATCATTAATTTCGGTCTTTGGGCGACAAGACGCTAGACCATTCATAAATATACATCAAAGTTTGAGATAACAGCTTCTCTTACGGGCTTACGATTTAAGACACGTACTTATAGGAGTGGATGTTGCGTTAAACAAAATAACGAAAATACCGTTAAAGCTCGAACGCGAAAAATATGCGCGTCGCGTCTTCATGAGTCGACAGCGATAGTTTTCGCCAACTTATGGGACCGACGATGAGCAAGAATAACCATCAAGAACATCTGCCGTGTGCAGGGAGCATCGCAGTCCAATATAGGGACAATTTTTTGAAGGAAAAAGAGAAGATGGATAGATATAGGCGTTTATTGAAGAAATTAACGACTCAAGGTCCATCACAATTTCGCCACGAGCACACATACGACACACAATAAATAATAAAATCCGCTGACCCGCAAGAGCACGCCGTACAGTAAAAAATAGAAAATAAATCGCGTTTGCAGAAAAGAGGAGGGGGAGGATGAAAAAACGCGGAGGCGATCTTCAGAGCCGTAGTATTTACAAAAAGCGTAGCGCATTTTGATTGATTGTAAAAACATCGAGGTCTCTCGCCATTTATCAGTTGCGGCGATGACGGACGGGGCGGGGGGATAATACATCCGTCAAAGTAGCAGAAGCGTGGATGGCAGACATTCCCCTCGACTCAGCGGCAACACTCGCGAGTCACGGAGGGCTGCGCAAACGGACTTACGCTGTCTACAATTTGACTTTCGTCTTATTATGCTGAAAGCAGTTTACGCCCAGCTCCGGGGGTCTTATCCTCCGGGGTGGCGACGTTCTCTCGACAATAAAAATATGAAACCTGTCGAGACCCAGAGTGGGCGGAGAGAGAGAGAGAAAGCAGCAGGTGGCTCACAGCCAGTGCTAGTCGCGCGATTTACATGAAGCGCCGCGGTGTTCTCGGTGCGATAATCGCAAAGTATTTATGATTTATGTACAGGTCTGAGACGATAAATTTATTTTATAAAGTAGGTAGATTCATCTTCGGGAGTGCCAACAAAATCGTGTTTGAATGAGTGTCAAGGTCGCCACTGCCGAATGAAAGTTTCATTCTAGTAATCTTTTTCTATTCTTCCTTTTTTCATATCTGTACGCGATTGTCAGGCGGATAATAATATAAGATAAACTGCTCTTTTTGTAAAAAAAGAAATCGCCGGTCCTCGTGTCAGCGCGAAATCCATCGATTCAAGGAGAACTTCATTGTCCGGCGTAATACCAATCGAAAAAGATAAATTTCGATAAATAAATAAACATAAAACAAAGACAGAACTCATTTACGCGCTTCGAGCGAAACAAGAGTGCGCATAATTTGCAGAAAACAATTTCATTGGGAAAAAAAAAGCGCGCCGCGCTTCGGCCGATATTCCGTTAACCGCTCGGGCATTGTTTATCGAAATGTCAAGCCCCCCTATAAAATGTGGCGCGGCGCATCGGCGAGGCGTGGCTCGCGATATAAAATGCATGACACGCGCACACAAAGGAAATAAATCCGTGGGGAGGGCGAGCGGCTGCGCCGGGCTCCGGTACTTCTTAGCACTCGGAAGATTGGATGTCTCATCTGGAGGGCGGCGCGGTGGGGGGCGAGCTATTCACAGACAAACGGCACGCAATATTTGCATTTACATCCGAGTAATGGAATATCGAGCATGTCGCTCGACGAGATTCCGCTTGCTCCCGCCACGAAAGTGTAGGGAAACTCGACTTCGTCTTCGAGTCGCTCGCCCCCGCCCCCGCGCAGACGCTCCTCCGCCCGCGCGCGTGCCCCCGGGGCAGCCGCCGCTTCTCAACGCCACCGACCCAACCAATCTGTCATTATCGTCGTAGGAGGCGCACGATCCTTTCCAGGAGGAGCCTTATAGCCCTTTTTTCATACAATGCTTGGACACCTTCCCTCTCCTTTTTTTTCGTTGCTTGATCAAATAAACATCAGAGGAGGGTTTTTCGCTGGCTCTCCTTCTTACACTTTTTTTTTCATAAGGCGTCCTACGCCCTCGCCTCGGGGCGCGTTTGAAAAAAATCGAACGAGTGAGGACACCGGATTTTATAAAGTATTATTTTATTGTTATTGTTGTAATAATTGCAGCGTGCAGTTTGAAAAGGAAAATGAAAGAAATTAGTGGACATACATAAATGCCTCTGACACTTGCGTCAGTCTTACGGTGCTTTGTGCTTTGACCGACGAGCCAGCAGCTACGGCTCAAAAGGTTACTTCGCTGAGCCTCGAATTACCACTATGCATGCATAAAATGCCGGATTAAGTTGATGAACTAAACGACTTTCAGGAAACTCGTGTAAATAAGCCTCAAGATAGTCGCATAATACGACACTTTATACGGTAGACTGTTTTATTCATCTTATTCTGTAACGCTGGGACCTGTTATTTTTAAAGCCAGGAAACATACGCTCATGCAATTATGCGTATTTTTAGAAAAATTTTAATGAATATTTTTACTGCGCGATAAATTCCGAAATAAAAAATTAAATGAGGAAATAAAACTGCACTTATATAATTATGGAGCTTAATTAAAAATAATTAACCCAGGGTCATTTTTAAATGTTTTTTTTTAATACGTGATATAAGCTGCATTTGCGTTAATATTTCAACGCCGTAAATATTAACGTAATTAATTAAATTCATAAACGCATCATTTGCGCAGAATACAAAATAAAGTCGGCTTCGTCCAAATTCATTCATCGTGAAATTTTACCGTACAATTTCAGTACAAAAATAACATAACGTCCTTAATAATTAATTCGAAACTTGGCGCAAACTGTACTCGTATCGACGAGAGCAAACCACTTACGCATTCGTTAAATACTTGCACGAGGTGTACCGAACTCCGGACAGCCGGATGCGGATTCCGCGCGCGCGCGTCCGCAAACTAGCTGATCCCCCGGTCCATCGATCTCGCGCTTTGTCAGGAACTGCCGGCGGGCCGTCGTTAAGTTCCTCCGGGATCGATCGGCGCGCTCGACTTAGCGAGAAAATAATTGCCGAATGTTCGGAACACATCTCGGGGGATCAAGTTTTCATTTAGCCGCAGTTCATCACGCGACGCGACGTGCGCTGCATAAGTGCCCGCCGCAAAAGAGGCTTACCTCGCGGGATCGCGCGATGGAAATCGCTAGCGGCGTTCGCTACTCGACGCCGATATTGGTCTTTCTTTTTTATTCCCCCTTGCTCGGCCGTCGATCCCTTTTTACACTTTGCACTTTCGCGTTATTTAATTGCATTCTGTCCGTCGGCCTGTCGGCCGCCTGTTGTCCCTTCATTTCGTGCGCGGCCGATATTATTGCCAATGGGAGTTCGAACGCGACTCGCGAGCGGCCGAATCGACGTTCTGTACGTGTTAATTTTTTGTATCGCTCCGGCCGTTTGAATATCAGCGATACGTACACGGTTACATTACGGGAAATGACTAAAAAGTTATTGATAGACCGGTCACGATTGAATATCGTAAAAACTCATCAGTTCAAGCTGCAATAAAAAAATGTGTTTTAAAAAAATACCGTGAGATCAACTTTGCAATTTATCAGCGAAATAACAAATATTTAAAAGGAACGCGAAGCGAGAGACACATTGAGTGCCAAAGTCATATTTCGAAGTTCTCCGGAGTCTCTTTTATATAAGATGTCGCTATGTAGAAGCCGAGGATACGTATGACGCATCAAAGAAATCTTTTTCGCAGGAAGGAGACGTCTCGCTCAGAAGTTCAAATTGTCGCCATCTTCATAAAATATACTCCCGCGCATACGGATGAAGCGCGCGCCTTTTACGGAGCGCCACCCCCCTCCCCCCGCGCAGACGACGTCTAAACAATTTCGAGCGCTGCATTATTCACGCTTCCTTACAGCTCCAAAACAGCTCCAGTATAAATAGGGGATAAAATTGGATGGCGAGCGCCGCGCGAGATAGGGGGACTCGTTGCTCACGGGAGCGCGGCCACCGCGGCTCGATTTGTCATTCCGCGCGGCGAATCCTTGGTCGCGACGCAGTCGAAAGTTCCGGGAGCTGCTAGGGGGGATCGCGATGCCCGCGCGCATCCGCAGGCCTCCCTCGGCCGCCTAAGTAGTTTGCCGAGCTAACGAGCGCGCCACGCGAAAGAGAGAGCAGGATCGAAGTACGCGGCGGTCGAGTTTGCCCCTTCGGCCGGCAGCTCGAGCGAAAATCGCGGCGGCCAACCTCCCCCCTCCCCTCCTTACGAGATGAACGTTTCGCCGGCAAAAAAAAAAGGTTCGACCGGCGCCTCGGGTAGTAACGAGGGACTCGCGATGTTTGCGGGGGGTGCTGGTTACGCGCGCCTCGATCGCTGCTAGTGTACGTAGACCCGATGTGCTATGCACACCTGACGGGTAGCGTGCCGTTCTCGCTACCATCGTGGCTTAGTTTATACACGCCCGCAACTTTAGTAGGTAAACATCATTCTGTAACTTTGCTGTAATCTCGGCGGCGGCAGTTCCGGATTCTCCGTTTAATTAAACATAAACATAATGTCGGTTTGTCGCTGATTCTGATGTAATCCTGAATCGCCTTCTGAATTGCCTGCCTCGGTTAGTGCAGGAATTCCAAATGTACTTTTTAACTGTGTTTCGGCGCTTTTCATTTCCGCTACTGTAAAAGTTGCTCCGTTTTCCTTTATGGGCGCCTAGGAAATTTTTTGTTGAATCTCGTGTTATTACTAAAGTAGAAGCTTCTTATTTTTTAAACCGATAGGGAGATTTTAAGCATTGCTATTATATAGTATTCAAAGGTTACTGAAAATGTTGTTAAAGCTCCTTATGCACTTATCTGAGGATTATTATAATGGTGGCTTTAACAAGAGTTGAAAATATGGGTCACAACAGCTGATGCACGTGTCGGTAAGTAAATTCTGCTGAGTCAAAGGACAACTTGATCGAGCAAACTCACACTTTTGCAATTTATTACTATGGGCAGAATAAATTTACCAGCTTTTAATCAAAGAAAATTGAAGAGTTTGATGTAAATTCGAAGAAGCTTATATAGAGAAAAAACAAAAGTAGGAATACATTTTTTACGGAATGACACTTGGCAGTGCAGTTGTTTCCGCGCAATTCTGCTGTAACGGAACTGACGGATTGTAAAAATTGAGAAAATCTCCATAAAATAAAAACTCATTGACCAATTTCATTATAACTTTAGAGCCCCTTGAGACTCGGATATACAGACTTCCACGACAAACTTTGTCGCGTTATCTTGAACAGTGTCAAAGTTGTTCAGCGGTAGTTTTACACACACATGTACGAACTGAGTAGGGTCGTACACTAATAACCTTGAAACCTAAAAAGGAACCGTTCAGTTCTAGTTTTATGAAACTTTTCATAAGTATGTGCGAGGATATCATTTCATTCTTATTTTATTTTAGTCAGTATGATCTTTTTAGTTAAAGCATAATAGTTGAGTAATAATTTAAGAATATATTAAACTAAATGTTTCAAATTTATTGAGTAAATAAATTGCAAAAAAGTGAATTGATCATTATTTCTCCAATTTCCTTTCAATATTTTAGAACAGGAAGCACTACTAGTTTATTACTATTATGTATGCAAGATATGTTCATAATATAACGTTTCATCGAAATTTCAAGATAGCAACCCTAGTGTATCACTTTCTAATTATTCAAACAAGGGTTGAATTTATAGTTCCAAGTCCTACTAAACTTTACTTCGATAATTCCCTAACAACGCTTACAGCTCTTAGGAGACTAGTACCCTCGACATTTAATACGACATTTAACGTGGATTTCATTTATAAATTCTATTGCTTAGCAATTAAAACTTTATGGTTTTAGAATTTACAGATGTCAAAATTCTATTGTAGTTATAATTCAAAATAACAACTGATAATTTAATTAATGCATCCGATTAAATTACAATTTGTTCGCTATAAAGACATTGATAGCTTTAGCATTGATATCCATACCGCACAAACATAGATAATACTGCTCACTCGGTTTCTATATTTGCGCAATCAATTGTGCAAGCCGGCCGAAATTTGCAATCAGCACATATAAATAAAGTGCATTTCGCTATTTTAGTTATCAATTAAGCGACAATGAAATCGTAGTAACAAGCGGTCCAACTCAAACAATTTTACTTTAATTGAAAATATTCATTCGACATTCGACAATTCAGCTCCCTCCCGCCCTCCCCCTCGTTCTCTCTCGTTGGCTGCAGACCTCGAAATTTCGAAAGTTTCAAGTTGCCCATCGTTAGTCCAAATGCACTTTGACCCCGCGGCCCCGCTGATAGACTTAAATTATTACGTCAAAAAGTTTGGGCAAGTCGATGTAAGCGCCGGGCGAAGTGGGAATTCCGCACGCCGTTAGCCGGCCGCGCGGACGTCTCGCTGAAAGCAGCTTTATTGGCCGACCCCCTTCCGTCCGTATCTCGCGTCCGTACTTTACGATTCATAATTTGCGTACGGCCGCGGCGGTCTATCTTTACGCCCTCGAAACTTATCGCCGGGCGCCCCCCACGGCTACGAGTGGATACAAAGGGCTTTGCGCGCCGCCGAGCTCCTCTGCCCCGGGGCGCACCGGCATCCGAAAGCGACTAGACCGATAAAACCTAATAGCCGGGTGATTAATAACTAGTGCGAATTTATTCGCCCAGCTACACGGTACTTGCTCCGCGGATTAACGATGACTAAGCGTCAGGAGGAACATCATGTGAACATTAATGAAAAGATTCATAGGGCCGAGGTTTCAGCGCGCGTAAGTATTGCGAATGAAAATTAATGGATTTTCGCGCGAAGTAGTAATTATTAAAATCTGCGATAAGTAGATGCGAGTGAGATAAAAATAATTGATAACCATTCACTGACGATGCGCGATGCAAAAGTGCTGTGTGTACGCGTATAACAGGCGGGGATAAAAATGTTGATAAATTTTTTGTCCAATATCCCAGATTATTTATTCGGCGTGTAAAGGGACTTTATGCCGTTATTACCGAGATAAAGTGTCTATTAAAAAGGCAACTCCTGGCTGACCGAATGGGTAATTCCCAGCGAGTTCGACGTGAAATGACAGCCCGATAAACTGCAACCGCAAAACATCTACTTTTACAACTCTCGGCTACACATAGTTACCCAGTTATCGTCGTTATTTACATGAAAACGTTAATGCTCGCATTTCTATGAACGAGCAAATGACCAGTGACAGTAGGGGGGCGACCGAAAACAGCAAAGGGCGAGCACCCGAGGGCAGGAGAGAGGCAACAAAAAAAAATTGCTTGCGATTTCCGCGCCTCGGCACGTGCGCTTTATTTTCAGGTCCGCTTCACCTCGGTCCGTCCAGGAGATATAGAGACGGACGAAATGACGTGGCGAAACGAGCATAGCAAGTGTCGCCAAGGACGTGTCCGCGGAGTATATCCTCGGATCGAATCATTTTCGCTGAATTTCTCGCCCGACATATTGGAAATTCTGACGGGAGGAGGTGCTCGCGCGGGGGGGAAACTCTCTTTCCCCGTCGGCGAAGTGCGCCGTTGTAAAGAGGCGATATATTTCGCGGTCCTTCGAGCGAGTGCCCCGGCCGCGACAACAGGCGCCGGCGGTCCCGCGATAACGGAGCGCTACCCCCCGGCGCCCCCCGCTGCGGATTAGGGGACTCGTCCGTAATAATAAAGTGGAGGGACGCGATCGAAAAGTCCTCGCCGGCCGAAAATGACGCTGTTAATTTTCCGGCTGAGTTTATGAGCCTCGGTTTAACGGATTACCCTCGGCGAGGGGTGGGGGGCTCGGAAAAATCAACGCCGGCGGGATTCCGCGAGCCGGCGGTGCCGCAATCTTTGAATTCCTCGCGGAGCTAAACGACGCGATTTATGAACGGAGTGCATGAATGCTCGGCGTGCCTTTGATTATAACCGCTGTAAAGCTCACATATCAAACGTTTCTTCCGAGCGCGATCCTAGTTTTTAAATTACATCCCGAAGCCCCTGGCTATTCTTCTATTGTGCGGCTCGCCGAGATTAATGGGCTAACGAGAATCGGATTCAATACTTTTATTGAGACAAATTAAATCGTTGAAATCATTTAAATTGTAATTATAGGTGCTCTTTGCGGCCCTTTCACAATTGATCATTAATTAAACGCGTCCGAGGTTGATGTAATGCTTATTACCGGATGCAAGCGTTTTTTCATGTTGATCAAATAAATTGGAGATTATTAATTCACGTTGAAAAGTCAAGGGTATCCTTTATGAAAGTAAGAAATACCAAACACGCGGGGGAGGTTTATCGGAGACGATATCGGAGACGACGGTGCGCTAGCGTTGCACATTTCCACGTGAGTGAAGCGAGTAACGAAGAAGCTTTTTTCCACCAATTTATTTATACTTTACGTCAAACATCCTTTTGCTTTTTATCCATCTTCGAGATGATAGCCATTTCGATCCAAGACTCGATACCTTAATTAAAAAGTTTATTGGAACAATAATAATGTACCTAATACCTGTGCGCTGCCGTTGATTAATAACGGCGCTATCTAGAGAGATAAAATAAATAGAAATTGAAAATTTATTAAAAATTATTATTGACGTGCATTCCTTTAGTTCAAACAAAATATTCTCAATAAAAAATGATCTCGACTATTCCTTTTTCAATATTCAATATTAACATAAAAATGTCGTTATTGACACTAGGTACTAAAATCAAAGTCACTCTATCGACGTTTCACCGGAGGCATCAAAATCATATTCCGCGTTCAGCGAATTCCAATATAAGTACCCATAATAAAAGAAAAAAAGGGAAAAGTGACAAGGAACGTCGGGCCATTGGATCGCGACTCCGACTACTCGCTGCACGTATTATTCATCCGACTCGAAAAGCTGGGGTGCGCGCGGCGAGGGAAAATCGGCCGCGGGGCTGGAGCAGACGGCCGGATTGAATCTCATCCTCCGAATCTTCTATATCGCTCTTTAGCCGGCTGCAGCACCAGCTCCCGGCGTACATAAATTAAGGAGCCGTTTGATTGACAGCCGCGGCGAATCCGGGTGTAAGCGCGCGCTATACGTGTAAATCACGAGATAAAGCGGCGGCCGCGACCGGGGGATATTTCATCGCTCCGACATTGCCCGGCGCGCGATAACTCGCGAGCGGCCGTGTGAGCGCGCGGCCGGTGCGTGCGCGCGACGCGCGCTGCTCGTTTTACGGCGGGGCCCGGGTAAACCGCGCGGAAGCGGAATCATAAAAGCTTTGAAAAATTCAACCGTGGCAACGGCTGCCCCGCGCCCGTGCGCGAAACTTTGATCCGCGGCTTGGCTCGCGCCGGTGGCTTCAACCCGCACGCACTATTGGCCCTAAACCAACGGAAATCTCCCCTGATGGAGGCGGTTAAATCAGTGTAAGGTAGTTAGGTACGTGCTTTCTGCAAGGGCTTCGCTTTTTCGTAAGCTTATTGGATAAGTGTGTGCATTTCCGGTAATACGCGACTTAAGAATTTTCGATAAGATTTTATTCTTATAAAATATAAAATATGAAAAAATGTAGAAACTATAATTATAACATTTTCGTATTCTTATAAATTAAATTTTTAATTGGATTATTTTTAATAAATCAGGCTACTCTTAATTTCATTTTTATTTGGACTAATAAAATTACGCAACAATCCAATAGTCATGTAGATAATAATTTGTTCGTCTTTTTGCTCTTTAATTTACACTTGAATACAATGCTACTTTTAAAAGAAATAAATTGTATAAGCCTCTTTGATTGTTAAAATAATACATTTGTGAGATTTTAATAAATAACGTGCATAATCTTAATAATTTCATAATCGCCTTTTCATTAATAACGCGTTTTTTTAATATATATAAATTTAATAACGCGATTTCAGCGATTATTACCAATTCATTTGGTTTAATTATTTACCAAGTCGGTTAAGTGAATGATGCTGCCACGACAAACTGGGCTTAGAATTTAATTATTCTATTAAAAAAGTTTCTCTTTGAAGGTTACTCGTTTAAAGTTTGAGGAAGTTAAAATTTCGTAAACGAAGAACGATCTATCGTTTAACTTCATAAAATTAAAAAAATAATACCTATAAATAAACGACGTAGATAAATTTTGTAATTTTCTTGCAATGCAAACCCATCTCTGAAAATTTTCTCTTCAAACATTCCTTTTTACTGCAATGCTTTTTTCCACGCACACGACTGTTAAAAACCTCTATTCGTATAACAAAATTAAAATCTTTTCAATTATTCAAAAGAATAACATTTCTATTCTCGGAGCGAAACAATCCACGCAATAAAAATGCAACTTGTCAAATTGAAAAATAAAACTTGCCGGGTAAATTTTTGCTATTTTTTAATTTGAGAATTTGGAATCCCCGGAAACCGACGAACCTCTCTTAGACGCGCGGGAATGCGAATTTCTGCATTCTTGGGCGGAAAGGAGAACGCGCGTTCGACTCCGGCGCCTGGCTACACGCCGTAAATTCTTCTGCATTTTGCGGAGCGCCGGGGCCCATCAAGTCGACGTTATACTGTCGATCCTGCCGCGCGCCGCTCCGAACGACAGTACGGCTGAACAAAAGAGACTCGCTCCTGGTAACGGGCTGGTGTAGATAACTGACAGGAAGCGCATGAATATCACCATTACCTACTCTAGTGCGTACATGCATTTCATATTAAAAAATTTCATTTCATTTTCTGCAGTGTCAAGGAGGAATTCAAATATTTGAAGAGGATATATTTGAAGAGAAAGTTTAATTTTTTAACTAATTGGATTGGGCTATTATAAGAGAAATATTTGAGTAGGAATACTAGGAAATGTTTTAATTTGTTCATAAAAAATAATGGAAATTGAGACGCATTTGGTTAATCAAACATTTTTCTATTTATTGACAGCCATACGAGCTTCATAGACACAATACATGGACATCAGAACACACAAATTAAATGAATTAACTGAACAATTAGAGTAATTGAATAAAAATCGAAATACATAAATCTGTCGCATCGGGCAGAATACATATATTCCGGGCTCGTCTACCACCATCATCTTGGAGTGACGATAGAATTCCTTTGAAAATTTCATTTCACCGCTTAAATGCAATCCCTTTATATCGATAAATTTTCCCCTATCCGAGAGGCAGCCCCGCGTCAGGAGTCGATCGTGCAGCTGTAACCGAGAAAGGCGGGGGGTTGGGGGGTGGCGGCGGGGGACGCGAGGTAAGGAGCTGCGCGCGGCGACCGCGCGATAGGCCGCTCATGATCGAGAAAGAGAGAGGGCTACTCTTATCCATGCCGTGCGCGTTTGATCGAGCACGTAACGCGGTAAATTTAGTTCCGGTAACACGGCCCGTTTTCCGAAGCGTCTCCTATTTATGGCGCCATAACCCGGCCGGGCTTTCCCGACCCGATACGTGCGGCCGGCGTAATAAAGCTTAATTATCGGCGGGCTCACGCGCAGTGCCGGCGAAATAATACATCCGGCGAGCCCGCGTCCCAATTTCCCGCGGAGACGATATCGCGCGACCCCGCCTCTTGCGCGCCACCCCCTTCCCCCGCCGTCTTATTAACCGCGCGCGGGCAATTGAATCACGCGGTTATTTATGCACCGGCCTTTTTCCCACTCGCGTCCCCCCCTTCATAATTACCCATAAATCGGCGGCTCTTTATAGTAGCCTTTGTTGCGCTGCAGGACAAGGACCCCACCCCCGCGCG
This sequence comes from Eurytoma adleriae, assembly GCA_900480045.1. Taxonomy (NCBI): domain Eukaryota; kingdom Metazoa; phylum Arthropoda; class Insecta; order Hymenoptera; family Eurytomidae; genus Eurytoma; species Eurytoma adleriae. Next base: position 379,611 of record UXGC01000063.1, on the reverse strand, counting down.
CGGCTTAATCGTAAACCGGCCGCAAGGGCGGCGCGACCGCGGGATCGAATTGACTCTTCGTAATGGAGGACTATTTTCCGTGCTCGAGCTGCGCCCCGGGAACGCATCCGGGCGCGGCGATAAAATGGAAAATATCATATTCGCCACCCACTCAGCTTCTCCATTTCTGCGCCCCGGCCTCCCCCCCGCATTTTTCTCCGCTTTTCCGTCCGTCCGCGCCTTATTTTCCCGTAACAGCGCTTTTAAATAGAGCGGGAAAAATAAGATTTAAAGTGAAATTCCAGCTGGAAGTACTCGACGAATCGTAACCCGGTTCAACTTCCGCAGTTACGTACGCGGAGTTTACTTTTTCCCCCTCTGAGAGGTGCACTCGACGGAATGTCGGCCGGCGCGCTCTAAAGTCTCGAAAAAGAAATCCTCTCGAGTTGACGCGGATAAAAAGGGAAGACAGAGGAGAGCCCGCGGCGGCGACCTGCCCGGAATAATTGGCGGCGGCGCGCCTCGGACGATCGGCGATCAAAGCTCGCCGGGGAATTACTGCCGCCGAATAAAACGCGCAAGTGGGTTAACGGCCGCGTCCTTAAGTATGATTGTTTCGTGCGCGCGTACGTGCGTCCGTAAAAAAAGGAGCGAGCGAGCGAGCCGTCGCGGGCTAAGTTTCAATTACGCCCCGCGGCTGACCCGGCGTCGAGCGCCACCACTTGCGCGCGTGACAGGCCGGTATAACAGCGAGAGTCGCGCGCGCGCGACAGCTTCGCGGGGAGCAAACAGATAAAACGCGCCCCGATGAAATTTCGACGATAAAAGCCCCGTGGAAATCCTCCCGGCTTTTACGCGGCTCGCTCGAGGCCGAGTTACGTGATTTCGAGAGTAGAAAATTTAATCATTGTTTACTGGGGACGGCACGAGACCTCCTTAACCGATGAATCAAGCTTTACTTCCGCCGAGCGTCCCGGAATGCGAGCCCGAACCACTCGACGATTCCGAGTCTTATGTGTAGCTTGATACCCCTTTCGTTAGCAGGGTGTATGAAAGGGATTTTATATTTATCTCCGCAGTATTTTACTTTTCTTGCTCTCTGCTTTAGTTGAGAGCAAATCTTTTCACCGGCCCAGTGAGGCTAATAAAGGATGGCCGGTAATTGCTCAACCTATAAGAGGAGGTGATTAATTAGCGATAAGACGTGGGCGGGGACGTGGACGTTTCTTATGAAATATTAATTTAAGCGGGAATTGCCGTGGTGTTAAATTGAATTCCAGGGGATAACTAATGATGATGGCGGCGCGGGGTACCTACAAGCGAGGAGAGGCAGTGTCTGTAGAATCAATGAAACGAATTATTTGAAGAGTACTTTTTCTCGTCATTGCTCACGTCTATTCTATTGAATTTAACGTTCTGAACTTTCGAGTTCGCCTCTAACAAGTACCACCCCTCTCTCTTCACAGTTTCAGTCTCCAATCAATAAAGTTCGCTACAGAAGCTGCTTAAAAGCCACTGGAATACAACGATAAGGCTACGCTCCCATTCGAGCTTAATACCCCGCAAAACTTCCTGTGTATGTTACAGTGGAGAGGCAGGCTCGATTGCTCAGTTCGTCAATAACACTTTCAAATCTGTACCCGTTCGAAAGGCGCTTTGGTCTCCTTCCGTTATCGAAAATACTTTTATACATTTAACTTGGAGTATATGCTATTTACGAAACAATTGGGCTGTTTTCTATACTACCGTCTCCCGACTTTTGTAAAATTTATGATAGTAACGTTTTTTCAAAATTTGAGGTAAATTGTTCGACTTTCTTGCAAAAAGCATTTAAGAAAGCTGCTCAGATGTTGATGACGTTCAGTAATTAAAACGTTCACGAGATAATTAAATGCGACTGCACAATTTTATATAAATAATTCATAGAAAGATTAAACCAGATATTTATAAAATTGAATGGTGGAGTAAAATATCAGTATATTCCAAAAAGCTTAACTCTAAAGTCGAGAAAAGCTCCCCGACGAAAATTCATTGTACGCACTTTCTCGATCGTTACCTATTCACTCGGCGAACAAAGGGGCGAATCTTAAGACCGGCATTAGATGACAATCAGGAGAGTGCGGCAGCCTCGTCGTTGAAACGACGCACAGTAAAGTTTCGCGCGCGTCGACGGCGCGCTAGATAAGTTGGCTCCATAAAGCCGCAGCGGAAACAACGCCGATTTAAGGCTCGCGAGGAAGAATTTAATAATCTGAAAGAGCGGGGACTGCGAACTCTCGCTACTCCAGGACCGATGACCTCCACCTCCGCCCCTCCTCCTCCCGCTTGTTTATGTGCAAAGCTGCGCCCCTGGCGTCAGCCTCGGCACAGCCGCCCTTTCTTTCCCAGTGCGCGCGACGGCCGCAATTAAAGCGCCGGAGTGAATACAATCGTGCCCGCTGCGTCGACCTCGCACGCGGCCCACCTGCGTCGGAATAATTGATGGAGCGCGCGCGCGCATTCGCCAAAGGAAATCGTCCGGCTGGTTCTGGCCTCCTGAAAAATTCAGAGCCGCGCCAAAGGACGCCGCGACACTCAGGAGATTGGTCCTTGTAACCTTTGCTTCCCCTACGTGTAATTGCCTCGTGCGCTTCAGCTGCTTTCCCTCTTTGGCCGCGCGACTCGCGTGCTGAGTGCAATTTTTACCCGTCCGCGGCGAGTCGACATTTTTATTTCATCTCGCGAGAAAACGAGCCGGCGTCGCGAATCGGCGGGCAATCAAAAACCGAACCCGAGCGTTGATTCGATTAGTTTCCAACTCGGACCGGAGCGTCGGAACTTTTATCGATACTCGAATCAGAGAAAAACTCTTATTACTTTCTGACGTCTCCGCGATGCACTTGCTCGCCGTTTTCCGCGCGGCTTTAAAACGTTTCAACGATGTATAAACTTACCCAGAGAGAGATATCCTATCATTCCCGACACTTTCGGATCAGTCGATAAAAGTGTACCTCGTTTCAAATCCCAATATCCTCCCGGCAAACTAACAATATCCTTTATACCGCGTACTATTACACTTGATTCTGCAAAGTAATTCTTTTTCACTTGCAGATTCAATTTCGTAGGTGAATTGTATGTCAAAGATAAGAACCGCCAATATCCGAATGAGGAATTGGGTCACCGTACATGAATTTTAATGTTATTCGATTTCTCCATCGGTAATTTTTATTGTTTTCCTCATCAATAGTCCTTCATTAATAAACAACGGAAAGATGAAAGATTACATTCCGTAAGCAGTACGACATTCCATTAATTATTAAGAAGATGCATATTTAAGATTGGCGCAACTCCACTTAAAAATAATTCCCAAAAGACTAAGCGAATTAACCCAAGTCCTGGATAACAAGCTTCGGCCGACGGCGTCTAAGAGCGTAAATAAACAAACAAGTCCCGGATGCATTACGGCGGTCGGCAGCGACTACAAGCTAAGCGACAAAAATCATAAATTATTCACTATATTTGTCATCGTGCCCGGTATTCCGCGGCGCGTGACACGGTAGAACTCGGTGGGTGTAGGAGCCGCCGAGGAGAAACGGTAAGTACAGGCGCTATTTGCCCGTGTACTTAGCCCGTAGTGTGATCCCCCGGGAGGACGCATAAGACGACAGCTTAGCGAGGACGCGACTCGGCTGCATGCACGTGCGCACTGCCACCCGCCCACCCCCTATCCGCTGTACTCGCGCGCAAATTTATCCGCTTGTTTGTACACACCCCGAGGTACAAAGAAATTTACGCTCCCACGCGCCGAATTAAGCACTCCGCTAATAGTCGTTACCGCTTCCCGGTCGCGAGTTTTTGCTCGCCAGAGTCAAATGTCGCCGAGAAGCAAGGCGGAAGAACAGCCAGAGCACCTGGAAAAATATAGCTTTTTCTGACTGTTGTTCTTGCGCGCCGGGTTTAATGTGATTATACGCCCGGCCGATTGTTGAACTTCCGCGAATGCGGCTAGACCGCTAAAGCTACAATGTTGTTTCAAACGAATTTCACCTTTCGCGTTATTTCTGTATTGTTTTTTTTACCGGCTGTTTTAAGTGAGATTGACGGCGATTAAAATCCACGTGTCGGCTTTTCGGGTGTTTGGAAAGTATAAAATGTACGCGGGGGACAACAATAATTACAGCGAGAGTTCTTAAGTGGCAGAGAGCGAGGGTCGCGGTCATTGCGTCCTCGCAGACAAATGACGATGGCCTTTTATAATTGGATAGTGAGCACCGCACAGCGACAAAATAGTTGCCAAAGAAGTTTCACCGCGTAATTGAGGCTGGCTCTAGTTCTTAGAGCTAATTAATTTTCTGCACCCATGTTGCTGGTTACTACCCTGGTACTCCTATATTACTAGTCCTTATGTTTCAATTAAGCTTAATTCTTAGAGGTAATAGCTAAACTTTATAATTAACTCGAACGTTTCTTAAGCGATATAAGATTTTTGCTACACACTTTTTTCTTAAATTATACTGTTTAATTCACATTTTATAAAAAATGTGATTTACATCATAGATTATTTTTTAATTAAAACTTGATCTTTTATCGATACTTAATAAACAAGCTATAATAATGTACAACACGATTTTCGACAGTTCACATACTCATCTCTAGCGGTTACTCACATTTTCCAATTAAATGACAAAAGTAAAACGTCTTCAAGTTCATCTCGAAAATTCAATTTACACATCCAGCTCACCGACTTTCCGGCAAGTCGCGAGTGCATTAAAGTCTACGGTTAGTGGGGGAATGCGGCCGACGTTTCGCTTACTCGCGAAATCTCGTCGGAAGTCGCGGAGGGGGCCCCGACGAAAAGTTTCGGCCAGCGCGGATTTATCGTCGAGTGATATATCGAGCTTTAATATTCAGGCCCGACGCGTCGCGGGCGTCAAACAGCGCGGGAACGGCCGAATCAGCTCCCGGCACCCGACGGACGGAAAGTTTCCCCGGTCGCGGGTCGGAATTCGCGCGGTGTGCGATCTCCCCTGAAAAATAACGCCGGGGGAAGAGAAATCGGGAGGTGTCGATATCGAACCGAGCGAAAAGTTTTTACCGACAACCGGCGATAAATTTTGATTCTCTCCACGGCGCTGCGTGGCGAGCGCGGAGGGCAAGCACCGATAATACCACCCCGACTGTGCATTTCGTGCGTAAATCTTCGCGGCGCCGATGGATTTGTGTTGACTAAAGAGTACGCAGGTGTGTGCCTCCAACCTCTTTTCCCTCGAGCCGAGGAGAACCCTGACACGGTACGAACGATTAATAATTTCATTTAGTCTTATCAGCAAAGAGATCTCGCTTGATTTTTCTGGAAAGAGATCGTTTCTTATAACATTCGATGAAAGAAATATCCGATTTGATTTATTGCCCTAAGTAATATTAAGAAGGTCGCGTGACGGAGATATATGCTGTGCTTCTGAACTTATTAATGCGAAAATAACTTTTTTATGAAAGAACTACTTTTTGGGACTTTGTCGAACTAAAATATTGGATGCAATCAATTTCAGCTTTGCGGTGATTTTTAAACTGCAGGCATATAGTGCATTACACGTTCGCTTAAGTTTACGATTTTTAATTTATTTACTAAAAATATTTATTGTGCAAATAGATGATTGAAATGTTTGCGTTTGATTCGATTGAATACGAAACTCTCCGCTTCCCATTTATATAAAGTGGTTCTTCAACTATGATTAACTTTGTATCCCCTCCCGAGAGTTAAAAAAACTTTCGCAATTTTTATTTATAGACCGGTGTAACGTAGTAGCATCTGACCTCTCCTGAATAACGCGCTCATTCGTTAAAACAATCGACACTTTTTTAACTTACTCGACGCGTCCCTCAACGGCAAAGTGTAATCCCAGAGGGCCATAAAAGTTCAATCTGACGACGAGTTTATCGGCGCACTACGTTACCATCCATTCATTCGCAAGCTGTCATTTATCTCTGCAGCAGCGCTAAACAATCCGGGCTCCCCCGCTAAGGCGACGCCTCGCGAATCGTCCTCGCCGACGCGTTAATGCACGCGCGCATCGGCACAATCAATAAACCTCGACGACTCCGCGGCGTAGCAGCTCGCGCATCCGCTCGCTTCCCTTTTCTTTCAAAGAGCAACCGGCTCGAAATTAATCCGGCTAATGCGCCGCCCCGGCGACGACTGTTTAATGGGCTCGCGCGCGACTCGTCTCCGGCGCTTTTTCCCCGCGACAGCCGCGCGCGGCTCTGCGCCTTTGTGCGCGCTACTTCGTATTGTGGCCGCGCAAGTTTTCCCGCGAAGCAAAGTTGAACGGCGCGCCGGCCGCGCGCGTGCGCCAACTTTTTGCGTATAATGTGCACGCGCGGCGCAGCCATTGAAAAAGTTTTAATAAAAAGTGTAATTCGTCCTCTGTCGGTGCATCGGCCCGGCGGAAACTTTATTCTCGAGTTTCCTCCGCGGGACGCAATATCATTTCGCGCCGACGCGGCGTGTGATTACACTTTCGGTGAAAGTTTCCGGAAAAAGGGGGGCAAAGCGTTTTTTCGAAAATTTTGCAAGGGCACGACGAGCTTGCAAAGGCAAAGGCAAATTGATCGTTTGACGGACTTTGTCAACATTTTGATGGAACACGCTGGAAGGACGATTGACGTTATACGTCAATACGGCGTGCGGTACCTATTAATTAGCCTAAGGCATACTGCGGGGTGTACCAAACGATCGTTACCTTGCGCTGCATGCCGCTGCTCTGTGATGCACGCATAAGCCGGTCTCAGGTAATTTTAATGGATCGCAGCTGCCCGCAGCACTAGATCACGCATAATCCGGTAATTCATTAGTTCCTGCAATTTTTTATTACTTTTCCTATCAGAATTCGATAAAGGAATTATCCATTTAATTCATGTCATATTAAACTCGTATTAGTATCGATTAATGTGAAAATGAGAAAATTATTATTACTTCGATAATTCATTATTTGCAGTTTTTTAATTACAATTTTACTGGAACACAAAAGTTTAAAGTTTATTAAAAATTTATTTCTCAGCAGCATGAAATGTTTTAAAATAATTCATAAGTATAATTAGTTATTAATGACGATCAGATATAATAGTCAACTATTAAATTATTAACGCGACAATTTTGCAAAATTCAAACGTTCACTATGACCTCGTATATAGGTCACGATAAAATCAGTAATTTTCATTTTTGCTGGATTTGAATTCACCGCGAAAACAAGCGCAATAATTTAAAAATAGTAAAAAAAGTAGCGCCATTCAGATTAAATTATCAAGCGATTTTCATTTGGTGCAGCTGCATTTACTTTAGCCGAGGCAGTCAGAATGATTGGTGGCTGCGCCAACTGCGAAATGTAACTTCTCATTTGCGAAATAAATAGAAGCCCGCTTATGGAGATATACACGGGGAGCCGGCGGCTTTCTTTCTTAAAGATACACATCGCCTCGATTTATATGGGCGAGACGTAGCCCGCGCATTGCGCACTGCAGCGGCCCGGCGCAGCGGCGTAAAAGAGGTAAAAAACTTATCGGGGCGCCCGTTTTTGCGGGGAGCCCGCAATCAGTCGGCCATTCTCGCTGCAAACAGCCGCTAATTTATCAGATATATTTCTCTCCGGGCCGGCCCGGTGTACCCCATTATTCCGGCGGCCGGAGTTCCTTTTTTTTCGTCTCGCGGGCCGCGCGTATCGATCCCCCGCGGCCTCATCCTCGCTTCATTTCCGCCGACGTCCCGACGTGCACCGTAAGCTCCGGGAATTTTTAAGGAGCCCGAGAGGCCGCCACGGCGAGCTCACGTCGGAGCCCCTTTACCCGCGCGCGCGATCCTCCTCCGGGCGATCGCAGCCGACGTGATAAGTTGTTGGGCTCTGGACCGCCAATAAAGATAGCGCAGGGGCTCCCCTTTTGCAGCGCGCGATTCTCGCCTCCTTTTTTTATTGCCCCGGCGCCCGATCTCACGGCCGCCGCGCCGTCGATCTTATCGACCGGGATAATTGTTTGAGCTTCGCCCCGTGAATCTTCCTTCCGCGAGGTAAAACTTGCTCGAGGGCTTATCGAGATTCAGTCGATTGCATCGCTTTGGAGAGGAAACCTTACGGTCTAGCGTCGATCGATCCCACGGATTTGGGATTCTCATCTTGACGGATAGGGTTGGCCGTTCTAGACTCCAGCTTACTTTCTCCACTGCTGCTCTCTGTTCTAGCGCCACTTCCTTGAAAAATCGCGAATTTAGTTGTTTTACCGAATGACATATTTCAGCGCATAAAAAGATCGTTTAGTTAAAATTTCCATTTTCTCGTGTAATAGGCGGACAGATTTGTTCGTAACCCTATGGTTACTACACTATTACTTTTATTCCATTTCATACTTTATGTGCGGTGGCTGTAAAAGACGGTATGAAATGCACAAAATTAATGCGGAAATGTTTAGTAGAGAAATGAATAAATTTCAAAATTTGCATCATACGTATGTACGTACTTCAAAATTCAAAATATTATTTACATATGTATTAAAATTTATCTCATTATTCGCTTATTATTTTTCGCTGTGCGAGCTTATGGATGTGGATTATGTCTTTGTGAAATAAAGCTTTTACAACATTTAAGTAACCATATTATTTTGCTACCTCGTTCTCTGTTTCCAGTATTTTGAATGCGTAAGAGAAAAGCTATGTATATTTTACATGAGCTCAGGTAGGCTTTATGTCAGTACGTGTAGAAATATACGTGGAATCACCATTATTTGCATCGATAGATGTAAATATATTCCGTGCATTTTTCGATGTGGGATATCGCAGCAGAATTGAATACATCAGTGTCACTCGGAAAAAAAATAAAATATTCAATTTTCCTCGCGTTATTTTAGATTTAATTCTACGGTTGATGAAAAAAATATCGCCAAGATTTATACCCACGGGCATTATAAATTCTCCCGTGTAGAATTTACTGCCGCATACCAGAGGATTAGCGGCATTAATAAGTAACGCATTCATACGCAGAAAATAAAATCGCGCGTAAGTTTTTTAAGATTTGTAGCTGCATACGTTTCTGTTCTCTTTTTTAGCCATGCTTATTTTATGACAGATGACAGACAGATTATATCCCTTTTTTAGTGCAATTTTTACAAGATTGACGAGAGACGAGATTTTCTGACTTTTTCGCCAGGATAAACATACATTATAAATTGACAAGCCAGAAAATGAAATATAACGGTGCTATTCCAGTCGATGGGTGTGAGTTGATACATGTATAAACATGATACGTCAAAGTTTGGGCGCGTACGGCCTTTTTTACGGCGAAATGTTTATTACTCCTAAAAGTTTACATGTGCAGATGTTGCCGTAAAAGAAATGTATACGTGCCAGCAGTAAACTGTTTGGGAATAAGAATCTTTTATTAAAAAAATAAATCTGTCGATTGGTTAAAAACATCTATCTGCGTATCTCCTCTGCGCTAAATCTTTTAAAATATTTGTTTGTTTGGATAACTAACATATTTATTTTCTTATCAAGTTGATTCTTCAATGAAATGCATAAAATAACTCGAAAGAAAATATATCGATATGGGAGTGAAAAAAAAGACAAACGAATAAAAAACTAAAGCGTAAACTACTCAAATACATTTATTCATAGAATAGAGAAAAGTGTGATATATTACTAGCACTAACATTAGTATTTTAATTACACCAAGTATCTGTGCCAAAAAATTAAATAAAAGTGTAATGATACTACTTAATGCAAAATTTATGCAATTATGTATACTTAATAATAATCGTCGCGAGACATAACAAATATCATATTTATTATAATCTCTTAATACAATCGCTATTCGCGTTTAAAAAAAATAGCACAAATAAGGGCAACACTCGTTTTATCACGATTGGCCGCTATCCCATGAAAAAGCTCCGCTAATTCGCGCGTGACATTATTGTGCCGAATGAGATCGTACTCGCGAGGCATCAGTTTCATTGAAAGGTGGCAAAAAGTGCAATTCGTCACCGGGGGCGATAACAATGCTCGTGCCGCGGAACGAATATCGGCCGTTCCCCAAGCAAAAGCCCCCCCGAGAGCTTACGAGCGACGACAATATGTGAACGTCAACGCAACCGATAAAGCGTGTCAGCTACACTCGCACACGCGCGAGCGACTTAACAAGAGCCATAAATTCTCGCTCGCGGTGTCGTCGTCGCGCCTATCTAAACGAACGACGCCGCCGTTGCTTAAACACCCGCGACTCACCTACACCGGTACCTCGCTTAAAATGGGACGCCGCCACGCCGGCCGCTTTGCAGTGGTACGGCTGGTTCGCTTGTCATGCCCGATGCGTAAGCGATATTTTGATTAATTTCGGATGTCGGTTAGCGCCGGATCGATCCCTTCGTCATTTGAATAGAGGCTCGCGAATGTAGTACATTACATCATTAAATTTTTTTCTTTTTCCTCGTTATTGTGCTGAAATGGATATTTCGCGAATTTGAAAATTGCTTGAAAAGGGTTATTATTTATTTATAGTCTTTTGTTTTTACCTCAATTAAATTTTCAAGCATTGTTTTCTCTTTCGCAGAAAAGCTGCATAAAGGAATTCGTACACTTTGTTTTACCTCAAAATAAAACGTACAGTACAAAATTAAAAAAAAAGAATGAATCTCGTTCGCTCAATCACAGCAGTAACCTGAAAAATTGCCCTCGAAAGATATTTATTTTTGAAAAATTACCGAAGGAAGGAAAATTCGAGGAGAACGGTCAAAGGATTTATACGGGCTCCCCTCGCGCTGACCGACCGTCCTCTCTAAAAGTCTCCGCTGGTTGTACACCGAAACCTGAGAAAAAAAAGGAGAGGCGAGCGAGATTTTCCGTAGAGGAGACACGTTAGCGGCAAGAAATCTCGCCCTCTCGCAACTTTCCCCCCGTTCCGTCCCCCGGCGTGACTTTACAACTGTGTCGCGGGGTAGGGGGATGGAACTCGGCCTCGGCGGGGATCGAAGTTGCGGACGACGCGGGCGAACGAACGGGTGAGCTCACTTGGGTTTCCGCTTCTTTTTCCCTCGCCGACTTATTCCCGCCTCGTGCTCTCCGCGCCCTATCGGTCACTTCGTGTGAAACTTTCCGACGTCGAGTCGCGTACAGCACGAGCCATTTCTCGATAAGTGACGGCGCCTTGTTTTCATATTTATCGCGTGTACTTTCGCCGCGTTTCACTGGATTCGATTGGACGTTCCGGCAACGCGTGCATCACCACTGCGATGCATTTTCTCTCACTGACTCTGACGTTTTTAAGTTTAAATGCGACTCTAAAAGCAAACTGCACATAAAAAGGATAAATTAAAAAATAAATTTTATATATGTGTTTTTGAGAAAATTGAGGGGATGCACATACTAAGCTCTACTTTTACTTTACAACTTACTTGTAGATGTAAAAAATGTAAACTAGATTCTAAACTTCGAATAAACATAAATTCTGATAATAATGTTATTCTACGTTGACCTTCGATTGAAGGATCAAGATGCAATAAAAGTATTAGCGCTTCAATAGCGCAATAAATCTCTATCCAAATATTTTATAATAGAAGCGAGAAACTATTAAATTTCTTTATTGCGTCTCCGGACAATTAAGGTATTCTATAAATACCGTTGAGGTTTCCATTAACTGATAGAAAGTGCAAAACATTAATGAAGGCTATATCGCTCAGTAATTAATTTTCTAAAAGGCAATTATAATAATAAGTTTCACAGCTTTGCGCTATCGTCCGCCTGAAAAAGGAAGTCGCACGTATGGCGTAAACTTTAATAACAGCGAGGCGAGCATAACGCCAATGCATTATGGGGTTAACGAGCGACGGCGGGGCACGAAGCGGAGTCGTCGTAAGAACAATTCGGCCGTCAGCCTTTGCTATCCCCTGAAGACTCCGTAGCCGCCTCCAGGGCGTGCTCTCGAGCGCCTCGCGCTCGAGATAAAAGAGAGTGAAAAAAGAGGGAGCAGCGCGAACACGGGGACCCGGACGATTAATTAGCCGGGACGGCGGGGAGGGGGGCCTGTCGGTGCCAGAGTCCCGAGGCGCCGCGAGCGGCGCTCTTTTCCTCGCGCGGAAACTCTTGCGGGATTTTCGGCCGTGACGCGTAGTATCGCGCGCTCGCGCGCCACCTCCGCTTATCCGACCTAAAAGGTTTTTCGTGTGACCGACGAGATGACGCTCTCGGCCCCGCATAAGCCGGCCGGCGCTAAAAACACCCGGTGCGCCCCCCCGGGCGATAAGCATCCCGACGGGCGGGGCACGCGCCTTTTTTTGCGCGCGCGCGATATAGCCGAACGCGCCTCGCTTCCCAAGCGGAGCTCGTTGCTCCCTGAACGGCTTTGAATTAGCCTTTGCGGTTGTAGTGGAGATCCTCGCTTTCTCATTTTCGCCGCTCGAGCTCGAAAGCGTTACGTTGTTTTGCGATCTCCCTATCGATCGCTGAATATAAAACAGCGCGGTGCAATTTAATTGCTGAGAATGCGGGGATAAAAGGCGACAGTGAAATTGTTTGAACTATTTTATTTTCTACGTTTTTGTTGCGGAATGTATTCAGGCGAATTGTTTGTCTTATCAGGCGGAAACGAATTTTCGTGATTATTTCGAAGTGGAACTTTGAATTCGCGTAGTGAAGGTACACATGTGTTGACGTTCATTTAAGTTATTTGCCGTGTACAAGATGTAATTGGTTGAATCAATATAAATTCTCTAAATGGATAAAAGGATTGGTCAACACCGAGAAAATTTGCACGGTCTACTGATTTTGCTGCGTGTGTCAACAATCCTTTGACTACTATTTGTAGAGGGAATTCAATTTTGCAGCTGATTATTATGAAAATATTTACCTATGTAAAATATAGCTTTTTGTTTTTAAATAACCTTCCATCAAAATACCTATCCAGAGTGAAAAACATGAATGTTTTCCATCAGGATTGTTTTTACAATTCGTGACATATGGATATGTTTACTTATATGATGGATAAAACTCCAAATAGAAAAAAATTTAAAGTAACTCTCAATTTTTAATAAATAAAAAAAGATTTATTTATTCAACTAAAATGCTTTTTTAGTTATCAAATTAATGCTTCAATGAAATTCATAAAATAACTGAAAAGAACACTAATTCCGGAATATAAAAAAAGGCAAACCCATCCCCTGCAAGAAACAAGGTCGCCAGCGCGTAATATTAGTTGCAATTGGTGCAGCGAGCGCACACCGCGATCGCATTAGACGGCGCGGGTATAACATAGCGCGCGCCGGAGGACGCGACGTCGGTCTTCCGCCGTCACCCACAGTCGCGGGGCGCGCCGTCGCACGCAGCGCGGGGAAATAACGCGAGTCGCCTGGGAAATCACGGCGACGCGCGATTGCGGGCGGATGCTCTTTCCCCGTCATTAGGCCAATCGCGGCCCGACGGCGGCTTGGCCGCGGATTACAATGGACACGGAATGCGGACCGCCGGCGATATTGAACGGGGACACGCGCCGGGGACCGCCCGAGGACGCGCTTAAGCGCTTATTCATGCCGCCGATGCATTCGCGCCGCGCGCTCGCTCGTTAATGCACCGCGCGGCCGCAGTCGTCTTGGGGCCCCGTAAACTTCCGCGGTTGCTGACGCGATCGCCCGGAATGGCCGATCGTAACAGCCTTCGTTCATTTTTATCATTCGCGGATCTTTAGGGGAGAGCAAAATGGTTATGTCGGGTGAAGCGGGCGTGAGTTTTATGAAGAGTACACACTCTAGTAAAATTTCAGCTGATCGTGTATATAAATTTCTAAGTTTCAATGCATATGTACAGTTCAAAGGGGTAACATCGATAGAATATTTAATTTATTTAGATTTAATCAACGGAAGTAAATCTATATTTCAACTGTCCATAATAAATTGAAAAAAGCACACAATAACTTTACATCGTGTAAAGAATTTGGTATAGTTATTTATTATACTATTGCGAAACTTAATTTTTTGAGGGACATTTTTCCAGGTTCCAACACATGTTGAATCCTTTTATACTCTGTTCACTAAAAAAAACTTACAAGCATATCACTGGTTCATTTATCTTCCTTAACATAAATGTTCGGCCTCAGTCTATCCTTTCTGTCAAAATGAGGTATTCGATCAGAATTTCCTGTCGCGTATAAATAGGCGGATGGGCGGTTTTCGATGTAAATTATTGGTGTTCGATTTTTTTAGGCCACAGTGCAGAGAACTCGATTAAGCTGCGAAAATTGGACCGCGCGATTACGCGATCGTAGATTTACGGATGATATAATCGGATTACCGAGTAATCAGTAGAAATAGTCGATTTTGGTCAGCCATCGTGCTTTTAATAATACTAAGGTTTGCGCTATAAACTATTTGAAATCCTGTTATGCTAAAATTTAATATTGAATATATTTGGTTAATGCAATGATAAATTTAATTTAAAACTTTGAATATAATATTGAGAACTTTCCGGATCCCATGGCAGGTTAATAAACTAAATATTTCGCAAATTAAGAGAGCACGTATTTCAGGGGAATATATCGAAAAAGTTAAGTAGGTTAGAACTTTCATCGAATTGCGAATACGCCCATCGGTTGGCATTGAAAGCAGAAATAGATGAGAGAATAGCGGAGATAGCTACATTTATTTTATGATGTAACGAAGTTCGCCAATTTCCGTTGCTATATAATTAAGCGGGAAATTGCGAGTACCCTTGGTCGGAGGAACAATGTCAGACATTCGGAAAGGTATAATTTCGAATTAGAGAGAGATTTGAGACGGCTGGGTATTTTTCGCGTAATTCAAGCTTGTAACACGCAAAGAAATTATTCAAGGCATGCCACCCGATTAAGTAATTATCCGCATGCTAATATTCATCGCTCACTCCTTTTCTGTCGCTACTTTCAGGTAGCCTGTTATTAATTTTTTTTCACAGCAAGCGCTAAAATAGATTACGGCTTTTAGCTTAATCAAGTTGTTTTATTTACATCGCCAACGCGATTAATGCCTTTCGCAAGCATGCATGTTCATCATAAGAGAATAACAAACAGTGAGAATTTCCAATTAATTCATTATGCGCAGTGTAAACATGCAGAATTCATGCAAATTGAGGATCGCGAGATGAATTATTTCCTGCGGATGGCATTAATTTTTCCGAAACGTACAAGTTGGCTTGTTGTGTGAAAGTAACTGACGCGCAGGATGAAAGCGTCGAGATAAGAAATCGAGATAACAAAATATGAATATAAAGTGCATATTTGAATGAACAGCTGAAATTCAAGGATGCCGAGCCAGTAGGAAAAACTTTTCACGGGGCCGAGCTACTTTTTCGCTACTTTGCCACGTGCCAGTGTATGTAGATAGAAAGCCCGGCGACAAGCTTAATTCAACAGGTGCTGAATCCCCTGTACTCGCAAGTTGAAAAATGTCATGCTCGCCAATTTTTTTCCCTTCCTCTCTCTCCCGTTTTCCCTTTTATTTTGCTCTTTTTTAAAAAAAGTGGCGTCGGGAGGATTGGCAATCGAAAAGCGGCCTGCGAATGAGCTGTCTTTTTTGCATGTTAATTCGAGCTGTTATGCATGCTTCCAAATTGACGACTCGATTGCAATTCATATGAGCGGAGGGAGACAAGGTTCGAATGTTCGATGCACATTTAAATGAAGGTGTACTACGTTGTTTTGCACAAATGTTCCAAACTTTCGCCCGCACCCGGTGAAAAACCTACGCATTTGCAAACTTGACTCGTTTTCGCGACGAATAATACGAAATTTTAACTTTTCCGGAAACTCGCTCTTTGATAAATGCTTAAGCTCGTGAATTATACTTCATGCAGTTGCGCTGAAAGTTACATATTTATAAACTACTTTTAAACTTCCTTTCATTTAGACATTTTTTGAATATTTTTTGTATATAAAGCAATTTTATAAATAACAATTTTGAAACTTTATTAGTACGAGTAGATTATAATTTTTACGCGTAAGTAGAAACAGTCGAGTACGGTCAGACACTTAATTTATCTTCTAGTTAACAGTAGTTTTTTTTTTCAAATGACATGGAGTCAAACTGAAAAAAAAATAATTTTATTTCCTTCCTCTAAATAATCACATTTATTGCTTACTTTCCATTGAAAAACTTCATCTCCTTCCATTTCAGTCATACTCCCTACCGTATTCCTACAGGCAAGCAGAGCAAGATAAAATCGTCGTAATTTTTACTACACGACTCTTGAATGTTTACTTCATTGGCTTCACTTCATGAATGGAGTGCTTTAAGAAACCAGCGTGAAATACGAACAAGAAACATAATTAAATACCCTTTGGGATAAAACATAACGAACCCGAGTAATTTTTCGGAAAGTCTCAGAGCGGCAGCTAATGTTTCTCCGGCAATCCCATTAAGTGCGAAACTAATTTCACGAGTGACACCGTGCGAGCCGTTCGAATAAACTTCCGGGAGCGTTCGACGCCTCCCGTAACGAGCCTAAGAAAGTTCTTTTAAGGGCGCCTCTTCCCGGCGGCGGCGGGGGCGCGGAAGCGGACGCATCTGCGTCGGCGGGCCGCGAACTTTGGCCGCAAGCCCCCCGCGTAACTCGCGGCCGCGCGAGAAAGCCGATACCGCGCTGTCCCGGCCGCGCTAGTTGCGAAATAACTCCATCTGTCGCTCGCATCCGAAGGCCGGGGGGGAGGCGAGGAGCTCGAATCGGAGGTCGCGCGCCGAGCTGCGGTAACGAGACCGGCTGTTTGCTCGCGTTACAAGATTAACGCCGGCGAGGTCCGGTCGATCGCCGCGGCAATTTCATCCCCGCGACTTAGGGAGGGGGCGGGGAATCGACGCCGCGGGGCTCATCACGCCCGGCCGAGCGTCGAGCGCGCGACCTTACCCCCTGCGACTGTGTATCTCCGTGCGTGCACTCGCTTAATTAACTGCTGGCCGCCGGCGCGCCGGTTCACCCGCAGCTGCCGCTGCGGCCACCGCTGCGGTCGGACAGATGAATAAGTTTCCGGTCAACTTGCTCGCTCAATTTTTGCCCGCGCGGCCCGGGCTACCCGGGGGGCGGACGCCCCGTCGCCGTTTTTTTCAGCCGCGGAAGGATTTATGCTGCTTCTTTTTTGGCGGCCGTAGTCTGCGAATTCTGAAACGAAATATCATCGTATTATCGCGCTAAAACGGGTGACCCAATTTCATCGGGTTTCCTACTTTTTGATGACGTAATAAATGAGCGGTGAGAGATGAGAAGAGTTTGAACGGCGCGAGAGGAAAAAAGTTGGCGAAAGCGTCTCGCCCATACCATATTTCATTTGCGTAAATGCGAGTTTAATAAATAGAGTATTATTTTTAAAGTGATTGAAAAAGGTTCGTTTTCAATTCCAGCCATTTTCTAAAACTCTATTACCTTCTAGACTGGAACGACAAAGTTTATAGACAGCTGTCAATATATAACTGGAAATTTTTCAGTGGTGCAGCCATTCTCAAATCAAAAATAAATTCAATAAAAATTCTCACGATACAATGGTTATTTATTTTCAAAAAAGAAATTCTTTTACAACGTATAAATCCCTTTTTTTTAAAAAACAAATGATCTTCATCTTCAAAAGTAAACGTAATAAACTCCAAGGCCTTACAACAGAGCGATCCCGAGTACAAACTATATAATACTCCTGAAACATTAGCGCATCATTGTTGTTTTGAGGGTACTTGATAAAGCCGCTAGGAGACGCGGAACGCCCGACGGGCACTAATCTTACATCGGTCAGACAAATAATGCCAGCCACTTGAAGCGAAGGAATTTTTGTTAAGCTCAATAGGGGTGCCTTGATTTACGTACCCGTTAATTAGATGCGCTTTGCAACAGAGAGTCTTAACATTTGTCTTGTGAAGTGCTGCAGAAGCGCGGCATTGCTTCGCGAAACAATTTACAGCGCTATGCGAGCGGGCAAAAGTTTCTTCTTGATTCACAGGCGCACCCTTTTTGACAGACTTAATGGTATATCTCGGTTTGTTCTCAGACTTCAACGGTATAAAGTACGTAATAAGCAGTTATCTGCACTTGTTTTAGCATATCAATTATAATTATAAACTGTTATAATTATTAGCATTAATAAAACAATAATAATTATTAATGCTATTACTGCGAATATTTATGCAATAGATATTTTATTATTTGTGATTTGTTATTACCAATTTAAGTATTAAGCTGTAAAAGTTTATTTATTATACAGAAAAAATTAAAGTTCAATTCAGTCAACTTTATTGGCAGTTAATTTAAATTCCAAGGTGATGATCGACTATAAATGGACTAAGCGGAAGTATAAATAATAAAATAATAAAACGCTAAAAAAGGGCTTGAGTTCTTAAACTATTCCTTCTATATTTGGATAAATCGATATCTGATATATTTTAAAAGAGAATAAGTGTTGCAAAGAATTTGAAGCGAGGAGGTATCCGAAATAAAAAGTAACTTTTAATTTCAAACGAATCTTTGACGTGCCTGCCGAAGCGAAAATTCACAAAAGAAAGCACGCCCTAAAAAAGTTTTGCAGGCGCGGCTTGTAAAGCCTTTAAAACGCCACTGCCAAGGCTAGTCTTTGGATACTCGAGTGAAAGCAATTCCGAGTAAGCCTAACAGGTCAATAATTACCGGCAATGCACCGCGCGGCCTTCTAATTGCAGGTCGGCGCACAAAGCCTCCCGCGGTGTCCTTGCGCGCCGTCGCGCTCTTATCCCTTCCTCGCCGGCGGATTTGGCGAGGGCGGCGGAGCGCGCGAGCGCGAAAGAAAAATAACGCCGCTGCCAGACAATAAATTAACCGGCTGCGTTATCGTGTGTTACAGGTTCGATAAGTAACATCGACGGCGCCGAGTATCACTGCAATAAAACGGCCGTTAGAAAAGTGATTAGTGGAGTTGTTGGCGCGGCGAGCTCCGTCACCTCCATACAAGTGGCCAATCTCCTACGGCTTTTTCGCATCCCTCAGGTTAGTGATTTAATGGATTTCTTTTTGTGTATCTTCTGTATCAACGTACCGCTGGAGTGATTCCTTTCTTTTAGCTTTATTTAAACGCAGTAAAAGGTAAATAAAAAAATCGTTTCCCTTTTTTTATGTATTGATCAACTGACATTGATTTGGTTGTAAATAAAATTACGGTGGAATCTTCAATTTCTTCAAACAAATACGGTCTATTTATAATCTCATTTAAATAATCTGTAGGAACGGTCTCGTGAAAATGGACTTCCTCTTATCGTTTAAAAGTGTTAAATTTATATTATTTCTCTTATAAAATAAACTACAGGAGTTAACGGATTATTTTGTAGAAGGACGGTATCTTGATAAGGTTGTCAACTTCCGCGATCTGGGATTTTATTTCTATTCCGGCTTATCATTTGACCGGCACACACATTACACTGTCCCTAAAATAAATAGTTTAGTTCGGCTTATCAAACTATCGACAGCATAGGTTTTAGTGATACGACATCCATTATTTATTTGTACAAAACTCTAATTTCTAATATTGCGTGAAGTATTGAAATAACACGCAAAGCCACTGTCAGCATGAAAAAGCTTTCGAAAAGGAATACCAGTATAAAAAAACACAAGATGGAGTTTTCTATGTCAGTGGATTTTCTTGACGTGATGAAATTCGTCGAGGAATCTTTTATTTTTTTCTGTTGTTTTTATTCATGCACTAAAAATATTGGGTCGAATTCCAACATTTAACAATTTAGATTTAATGTTGATTTTTGTTTTACAAAAATATTTCGAGATCGATGCTGAAGTATAACACATAAAAGACATTATTTTTGTACCTCTTCTATATTCTCTATTAAAACTAAAAAATGATTTGTTAAAAAATTTTAGTTTATCATAAATTGAGTATTTACCTTGGATGAAGCGTAAATGTAAGTTTTGATCGCAAGAAACCATTAATTTCAATTAAATTGAGATTTGCGCGTTAGAAAAGAAGCGAGTGGATCCCGGCTCGGAAAAAGAAGGAGAAGAAAGTAGCGCGCGGATTGCAAGATTCTCCGCGATTAATGCGCACGGGGCAAAAAGATCGCGGAATTTGTTTTCCGCAGTTGACGCCGGTGGAAAAAGCGGGACGAGCTTGGCTCGCGATTTATAATATTCCGCGAGGGTTTCGATTACTCCCAGGCCAGTTGATATATCGAGCGGCGATTCCGTTTAAGCGGCAGCGACCCGTGAGACTTTATTTTTGCGACGAGGCACGGGAAGCATTGGCTTGAAACCATCCTCGCGTGAAATCACCTCACCGCCTCCTCCTTCTATCTCACACACTGCAGACTCTGTCGGCGTCCTCCCACTTCCTCCGCCGACACCTTATTCTTCCCCCCTCCACCCTTATCTTCGTTTCTTCCCTTTCGCGTACGTGCCCCGACCTCTCCGTTTTTTCCTCGCCCCGTCTCTTTCTCTCCGCCGGCTTTTTCCGCTCCTCTTTTTTTTTCATTTTCGCGCCACCGAAATTGCGGGATCCCACGTATCACGAGGTTTTCCGCCTCGGCATAATTCCCGCCATTGTCGGAGACCCGGAAAGTGGCTAAGCTCCCACTTCCGCGCGACGTTCGGAAAAATCGCCGGCGATCTCGCGCTGATTTCATAATTCCCGCCGAGATTTCAAAGTTTGCTGATTAAACAGAGGCGCGCGCGAGTATTTGCCGACGCGCGCGCCCGCGCGCTTTCACTGTACAGCGCCGACGCGATTGCGTTTACCGGCAATAAAACGTCGCGACGTTTTATTGCGCGAAATCTTGCGACGCAATCAAATTCGCATTACTCTTCTTGACAATCCCCGCTGGAAACACGTAACGCGCGGTCCCCTCGCTTCTCGTTTACTTTGCAATTTTGCGCTCGACGTTTTTTCTGACGCGACGCATTTTGAATTTAAATTTTTATATTTCGCCCTAGCCCAAATGAGCGCTTTAAAAATTCTCGGAAATCCGAGGACGAAATATTCCCCGGCGATCGTTAGAACTCGGTTCATTATTATGTATGTACAATAAAGGTAACTTTGGTCTCTTTCATGATAAGTCGGCGATCGCAAAAGTTTTCATAATTATTGCACTAAGCAATGAGATTATTATTGTGTAAAGCGACGGCGCGGAAGCGATAACGAATTTTTTTTCGCATTGACACTCCAGTGTGTTCCGCTTAAGCCCCGTCCTATATATCGATCAGACCTATATGAATGGTTAATTACAATATTTACGATGCTCCCTACTTCGAAGAAGCTACGAAAAAAAGAGGGCACTGCAGTAATCCGCGCGATATCCATCATTTTTGATGAGCTTAAAAAGAGATAAGTCAGATCGGAAGAAGGGCCTCGTTCGAGTCCACGCTAATTAAGCTCGGCGAAGACGGCCGTAGAATTTATCGGGAAATAACAAAGTCCCCGAGGCCAATTATTCCGTTCCGGAGTTCCTCCGGCTGCGCCGATAAGAGATCATGAAAATGTATATCTCCGGGGCCGAGGAGCGCGTCGTCGCCGTCGTAGTCGCTCGAATCTTCGTCCTCAATGCGACTCTCTCCTCCCCGGGAGTTTTCCCGGGCCCAGAGATGCATTCCCCTCACGTAAGTGAGCCTATTTGCATCGCCGACGAGTTTCGATCCGGCGGTCCTGTGCAATCACTCTTGAGGAGCTGCCGGATGATGATTCTGCAAGATTTCGCGGCGCTCGCGGCCTCGAGTGTGTATCGCGGCCGCGGGCGCGTGCAATTCCCCAGCTTGAAACTTGAATGGCACCACTTTCTGCTCTTGATACTCGAGCTCCTGCTTGCGCCTCACGACTACCTTCTGTGTAATAATTATTTAACACTTACTCCGATTCCATTTATCCGATACACCTGTAAATTAATTTTTATAGAGCGCTTCGTTTTTTATGATTATTATTGCAGATTTATGTCACTTATTTTCCTTTATAAAATAATAACGAGTGCACTTAGTTTCGTATTAATATTGTATAACATATCGGTAATAGGATTACTACCGTTATCGAGCACTGCAAATATTAATGTATCATCAAACGTCTTACATTTAGTAATGGTAGAATCGTTAAAAATCAAATTAAAAATGTCGCATCAGTTTTTTTCACGTACACGAAGCTTGACATAAAAATGATGCATGGCTTTAAAGTAAATAGGTTACAAGTATTTAACATGAGTTTTTCCATTCAGCCATAAAATATTCATAGACTTTTAATTGATCCCCCAACATGCTTCGACGTTCTGGATTTATAGTTATCTTTTTTCCAATAATTCGATTTGAAAGTAAAAGTCGACTAATGGAATATAAATAAGCGGTCGGAGTAAGAGATTTACAAAAAGTTGTCCTACTTTGAAACGAAAGTAGGGAGGTTCCCAATGAAACTTCACGGGATAAGTCTTGACTTGTAAGTCGGTGCGAGCTAAGTTTCATAAGTCGCATCGTCCGCAACGATTCCACGAGCGCCAGTACTGTCCATATTTAATAACTAAATTTATTCAAGTGTTACTTCTTCCTTTTTCTCCGAGTGTCCCCGCTACTCTACTCTTTTACGTCTCTTCTGTTTAATTCGTTTTAAAAGTTACATTGAGTTTATTCTAACATTGCAAAAGTTTAATCCATTTTCATTCATTAAGAGATTGCAATACACGGAAGATATTTAAGCTAATTTGAAATAACAAATTTGTTTATGATAATTAAAATAACAATGAATTTTCCATGTTTTGATAATCTTCATAGAAAAAAATGGTTACGTATATAAAAAAACGAGATAAGCGAAGAAAAATGTCGAGTTTACACGGACAAACGTGTAGGTCGTCCAGAGCGCAGAAGGCAATTTCGTCCTAGGATCTCCCGACATCGTGTTTTGCCGCTGGAAAAGATTTGCCCAAATGATCCTATGGCGCAAACGCTGCCATAATCCAACTGCAGCAAGAGCAAATGTCTTGTGTTCCAAGATCAACCCTATTTATCTCGCGGAACAGAGTGTAACGAGAAATTCTAGAGATAAGCCGCTGTTTCAATAATTACTCTAACGAAACAGCTTATTTCATTATTTAGCCCGTGACGAAATTACCTCTCATTCTTTTTTCATGTACAGTCAATGGAGAATTCGATTAAAAATTAATGAGTGTTCCTCTTGAATTTTTGCATTTCTTTTGAAAACTGAGGAGCGAAATATTTAAAATAGCTTGTCTCGGTAAGGTAATCAAGAATCCACTGAATTGCTGCTTCTATTAATTCTTAATTAGAAACGTGCTTTAAGACGAGAAGGAATAGAACTTGCATTTCCTCTTTAAAAATATAATTTATGTTTTCGTACTTGCAGCATTACTATTATATCACTCATTCATGAATAAAAACGCTCGAGAAATATACACTGTCCGTTGAAATTAACTCAACAATCAAGAAAACGCACCATCTCCGAAAATGAGTTTCGCCGGATGCCATAAAGTTTAAATAATTTATCAACGTGAAAGCCACCGAAAGTTTTAGTAAGAATTTTACCGAGATATCAAACGAAAGTTTTATGTACTTAATTAACCGAGCCGAAAAATCAAGTTATAAACAAATCTACTATTGCCAAGAAGCATTACGAACTTCATTTCTTTGCTTAACATTTAACGAGCAGCAATATAATCCAGCATCCCGAAGTAATAGAAGACAAATGGCAGATGCGAACATTAGTTAACTTCCTTTACGTTCGGAATGAATAAACGCTTTTCGCTTTGACTCACCCAGTACTTAATTGTGAAAAAAAAGTAAATATTTATTTCTGGGAGAACTTTACAAAAAAAAAACGTGCTAACGCGTGATTTGGAAGATATTGCATCGTCTAGAAAATAAACGGCTGATCGCATGAGTCATTTATTTTGATTGTCTCGTAATGATCGCAGTTAGAAGAATGTAAGCTATAAAAGAATATCAAGCCCGAGAATAGCAAGATGCTCGCATTCGAATGGGAAAGCTCTTTTATTATAATACGAGCTTCTGCATCGAGGGCTCGCGAGCGATACTTCTATTTTTCCCATCTCTTTTTTCCTCTCCACGCCCAATTTTTCTTCAAACGATATGCAGTTCTAGGAAAAAGAGATTTTCATACAAGAACTTTTTTCGAATCTTCATCGACCGCCAATACAGCCTTGATAAATATCCGCTATTTTTTTTTTTTTTTTTTTAACGCACGAAACTGATGCTAAGGATTTAAAATCTTTGAAAATAAATACAAACAAATAAATACAATTATATTTATTAAGGTGAACTGGAACTGTTTTGACAGTGTCCACAGTAATAACAGTAACGCAGATATGATGATAGTTCCTGGACGATATTGGCCAGGTAGTCAAAGAGATCCATTACTTATGCCTGACAAACAGATAGCCTTTGCTTAGATAGCAGCTTTACCTAACCAGCAAATATCGTAGATTACATGTAGCGCAGCTGACAATAATTGCTATTCGGAATGCAACCAATTACTTAATTACAGGTATCAGATTAATTGAAATTCATTAAAATTTACACAGCCCTTTCCCTTTTTCAGTAGTACAAATATGCGTCTGGGGGAGAGTCAAGCAGTATCGAACACTTAATATTTCTTTTCTTTTTCCACGACAATTGGAATCCCACATAAAAAAATTAATTTCCAATTACATCTTAATATTCTGATAAAATATTTAAAAAATCACAATTTTTATATTTTCAATTTGACGTTGATGAAGAAAGATATATCATATCAAAAAGCTATAACTTTCAAATAACGTTTTTACTTGGTATTCTATCAGACGAATGTTAAATGAAATTTGATTATTTTTTCAAGCGGGATCCCAATTTAACAATCCAGCAGTTTGAAGGGTGAATAAAGGAAATCAGTGAATTAAGGTACAATTACCCGAGAAAGGTTGATTGAGAAAGTCTCCTTTGCTTCGAGCTTTATTAGTCAAATATTCGTTGTAGTCGGCAGCACAGCTGTGCAAAGCTTCTTCTGGAGGGTCGAGCCACGGCGGGGATCCCAAATAAATTCCGGCCTCTCGTGAGAATTTACTTAGCGTCGGCGTCGAGCGAGAAAAGCGCCAAACGAATTTCATCACGGCCCTATCGATCAAAGGAAGCTCGAGCCCGGCGACTGGCTTAGCCGCGGCTCGTGGCGCGCATTTTCCGCGGCCTCGCTCCTCCACGCCGGGGGAGTCGACTACTCGAATATTGCTCTTCGGGCTTGTGTACACTTATATACCTGATTACGAGGCGCTTCATTGAAATCGGGTAATGTACCCACTTGGCGGGTCCGACCCTTTTTTTCCCTCCCTCGCTGAAAAGTGATGGAGAGAGCAAACGGTGACGTAACGTTGATTGCACGTCTTACGTAAGACCGAGGCTCATCGATCAAGCCTAATTGATACGCGCTGCGAGGCTCCCGCCCGAGTGGCTGGTGCACTTTGTCCATTGATTAATAAGCCGAGACAGCCGGCTAATTAAGAAACTCGCCGAGTGCCGGCGATGGCCTCGCCTCGGGCTCTTGGATTATATCGGCCGCGGCTCCCGTGAAATTTTCATGCGGAGTGTCGCCGGATTCGGACGCTCCCGCTTTCTTCCCCACTTATCCGGCAATTACCGGAATGGAAAATCGAAGCGCGACCTCGCCCCGGAGCTCGTCGGGCCTTGGGGCGGGGGTCGCGGGCGATAAGGAAAATTCCTCGGGATACTCCGCGCCGAGAAGTCCGACCAATCTGAATGGACAATCTTGATGGGGACACTTCTGGATCGCGCTGCGAGCGAAAACGTAATAAGAGCGACGAGAGCGGAGGAGGAGGACCAGCGCCGCTGAAAGGGAGCGCCATTAGTCGGCCGCGCTCCCGCGAGAGATTACTCGTTACACAAGTCCAATGTGGCCGATTCCAGCCAACTGCACCGGCGTATCACCTTTTCCGCTCGCTTTTTATTATTTATCACGGCGAACTTCGCGTCGGGCTACTTCAATCTTAGTAACGTCCCTTTCATGACGTAATTTATCTTCGAAGAAAAAAAAGTATCGTGTTTTATTTTGCTCGTTTATTTTCTTGTCCTTTTTTGCTCCGGCGCTGACGAAGGTATAGATAATAATCTTGTTTTATTAATACTTAACGCGAATGTAATTTAACAGATTTAATTAGATTGTCGGGGAATACTCGTGCAAATTCGCAACAACTGCTTTGTTTCCGCATGTAATCCCTCTTAATTATTAGAATGTTAATTAAAATACGAACGACAAGTCCAAGTATCATTCTAATATTGCTACTTCCCTTCTACTCCCAATTCATTCAATTACTTAAGTACAGGAGACTCCTCGTTGAGCTTGAGAGCCCAAAAATACGTAAAAAGCTAAGCGAAAAAGTAATTGAATGAGTAAAAGTTCTTTTATAAATACGACTGCTGCAAGTACTCTGTCATTGATAGGGATTTCCTAGATCTACTATCTTGCGTAGTATAAAAAGTACTTAAAAAAAGAGTTTGTCCTCAAGGAGGAAAGATAAGATTTGTTTAAAAGTTAAGCAATTAAGACGCAAAGTCAGCTTTAATATAAATTACTTGCAATAAAACTTCGATACTTCACTATTTTTTTAGGCTCAATTAAAAGAAAATTAGTTCAAAAGGAAAATGTAGAAAAGCTTTTTCTATTCAAAAAGAATTAATAATTTATGAGATTATACATTGCAATTATTTGTAATAAATTAAACGCGCACTTAGCCCGCAGGTATTCTTTTTGTATGGATCAAACAAACTAAAAAGCCAAATTGATTATTGAATATCCCATATTTCAAACGGTAATAAACAACATATACTGCCGCTGTAATAAAATGTATCGGCTTACTGGCGTACATAAAAAGGCCGCAATCCGTCGCACTGACGCATTACCGTTTTTGTAAAACTTTGGCGGTAGGGCGCGCGCACTGGACGGCAACGGGGCGATCCGCTCGACCGAAAATCCCGCGCAATTGCGCATTTGCTTCCGAGCGCAATCTCGTACATCGTTTCGTGCAAATACGAAATAAGCGCGAAACGCCGCGGAACGCAAAGAGAGGGAGAGAGAGAGCAAGAGCGAGGCCGGGCAGAGATGGTCAGTGTGCCGATGCGGCGGGTGGGGGTTATAAAAAAAAAGGATAAAATGCAAAGCGAACGCCATCGCCGCGGTTAAATATTGCAATTGGAGCGGGACAAAAAGAGAATAAAAGCTGCAGCGGCTCGCGCGGCTTAATGAGGACTGTTTAACATAAACGGCGTATTGTCTATGTAAACTCCCCCGGCGGCCGATCAATAAACGCGCCCTTACTCCGGTACGTATATGCGATGTCCGAAAGCGCATCGAAAGCAGATGCGCGTATGCATCGCGTATATATACGATATCTTAGACAGCTTCATATGACCAAGTACCTCGCTGTTCCTCGGTTGGATATTTAAAAAAATACCTCGGCTCTCTTTTGACCGCTAGAAGAGCATATATCGGGATACATAGTGAACGCGTGTTCAAGCGGATAGTTTAGGCCGAGTACGTAATTAACAGTGGCTGTGCGGCCTTTCCCTCTTCGTCCGATGTATTTTCATAATAGTTTGACGCGATTGCACAACAAAGTCCGTTGTCGTCCTAAATCGGTGCACTATAATATAATAATTAATCGACCATCAATCGCGTTTAATTGAATGAATATCGCGCACCGGCTTTCAGGTGGGCTCAGCGTTTGTAAATAAAGCATCGTCGTCGAATTGATTACGGCGAGGAAATTCCCGTAAGTAAAATCGCGATCACAAACATTTAATCGAACGCGATTGGTAATTAAACCATTCCGGCAGTAATAAAGTACGGGCATCCATTTGGAACTTTGATTTGTTCCAGAAACATATAATCCCCCATCGATAATTGCCAGTTCTCGCAGATTCCAATTCCATTGGAAATATTTCGACGGGGATTCCCCGTCAGTTCTTCAAACACGCAAAGCCCATTCAGCCGAAAGCTCAACGAGCATCAGTTGATCAAACGCATTAATAACCATACCATTATGACGTGTTTTCGTTGGCCGCCGCCGAAATCGGCGCTCCGAAATCTTCACCTAATGATAGCGAAGTGGATCGTCAGTCTGCAGCGGTGAGTGCTCGCCCGATTCGAGTGGGGGGCGGTCGCGGGAGTGGCGAATCGCCGCGAACTCCGTAACTCCGTTCGATTTCTGGTTTAAAATGCGACCCTCGGCCCGTACCCCCGCGGACGATTAAACAGCGCGAAGTGGCTGGATTTAAACCGACGTGGCATTAGAAACTTGCGAAATCGATAGCGCCTTTATCTCCGCCGGCGGTGCAGACACTCGCGCGTACCCCTAATCGCGCGCATCCGCGCGGTCCGGCCGGGCGGAGAGCGGCCGGCCGATCGATCCGCCGGAGGCGCGCTTTAATCCGACTAATCGATTATTCGAGTATCCCGCGCCCATCCCCCCTCCCCCGCCCCCTTCTCAGCGAAGATCTCGCGCGTGTCCCGCTCAATAGCGTTTGATCGCTCCATTTGCCCAGACATCGAGTACACCGCGTCGCGCGTTTGTCAAACGATTCGTGCCCGGGGCGCGCAATCCGAGCCGGAGCGCGCGAGCGCGGCCTCTCCACTCGTTTTTTATTCGCGGCCGCGCGATTGATCGCGCCGAACGTGATGTTCGACGCTCGCGCCTTAATTCGCCGATCCTGGATTCACGGGCCGACTAGCGGATTGGAGAAAATGATGAAAAATTTTAAAAAATTTTTTACGTGTCTGTCTGGTGGATTAACGACAAGTTTTTATTATATGAATGTGGAAAAAAATACTGAAACAATCGATTTTTTTCAATTTTTATCGAATGGGTTTAATGAAATTTTTCTTGTTATTTTTTACACAGTAACCCGAGTCTTATATTTATTCGACATATTTGCTATGCTTTTAGTAATTTCTATTTTTTGGAGAGTGTTGAGTTTCATATTATTTTCTTTTATTTTTTAATTAAAAGTTGTTGAGAGGATAACTTTTAGGTCAGCTATTATAATTTCAAATTCTTTATTCTATTTTCTTTTTTATCGAATTGATTTATGTTAATCTCATCTCTCGCTAGAAGGTTGGAGGGAATACAATTGAATAAATATTTTGTGTGGCTAGTAAAAAACTCAAAGCATAACTCTCTAAAATTAAATTAATTTAATTAGGTTGCATTTGTGTTTAAATTTATTTTAAAAGCATTTCTGAAATAATTAGGAGTGAATGCTTTCAAAAGCGACCAAATTTCAGAAAATTAAATATCAATTAAATTTGATAAAATTCGTGACTCTAACAAAGCGTGTCATAACTGTAACGAATTAAGCACGTTTAGCGAAACTTCGGCGCGACAACGACCTCCAGTCCCGAAACGCGCGTCGAGTGGTAGCGCGCGCGTGGAAAAAAATTGGAGACCCCTTCGACTCTCAGCCAAGTGCGCTCAACGCGGCTCCCCGAGAATCTCCGTGCGGCGCACCCTTCGAAAAGAAAAAAAACGGCGAGAAAAGCAAAAAAAAAAGAGTCGGTGATGGTGCAATAAAAAGAAACGGCCTCCGCCTGACAATGAGAGATTCGCAGGCGGACAGAGTGGGCCTGTGTGTATTGTGCTCGGGCGTCGGTGCCGTCACGTCGCGGATCCCCTTTAGTAATTGCAAAAGAGCTGTTCCCCGCCGCTGGGGCGCGGGATAAATCGCTGGGCGATCTTCGGATGAGGTCAGGCCGAAGGGAGAGGGAGAGAGGAACTTAAGTAGCAATTTCCTTAAGGGGCTTAAGGCGGAAGATGCGATTCCTTATCGTCGCGGTTCGTTACTCGGCTCCTTTCATCGACGTCGTTGCGCATCCGTAACGCCGCTCGACGACCATTGACGCGGGCGCGCGACCCGGAATTTCTCGCTCCTCTTAATGCATCGATTACCGTTACCCTCGAGCACGGGGATATACGCACTCGCTTAATTCCGATTGTATAGCCGATTGTGAATTGATACCTTTTTTTCTTGGCCCACTCCGTGCTCGACGACTAACGGCCGATTCTTTTTCTTTCGAGGACTAGTTGATGCTGATCGACTTAAAAGTGGGGTACTTCATTTTACTTTTAGAATCACGTACCGCAATTTTTTTTTACAACCGCACATTGGCTTTGTAATACCAAAAAAAAGAATAAACAGTTTAGATGTTTATTTTATCCAGATGTTTATTCATCGCGAAGATAAAAAAAATTCCAAAAATTACAGAGGTCGAAAAATATAGGTGCCCACGCTCGACCCCAAACGTATTAAATTCCGATCTCGTAAAAATCTATGTCGGCCTAACATTTGTTTATTCAGAGAGCGTCGAATTTTCATTTTGCAGGGATTACACCTAGCTAGGCGAAAAATTCATGCCTCCCGAGGGAGCGTTTGAAAGTCAATTCAAAGTCGGTGTTATTTTTCACCTTAGGTCGCGGAAGCTTGGCGCGCGCGCGCCCGCCCGAAGGGCGTCCGCGCCGCCGGAAAAAAGGGACGGCCAGAATTTAAGCGCAGTCCCAAAGGATATCGACGAGTTCTAAAGACATAGTTTCACAGAGCGTTTGCCTGGCATCCCCGCGCGGGAACGGATCCCTGGAGTGCAGACAGGGAGGGAGGGCGAGAAAAAGAGCGAGAGGGAGATACCGAGAGAATTGCAGCGATATTTATTCAACGTCATCGTCGGCGGCGCGACGGGCTCCTCCTCTTTCATTAAGCGAGACAATTTTCCGACGACTGATCGACCTGGCGGAACGGTGAGGAGTATACGGGCGCCGAGTTAGTCCCCTTCAGTGGGCGATGAATTCCTCCGTTAATTTTCAGAGCATTGAATCGAAGTTGCGAGGTCCGCGCGCGTGCCGTACGAGATCGACCGCGTCGCGCGAGGCAGCGGAACATTTTCAATTAACGGATCGTCCGAGGTCGGCGTTAGGTTTTTTTTTAGTTTGCAAACCGAGCGAATCGGTCACGCGTCAGACTTTCGCGAAATACGAGACTTACTTGCCTCTTACGCTCCTGATGTACTTTTCATGTTCAATAACCGTATATCTTTATGCTCGTGTATTTCTTCCATAGGATTTCCTGTTTTTTATTTTACTTATGAAAACGTAAACCTTGGTCGGTGTAAAACTCGCCGTCGAAGAAATTTTATATTAAATGCGAGCGACCGCAAAATAGCAAATGTAACGTTTTGCAAATATTAATAATACTTATTGCTTCCTCGCTGAAATAGCTTTGTGGCGGAAGAAAAATTGTTTATTTTTCGCTTCAATATAAAAGTGCGCATTTAGACTCAAACGAAAAGTGCTTTTAAAACAATCTATTCTAATATTTCACAGCATGTTTTACTACTTTATTAAATGATTTTTACAAGAAAGCGAACTGCCCAAACATTCGGTATTGAGAAATAACTGGATTGCAAAAAAAGAGTTGCTTTAAAACCTAAATTAAACAACTCGTGAAACTTTACGTAACGTTTTAAAATCAGTTCGTAGGAATGAGGGAGGTTTTAGACCCTCCAATTTTCCAAACAATAATACCCGGCTTTCGCGAAAAGGCGAACGATAAGACCGGCAAAAATTCACCGAACTGCCGTGCATGTATCCTCGAAATTGCGCTGCATTATTCGTGAAAGCACCCCGCGCTCTCGAAAACAATAACTCAGAGTAAAAGCAGCCCCTGGCCCGCTGCATTTATTGCAGTCAAACACCGCGCGCGGTAACAGGAGTCGAAACGCCAGGGGGCTTATAAGAGGGCGCGCTCATTTTTCACGGAGCAGTCAATGTCACAAGCGCCGGCGTCTTTCTCTAAAAGAAAACAAACACCTGCTCTGACAAACTGTGATAAATACATTTGTTTTCCCGACGCGCTCCCGGGGGGTGGAGGTCGCTGTCTATGCTCGAGTCGACAGATGAAAGACGAGAAACGCCACGGAGGTGGCGTCCGCGATAGCACCACGGTCCAGACCTCATTTCTCGCTACATAAACCGGCCGTCTTTCTACCGCTGCAGTCGCAACGTTGATCGAAACGTGGGTTACGCTGCCTGCATGCCTCGGGACTCCCTCCCCCTACAAATCTTCCGGGCCCCCCTCGTTTCATGCGCTCCAATCTTCGGGTCGATTCTTTTTATCCCATCAAACTTGTAAACTCGGATTAAACGAGGATTAAACTTGGATTATCAGTTTGTTTACTTCTGGTTTTTTTGTAATACTATTAACGCGGGCTTTGATGTATCGTCACCTTGCTTAAACATTAAGGAGAGTTTCGGCAAGTTTTTGTGATTTATAGGGAAAAGAAATCAAGTAATTGGGACAAGTTTTATTTATCCTAGAAAATGAATGGTTTATTTTTCAACGATAACAATATTACATTACTTTTTGCGTGACGCCAACAGTCTTTACTAAAAGTAAACTTAATACTATAGACTTGTACACCTATATACCTTATAGTATTTTTTAATTTATTTTTATGTTATTTATCGAGTTATTTAATAAATAACATTTACTTTTAGCAATAAACATACAGTGGCCATTATCTTTAAGACCTTGCTACCCGTAGAATTCAAAATAACAGGTAGGGTTTATATTTAATAAGACTCTCTAAAGCTATGATCCTCCTAATTGGATCGGAAGGTGGGCTCGGACAAAAAGGTTGATAAAATGAAAAATTCAAGTTGATACACAAGCGTGGCGCGTGAGCAAGATTAATGCCGGCGGTGAAATAATAAAGTTCTTAAATTCCCCACACTGTCGGGTCTCTCACTTTCCCCCGGCAACTCGGAAGGCAGACAATCGAGTTACACGTAACAGCCCAGCGGCAAGAGATGTCTTTCTTTTCCGTTCGGTCTGCAGCCGACAATAGCGATGCCGAGCGACGAGTTGAGTAATCGCGTTACCATCACCGGGGATATGTACCAGGATTAAGTTACCGGCAACCAGATTGCTTCGTAATTGTAAAGCGTTTTGTGCGCCGAAGAATTTCCCCGGCAGTTCGATATCGGCCTCCTTCCATCTCCCGCCGACCGCACAAAAGATCCTCGCGTTTCCGAGCGGCGCACGTATCGCGCGAAAAATGCAAGCCCCCCGTGCCTGCTGTAATCCCTTTATCGACTGTAATTTCCGGAATCTCCGTAATAAAAACAAATGTCCCGATGGCGCCGATAGCCCGCTAAGCATTGGAATCCTGCGGATGACGTTTTCCGTGCCTTTTTTTATTCTTTCCCCACTTTTTCCTTTGTTGCCACGTCCGCGGAATGTACCTTGAGCTGCGATGGCGTTGGCATCCCCTCGATTTGGATTAGCGATGATACGAGAACAAACGCGGCGTTTAATGAAATTTACAAAGTTTCTCAGAATTTCAACGTTTGTGTTTCAGGTTTCCTTCTTCTCGACCAGCCCGGAACTTTCTAATAAACAGCGCTTTGAATATTTCACCAGAACTATACCGAGCGATCATTATCAGGTTAAGGCTATGGTCGAGATTATTAAGCAAATGAACTGGACGTACGTATCCGTTGTGTACGAGGAGAGCAACTACGGAGTCAAGGTAATTATTCTCCCTCTAAACTTGAATAAGTAAAAGTAAAAGTTCGCGTAAATAAGCGAACAGTCATTTATCCTACGACAAAAGACTTCCACTTAGTGTAATAATTGGAGGGCATTTAACGTTGAATAAGTGTGTTTAAGTCAATTGCACTTATTCAACTTTATTACATAGTATTAGTACATGCAGCTCTTCCAGACCGTCAGTGTGATGGATATTTTTTTCTAAAAACACCGCTTTTCTGAGATTTCGAAAATATCGGAAATTTCAATTTTGAACTCATTTCCCTGGATAATAGAAGAGAAAACCACTTCAAAATTGTTCATCTCGAAGGGGTCTTGCAGTAATCCCCTCTTTCGGAGAAAAGCCGCGAAAAATCATCTGCTAAAACACCCTTCCGTCATTTATCAAAAATATTTAATAAAATCATAATAAAAACCGCTTTCCATTTTTATCGCATTAATAACGCGAATTCTTAAAATTCATCGGGACAAAAGACATTCGCGCAAACGTAAAAAGCAACACTCGAGAAAGACAGAGGGAGCAGGAGGGCGAAAGAGAAAGAGAGAAAAAAGTAATTTCGTTCATTTTTTGCTCTCTCCTTTTTACTTTGTTTCGCGTCGAATGCCCACCCTCGCTGTTGCGCGCGCGGCATCCCCGGCTTCATCGCCGTCCCCTTTCTCCGGTAATGATTTATGCGTCGCCGTGCGGGCGCGCGCCTTCAAAGGGAGCCCGTCGCGGATCCCCGATACGGCCGAGTTCGAGCGGCCGCGAGTGCACGGAATGAAAAAAACGGGCGCGAGCGCACAAAGGGAGCCGTCCGCGCGGCCGGCATAACAATAATCTTGACGACGGTCGACGCGAGTGCACGGCTTTACGCGTCGCTCCCTATTTCCATGTTTCTTACTTAGCGGTTGGCCGCATTCATCTCCCGCGCCCGCGGAGCTCGTCTCGTTTTTGTTTGCGGGAAAAAGAGGGAGGGCCGGCGAGGCACCGGTATTCATAAAGGGACGCCTTAATTGAAAAATATGTTATCTCTGGAGACCCTCTCCTCTCTGAATTAAAGTAGCTCTTTGAAATTTAAGAATAACGTGAAATATCTGAGGATTGTTTGTCGCTGCTTGAGGGTATCCCTCGCGTATGCCCACGACCACTTCTTTTATTCATGCCAGTGTTCTCGAAAGTTTTTAATATACATAAACACCGCGCTGTTTGAATCATTTTGAAGAAAACTTTTAGTGATTTTTTTTTCAAGGCCTTTGTAAATTTATTTTTCACTCTCGTCGGTGCTACAATTGAATAAAACACTTCGTTTAAAAAGCCTTTTAAAAAAGCGTTAACAATTTTATTCTCAAAAAAATGAATGAATACTGCGCACGAAATAAACAACCGATAATAAAGAAAACACCTTAATTTGCAATAATATTGTTGGATTAAAAATGGATTTCATTTTTTCAATACTCTTTAGATTTTTTTCAAAAAATAATGCTTGTTAAAATGTTGAAGATCAATTAGCCCTCTAACTCTTCTCCTAGAAACTTTTCTACGGACTGATTTTTTCCATCTTCAGTATCCGTAATCGAGTTACTCTATTTATTGAACAAGTGCTCGAGATGTTAATTGAGTGTGACTTTAATTTCCTGGCAATTTAAAAAAGAAACTTTGCCCCCTCTGTACTGATAAAAATTTAAACATCTAATGTAAGCAGAGCGTCGAAATAAATTTAGAGGAAAAAAATTGCATAATGCAGCTGGCCGTCCGGTTGCATTAAAGTCACGACCTTTTGTTTAGGTATAAATTATCTCGCTTTCGTAAAATCCAATCTTTTATCCTGTAACATCAAAATCCTAAATTCCCCGCTACTCTTCAAATTTCCATAAAACAGTACGTTATGTAGATTATACAACACAGTGGGAAATTGCCTTTGCCACAGATAGTCCGATTAATGCGAAGGGAATGCAAGAGAAATTTTGCGTTACATTACAAAATTTCCCTTAACCAAGATAAAGTAAATAAATTATTTGTTTATTCCCAATACGCAGTGATAACTTTCAAAATCATCGCTTACAAGGCAAGCCCATTCATCGAAGCGTAACGTAAAATACCCTTGACGTGACAACTTATGTTTCAGGCTTTCGAGGAACTGGAAAGTCTGCTTGCTAAGAACGAAATATGCATCGCTGTCAAAGAGAAATTGGTGAAGGACTCGGGAGTCGCTGATGAGAGCGTTTACGACTCCATAGTGCAGAAATTATTAACAAAACGCCGCGCTCGAGGTAAGCAGCTTAAAGTGGGATCTTAACGACAGCGTCAATAATTGCACAGCAAAATAAGCAAAAGTAAAAGTGAGTGACGTTTGCCAAATCGCTGTAAATTCCGGTGGGGAGCTACTGGGAAAGCTAACTGAAAGAATAGGCTATAAATTCTCATTTATTGATTAGCAAACGCATCATTTGAATAATTGAGGAAGAAGGCATGAGCATTAGCCAGTAATCGTAGTACTTCATAAAAGTTGCAGCTTCAAGTGGAGCGTGCACTTAAAGATGTATCCTCGAAGGCCATTAAAAAAATATACGACTACTCTTTTCTTGCGAAGCGCAAACTACGTTCTAATGGTCGCCTAATACCGAAGATTCGAGATGGCTCCGGGGGGGATAATTCTTCTCACTTTCGCCCGCAGCTCGTCGGCTTTCCGCGCTGCGCTCGCGGTATAAATCGTCGGGTCTTGAACAAAAAAAGGAATTAGGATTTTAGACGTCGTTTCGCCTAATTTTCGCGAGACCGCGCATGCGGTAAAGTCGACGGTTAAAGCACTCGTTAATGCACTCGTAGACTTGGCTGGAACGACCTCGTTAATGAACTTCGCCGCTGTTGCGCCAATGTTTTTGGTTTACGAGCTTTTAATTATACTTGTTATCTCGGCTTTTAAGCAAATTATCATTTTTATGTCACTCGGCGAAATAATGAAACACGTATTCCGGCGGCCGACGTTATTGTTCAAAAAATCGTTTATTTGCGATACTCTCTGACCCGTGCGCTTTACCGTTTAAAAAAATTTATTTTTAAATTTATTTTGAAAAAGAAATACCCTTTTAAAAGCGATCGTGCTAAATTCGAGACTCGGTAAACTGATCGTTTACTTCTTGAGCGAAAAGTAACAAGATCTTCAAGTGGAATTCCCGTAAAAACTCTGAACGTGAGTGGACAGAAATTCCTCGAGGAATTTATTGGAGCGCGCTTCGTTAAAACTATTTGCGCGAACTTCGACTTGAAATGTTACAAAATCGAAAATAGCAAAAAGAAAATTTCCGCTGGCTCGTAAAAAATTTAAAAAGACAGGCTTTTAGTCCGTTCGATCCGGCTAATCCGGCACGCGGGGCGTTTCTCTTGCAGGCTGCATCATTTATGGCTCGGACCAGGAGGTGGCCGGTCTGATGAAGGCGGTGCGGCGCAGCAACGCGACGGGCGCGTTCTCCTGGATCGGCAGCGACGGCTGGAGCGCCCGGGGCCTGGTGAGCGACGGCAACGAGGCGGAGGTCGAGGGCACCCTCTCGGTCCAGCCGCAGGCCAACCCCGTCGAGGGCTTCGAGGAGTACTTTCTCAATCTCACCGTGGAAAATAACAAGCGGAACCCGTGGTTCGTGGGTGAGTATACCTGACTGACACTTCCCGCGTACCTTCCGTCGTTCTTATAGCCCTCTCCTTGTTGCGGCCTCCCCGATTTAAGAGCTTGGGTACGCACTTTCCAGCCGAGCATTCGTGGTGGGAATAAATTACCGGTCGAAATTTCGGGCAAGATTACTTTTTCAGCCGGAATGGATTTTCGATTACAGCGATGCCTTTTTTCCCCTTTCTTTTACTCCCTGATGTACCGCGGAGTCGACCCGATAATGCGATATACATACAAATGGTAGGATCGACTGGGTCTCTGAATTTTTTTATTTTATATGTATGTATGGGAAAATATATATGTTAATGTTAACAAAATTACGTCAATTTGAATGAAGTACTAGTTCTTTTGGTTTCATAATTAATACAGGTATTCATTGGCTTACTGTTTGAAGAATTCCTTTGTAAAAAAAGCTTATCAATTTTTTTAATTTTTTATAGATAATAATTTTTTATTTTCTTTCTTATTATTATTGTTTATACGGCAATAGCCTAAAAAAGAAATTGCAGCGCTATTAGTGCGCGCATCATCTACTCATGACCCAAATGTGTTAAATGATGTGCCTGACCAAATTAGATTTTTACTACTAGGAATTTCCTTTTTTATTTAAAATATGTCGCTACGTAAAAAAGTTACTTCGATATTATTATTTATTTGCTACTAGTTTACAAAAACAATTGTTGTCCGCGAAAATCGACCCTGTCGGAATAAAAATGCAGTATATGGATGTCTGACCAAATCTTATTTTTACTACTAGGAATTTCCTTTTTTATTTAAAATGTATCGGTGTGTAAAAAAGTTACTTCGATATTATTATTTATTTGCTACTAGTTTACAAAAACAATTGTTGTCCGCGAAAACGACCCTGTCGGAATAAAAATGCAGTATATGAATGTCTGACCAAATCTGATTTTTACTACTAGATAGTTCCTGTTTCATTTAAACTATATCCTTACGAAAAAAAATCTGGTATCTTATTGTCGTTTA
This sequence comes from Eurytoma adleriae, assembly GCA_900480045.1. Lineage (NCBI taxonomy): Eukaryota > Metazoa > Arthropoda > Insecta > Hymenoptera > Eurytomidae > Eurytoma > Eurytoma adleriae. The sequence goes on along the minus strand of UXGC01000063.1, from coordinate 341,424 downwards.
TTTGATAGAAATTTGTAAATAAATTGTCCGCGAAGTGCATATCTGACCTAATCGGAATAAAAATGTAGTAAAAGATATAGCTGACCAAATCTGATTTTTACTACTTAATAATTCCCGCTTGGAGTTATGACTTAATTGATTGATTCTCTGTGCTATATCATCTTTACTTTAATGGGACGAATAACTCGATATGATCGTATATCTAAGAAATCTGTTACATAACTTTGACGTCGATCAGTTAAAAAAGCAAATCAATTTTAAATTCAATTTGCTACCTTATTTAATTAAATTACTGTTACGCAATAAGAAATAATGCTGTTAGTGAAATTCAGAAATAATGAATAGATCGACTTTCGTAAAATTATCGTACATTAATTTACTTCAATTTGCATAAGTTTTTCCCAATCCCGTAAAAATTATGAAGATACCTAACAATGCAATTTTTCAATTGTCAATAAGATAAGGGCGCGGGAAAGTAAAAAAGAATGGCAAAGCACAACCGCGGCAGAATAATCCGCTGAGCCAAACCTTATTTAAGGCTTGAAGATCCCAACGAGTTAAGTTGAAAATAGTCCAAGAAAAATCTTTTCGAAAATCTGAAGAAGCACAGTGGAGAAAGGGAAAGTAGATAAGAAAAATAGAGCGGCTTAAGCACGCCGAGAAGATTTTTAAGTGTGTTTGTTTAATTTTAGAAACGCCAATATTGATTTTCATCTCAAAGTCGAAATCTCAAGAGAAGGCGCGCGTCGGCCTGGAGTTTTAATTGAACGTCTCATCGCGAGGACGTGTAATTAGAAGCGGGCTTAATTAATATCCGGTACAGGATATTCACAAGGGGGGAGGTAGGGGGCAAGCGCCGTTTCCGCCGACAGCGGTTTATTGACTTTTGGCGCTCTCGAGTTTTCACAAGCGAATGCCGCCTATGTCCGTCGTACTTAATCGGCCGGAGCGCGATTTTCCACCGCCTCCCGATGCTTTTCTTTCAGCCCCCGCCTCTCGCCCTCGCTCTTTCCGCTTCTTTTTTTTCCCTATCTTTCATTGTGCTTCGAGAAATGAGACCTAGTCCGATTGCACCGTACAAAAGAACATTGATTTTTCTTCTTTATGCGAGCACTCGCCGAGCATCCTGAAACTTCTTGTTTCTCCTTTCTAATCTGGGAGAATCGTGCGCGCGCGCCTGCCTCCGCCTCGTTCGCACTTAGATTCTTTTAATCTTGCGCCCTCGTGCATCTCGCGAGTAGTAAAAATCGGGAGCATTGATTCAGTTCGTCCGGAAATTGCAAATCTGTACTTGATCCTTTATTTCTAGTCTTTCTTTAAAAATAGAAATAGTTCAGAATAGATTCTTAGGATATATTCGTGTGATTTTCAAGATGCACAGGTCTATGTATGTATTTGATCATCAATATTCTCAGATTCCAATTAATGCGAGAATTCCAATGAATGTCCTTTTAATTATAAGGTTATACGCGACATTATTGATCGTTATATAAAAATTTAATTGATTTTTAATTATACCTGTAAGATTTCGGTAATTTTATATTTTATATACATAGGTCTTATATCCCGTTAAATAAATAAAAAATAAATAACTCGCATTTTTAAGAATTTCTCGGTCGAAATATGTGGCCCCTCCTTTGTTTCATGAATAATTGATAAAAACTTTCTTTTACTGTTTTTCGCTCGTATTTAGATTATTTAAATTTATACGAAAAGTGGATTTACTTACTCTGATTAATTAACATAGATGGAAAGCGGAATAATTCAAAAGCAAAAATATAAGCGCGGGTCATATCTCATTATGCAAAACTGCTGAAGGAGAGTGAATTAACGAAATGCCTTTTTTTCATTCAAAGTAAAGTATCCAAGCAATAATTCAATAAGACGAAAGTTCGAAAGCTCACCCGAGATAAGTTATATGGTATAACCCGGCCGACAAAAGTTTCGTGCATCCCCGGGCCTCCGTAAGCCTTTGATCTCCAAATTAACATAAATTATGCGCATCCAGAATATAACCGGAAATAATAATTTCCCCAGCTGCTCCAGTCAATAAGGTGAATAAAGAGCCCGAGCTAAGACCGGCCAGGTTTAAAGCGGGGGACCCGTGCGCGCCGCGAATCAGTCTCCGCTGCAAATGAAAAATTTGCATAGGCAATCCCCGGGCTCGGGGCTCCTGCATTTTCTATCCGGAAGCCCGAGCAATCCGATGATTATGTTTCGCTAAAACCGAGCGACCTACCTAGCGCACCTCGTTACCACAGGGGCACGTGACTCATATTATTTCGCACCTTCTTAGCTGAAAAGCCAAGACCCCCGCCGAGTCGGTCGCGCTTATGAAATACCGCGCAGCCGGTGCGTCTCTGTCTGCGTGTAGGTGTGCTCCGGAGAAATATTTGAAATACGAGAAACTTAGTCACGTTCTGCATTTCCCTTGGATTCGTATATAAACGCCCCGCGCGTGTCGGGGATATTTATTTTTCCCCGTAAAATGAATAATATTTTATTTCCCGTTACGAGGGTAGTGGGAAATTGTATCCTCGGCCTTTATTTCAGAATTCTGGGAGGACCATTTTAAGTGCCGCTATCCCAATTCATCGTTGACTCCGTACAACAGTAAATACCAGAATTTGTGCACCACAAAGGAGCGGCTGAATAAGGGAGACATGGCGTTTGAAAATCAATTGCAGTTCGTGTCCGACGCAGTCATGGCATTTGGTTATGCATTTCGGTAAACTTTTCTTTTCTCAATTAATTATTAACTAGCATTTAAATTACGAAAAAATTTAAAACATTTGTATAAAAAAAATATAATTTATAAAAAGGATTCAGTTTTCAACTTGCAAAAAATACATTCATTCCTGTAGAAGTTCTACAGCAGAACGAATTACAATTCTAAAGGAAACATATTTCAGCGCGGTACTTTCATTAGAAAATATTAAGATTCCTTCGCGATACCGTCGCGTAATAAAAGCCTTTTCTCTGATTAATAGCGACATGCACAGAGATCTTTGTCACGGAAAAGTAGGATTGTGCGACGAGATGAAGCCGACGAAAGGTGAAGAGCTTCTAAAGTACCTTCGGAAAGTAGATTTTGAAGGTAAAATTAAGCAAAATTGTTACATCTTCTAAAAAATATTGTCTAAAAAACTGCATAAAAACAAATTTGCCTAATTAAAATGAACGCGTTTAAGGTCTCAGTGGTGATAGATTCAAGTTCGATATCAACGGCGATGGACCAGCTCGGTATAACATAATCCACTTCAAGCAGACGTCTGCGGGCCAGTACAAATGGATTCGAGTTGGAAAATATTTGGAGGGAACCCTGCATCTCAACATGTCAGGTATGTCAGGAAAAAATTAAGCAGGCTAGAAGTAGAAAATGAAAGAGACTTTCTTTTACGCCCCATAAAATTTTGACTGAATATATAAAAATGAAATGAATCGACGAAGTTTTCACATCACCAAAATAGCGAATAGAAAATCATAAACACATTAGCGGACAAAAAGTCTCAGTTGCTATCGATTAATTGAAAAAGAAAAGTAGTTAGATATAAAGTAACTGCGCTGATTCTTTGAAAGAGAAATTAAAAGGCAGCGCGTGCAGCAAATACGAAATGCCTGAAAGCAGAAGTCGAAAATAGATCTTTCGACAGAGAGTCGGTGGGATAGCGTTCGAGGGGTGGCTAAGACAACGAAGCACTTTGAAGCCCCGCGTCCCCGCGAAGACAATGGCTTCTCCACTTTACATTGTACGTTAAAATAGTTCCCTGACTCCGCTGTGTGCTCGTAGAGGTCCAATTCCGACTGGAACACGCTCCGCCGCCGGAGAGCGTGTGCTCGTTACCCTGCGAGCTCGGCCAGGCGAAGAAGTACGTCGAGGGCGAGAGCTGCTGCTGGCACTGCTTCAATTGTACTCAATATCAGGTTGGTAATGTCATCGCCGCCGCGGAGATGTCGACGCGACCGGCCGAGGCCCGGGGAGGGGAGGCCGGGGATAAAAAAAAAAGGAGCGGAAGAAGGTCGAGCGTCGATGAAGCCGCTTTTCCCTCTCCTTCGCGCCGCTCTCCCGGGCGCCTTCTGGGGCTCTTCGAGTTCCATCGACCTCCTTTTGTTACTCGTAATCAACCGCGAAACGCTGAAACTCTTTCCCGCGCCCCCACCCGCGGCGAGGCTTCGGCAAAGCCGGTGTGTACACACCTCGATTGCGCGTCGAGACTGTCGGGCGCGAGCCCGGAACCCTCGGTTACCGGCGTATATATCGGAAAATATCAGCGCGCGGTGTGCTCTTATTTCTTTATTGTTTTTTTCCTCCTCCCTTCCATCAAAGTTTTTATTAGTGCTCTTCCTTGTTAGACAACCGCGAAATTTACTTTACGACGCGGGCTCGACCTACTTTAGGGTCTGGAAGTTCGCGCTCTTCTTTCAGCCTTTTTTACGCTGGTCTTAATGCATTGTTACAAGACGGTTTTCAAAAAAGCGGGAACTCGAGACAAAAAAATATGGGTCGAGCGGAGAATTTGGAAGTCGAATAATTCACATTTTTTTACGTTGAAAAAAGTACCACTGAAACGCGCGTATATTTCCCGGGCGACGCGGCTATATACCGATGGAAAAATGAAATTGATAAATTTCGACGGGCGCTTCGGGAGGTAGTCGCATGCCATTTCGTGTTTCGAGAGTAATAAATAGAAAAAATAATCATCCTTCCCTCGGCAGATAAGGAAACCAGACGACGAGACCCAGTGCATTGATTGCCCGGAGGGCACGGTGCCGGACGACACTCACTCATACTGCCGAGACATACCCGAGGAATTCTTAAAGCTGGAGAGCGGATGGGCGATAGGAGCTATGTCTTTCTCCTCTACAGGAATATTGGTAATGGAATAAGAGATTCCACGTGCCTCGAAATGAAAGAACTTCTTTATCACTTTATCAATCATCTGCGCCAAAGAATAAAACGCGATTATTCACAATTGAAATTCAAATTTTCGGATCAATACATATTTCACTCTTAATGTTGATTAAAGCGCCTAATTTTATTCAGTCGCGAAAGCCGGCCCAGTTACGCTTTTGTATTGCATTAACCTACGTTAAGACTAATTTTTCTGTTCATTTAACATTACAATAAATATAATAACATTTTATAAAGAAATATAAAATGATCGCGTTGAATTTCGAAGCATTATAAAATATACAGCTTCTTCATCATCAATTTTTTGTTATTTGACAGTACTTGGATATTTATTATTTTTCTTCCTCGGCGTGAACTCGACAAACTGTTGGTCTCATAAATCACCGTAAAAAAGTTGGTTTTACCTGCGTTACGCAAATTAAAGAAAGGGACCGAAGGAGAGCCCTTGGAAGGGTAGAGAGTTATTAGGAAAGTGAGGTTCCCCGGTAAAAAATGAAGGTAAAAACTGGTTGATTTGCAGGTGACGCTGTTCGTGGGCGGCGTCTTTCTCAAGCACAACGACACGCCGGTGGTGCGGGCATCCGGCAGAGAGCTATCCTACATCCTATTGTCGGGCATTCTTCTTTGTTACTTAGTCACATTCGCCCTGGTGCTGCGACCCACCGATATTGTTTGCGGGATCCAGAGGTAAGATGCGCCCGCAGCCGCCGACTAATAATCGTAAAATGTGGGACGGCGCCGCCGCAGCGCCGGTTGCGAGCGCCGAGCTTTCGCATTCTAAAATTTATTTCCCACGGAGCCACCGCCCCGGGACCTTTTATTTCGGCCGACCTTTATCCCCGCCATCTTCGCTCCCGCGCGACTGCACGGGAGCCCCGGCGATAATTAAAATAATTTATCGCGCACCTTTGAGTCGCGACGATTGAATCCGCCAAACTGCAGTTGTACACTCGGCGCGCTAATTTGCATTAAACTTTTCTGATTTATTATCGGCTGCGACGTCGACGTTCGCGCAGCTGGATTGTAAAAAGTAGAGAGCGCTGGAAGGACCGGCCGTTATCTCGTAATTGCTGCCGAGATTGAAAAATAAGAAGTGAAATCGCGATTCTGCTCGTTTCGCAGTTATAAGGCGGGGAGATGAGGAAAATTGCGACTGACGCGGGCCGGGAATGAAGATGAATTCAGAGCCTTATAGCGTGTAACAAACTTTATTTATCTAGAGTCTAGGAGTCTTAAGCAGAATAATTATAATAATTTACGAAAACACTTTCTGAATTAGATTCAAGCTTGGGAAAACTCAGACCGCTGAGGCGTAAAGTAAATTACACGTCGACTTGAAAATCTTAATTTAAAAAATTTCTTGTTTTAATTACTTTGTGAAGACAATTTTTTTTTTAATAAAATTTAAAGTTGGAATTAAAAAAGTTAAAGTCGAGTGATCGTTGACGCTTTAATTTTATTTTTTAAAAGACATTTGGTTAATAAACTCAGCATTGATTCAGAAATTTTTTTTATTTCAAATTCTCTGAAAGCCTTCGGTCGTTAAACAGAAATTGTAACTGAGATTGAAAATAAAAGGGCTCTTATAATATCATCCATTTTGCAGTCATGGAAGTACGAAGCTAATGGATATTGAAGTCATTAAAACGTAAAAATAAACTTTTTAATTTCATTGTAACTACATCTCGTAGAAAATAAAAGGATACAAAATGAAAATACTGTCGCGAAATAATAATCAAAAATAACGGATCTAAAAAGAAATAGAACATCTTGATTCCATTCTTTAAATAGTCACGAAAATCGTAAAAAATAAAAATAAAGATGTCGGGTAGTAATAATGATAATAGTAATAATAATAATAATGGTAATAATAATAATAATATTTTAATTTTTAGATTAAAAAGGAGTTTATATTTGGACGATTCACTGATATCGTGATGGAAAAAATCCTTTTATGCGTGTGACATAAAAAACAAATGTCATAGTAATAAGACAAAAAAAATTGATTTACATTATTGATTAAACTCTTCAACCAAATTAAATTTCTTTTAAATCAAAGTTTTTTTTGTACGTTCGCGCCATTGTTTCAAATGTTTCATTTGAAGTTGATTGCAAATACAACTGCAGAAAATCAATACTGCAACATCCATAAATTTATTTCACGCTATTACAAACTTTTTATTTAAACTTTTGCTTTTAACAACAAAAACTTGAAAAAATTAATGAAAATTCACCTTATTATAACTAACCTCGTTTCACTCTGCATTAATGTATAAAGCCGACAAAAAAAAATCCGCAATGATCGTTTTGTCGCAGGTTCGCAGCTGGCTTCTGCTTCACAGTGGTGTACGGCGCTCTGCTGACGAAGACGAACCGTATCTCGCGGATCTTCCGCGCGGGCAAGCACAGCGCTAAGAGGCCGTCGTTCATCTCGCCGCGCTCGCAGATAATTATCTGCTCGATGCTGGTCTCGCTGCAGATCCTGATCAACGTCGTCTGGATGGTGATCGATCCGGCCCGGGCCATGCATCACTACCCGACGCGCGAGGACAATCTGCTGGTCTGCAACAGCTACATCGACGCCAGCTACATGATCGCCTTCACCTACCCCATCATCCTCATCATCGTATGCACCGTCTACGCGGTGCTCACCCGCAAGATCCCCGAGGCGTTCAACGAGAGCAAACACATCGGTGAGATTTGTCCGGCGACCTCCTTTTTTTCTTTATCTTTTCTTTTTTGCGCCACCTTCTCGCCCCCTTCCCTCCTAGCTTATCGCCTTTTTCTTTCTTTCCTCATCATTTGCGGACGAAGAAAGGATAATTAAGCCGATGCCGCCCGAGAGACGGGGGGCGTTTGATTAAGAGGCCGGTCTTTGTTTTACTCCCTTTCCGGCCGCTTTAACGACTCTTTTCCGTCTTCGAATTAATCGGCCTTATCTGCCTACCATTACGCGAGACGTGATTTAAGATGTTTGAGGTGGGAGGAAATTTTAAATAACTGTTACGGCCTCGAGTGTTTGAGGAACTTAATACACTAACGTTTGACTTGCTTCATCTTCTTTGCAAACGTCGATTTTATTGGGTAAATTTTGAATTCAAATATTTAATCTTGCATAACTCTGTTAATATATCCATACTATTATCATAAATAATTCGGCGATTTAAAAGTTTAGAAAATTTGTAAAATAATTTAAAGTTGCTCGTAAAGCAAAATTTACTATGTAATAATGACGCAACGTGCAGCGAGAATTAAAATAAATCAAGTTGTCCAACGCGCTGCAACGAGGCAGTACGCACTAGCGGGGTTTTTCATTTTAACGCATAATTTACGCCCACACCTCGCACTAATGAAACATCCCGAAAGCGTCATAAAACTGTATACACTCATTATTTTTCAGGTTTTACGATGTACACTACGTGCGTGATATGGCTAGCCTTTGTGCCACTGTACTTCGGGACGGGCAATCACGTCGCCTTAAGAATCACCTCGATGTCCGTGACCATAAGTCTCTCGGCTTCCGTCACGATAGCCTGCCTCTTCAGTCCCAAGGTAAATGATAAAATTCACTCCCCGTAAACAAAGGATTTTCGCTCGCGCGTAAACGGCGCGTTACGCCCGTCCGACTAAACCGGGACTGCACTACTCGGGCTCGTCCTCCGCCCGAGGGCGTCTTTCAATTAACTTCCTCCCGCGCAATTTATCCGCTGCAATGGGAGAGCTGACGGGCGGTCATCAAAACCATTGCTGCGCTGAAAATTATTTTTCTAAAACGAATAGACTCCCGACAAACCTCGTTATCTCGCGCGAAGCATCGCCTCCACGCAGCGTTGAAGGGCAATCCGTTCCGCTGCCGGCTCGCTGTACAAAGCCGACGGAATAAAAAAAAATATCGCCGTTCATCGGCGAAAGCGGCTTTTTCAACTGTCGTCGACGTAAAACGGCAATGGAAGAGCCGCGCGACAAAAAATAATCTGGCCGCGCGCGCGAAAGCCGGACCGTTAATTTCGAGTCCATCTCTCTCTCTCCTTCTCTCACGTGGCCTTTTTTTCTGTCCGCGTGGGCGCAGCTGTACATCATCTTGATCCGGCCGGAGAGGAACGTGCGCCAGAGCATGATGCCCAATAGGTACAGCACGACAAAGAGTTCGGCGGTGACGGGCACTAACGCGTCGAGCATGATGGCGCCAATCACTCTCACGGCAGTCACCTGCGATCAAAACAAAACCGTGCAGAGGCACGTCACCACCACGATGGATTGCTCGACGCAGAGCGAATGTGAGTAGACCCAAGCGATTTATACGCCGTTGAATTTAAATGCGAGCTCCCACGCTCCCTCCCCCGCTCCTTCACTCCCCCCCGGTCGGATGAATTTATCCGCGCGCTTAATTCGCGCTTCCCTTACACGACGCCTGTCCCTGAATCTACGCCTCAATATGCGCGAGCATCCTCCCCGCCGTTAATTTCTCGCGTTCGTCGCTCTTTCCAGCCGGCTTAATGACTTTTCCAACTTTCCGACGTTTTCAAGATCCCGATAGACGTATTTGAGAAATTCCTAATTTATAAGCTTATCAAATTCGAGAACAGTTTTATTTTTCGGAAATTGGAGTTTAGAAGTTCGATCAATCTTTCGGTTACATCTTCTAGAAATTAAAATTACAATTAATTTTGTATTTATTTTTTTTTTTGTAAATTTTAAGTTTCAGTAAAATCTGAACTTCTTAAAAATAAAAGTTTGATGAAATTTTGCTTTAAGATTTCAAACTTGAGCAGGCTTATAACTTAAACAAAGAATAACTAATAATCGGAAACTCTTATACTTTCTTTCAGCTTAAGCAGATAAAGTTTTTAATAATTTTGAAACATTAAACAATAGTTGAGATTTAGGAAATTTTATAGGATAAAATAATTAGTAATCTAAAATTGTTGCTTGACGTAAATACGAATAGTTTAAAATATTTAGTAAAAAAATGTTTTCATATTTATTTACATATTCGATGTTTTTAAATAAAAAAACTTTATGGTAAAACGTAGCTTTAACTCGTGTCCAATAATTCATATTTTTTCCCATCAATATGTACCTTAAAAACAACAATACTCGCTTCCGGCGCGGTAACGCCGCATATTGGCTATTATTTAACGCGTCATTGTGCGAGCGCTTCTTTCTCCCTCCGCATTTTTCTGCGCAAGAACGTAAATACACGAAGACACATTCGGTTTTCGCGCCGAGTGGAAAAATCGCAACGCAGAATTTCAATGGGCCGGCGGCGCGGCGCGAAGCGTAACGGCTGTGCGGCGCGTGCATCTAGCGGGTCGGTCGCGCGCGGCGTGCGCGCTGCACCCGGACAAAGGGATCACTCGAGCACGCTACCGCTGTCTGTTACCGCGACCTCGGCGACCATTCGATTTTACCCCTCTTACGTCCTCTCGCGAAAAAAAGCGGAGAAAAATGAAATTCGCACAATGGCCCGGCGACGCGCGTCCGTAAATAATCCCGCCGTTGTCGCCTCCTTTTTACGTCCTCTCTTTTTGTTTCTCGCTGCTGCGCAGACTACGAGATGCAGGCGGTGAGGGAGTCGGCGAACGGCAAGCCGAAGGCGGCCCTCGTCTCGGCGTCGACGCAGACCCAGAACAATAACAATAAAGTGGAGGCGATGTCGCCGAAGGACGGCGTCAGCAACGGCAGCGCCGAGAACGTGGCGAAGCCGGCGAACAACTCGAGGATTGGCAACGGGCCCTTAAGCCAGAACGACGTGCCCTTATAGCAGGACGGTGACGCGACGGCTGCCGCAGACCAACCCGGAAACGCTTGTTAAGCAGGAATACGGATATACCGAAGCACCAAGTACGCGCGCACTTGCCCGCCAAGGATGCGCCGTTTACTCGGCCGAGCGCGCGGCCGCGATTTTCTATTAAAATTATAGCTCTCCTCATGGACTACGATAGATTTACGATGTTAGACATTTTTCTCTCCGTCTCTTGACAGCTCGATCAGTCATTCGTGGCGCAAACATCGAACTAGTGCTTCTCGTTGGATTGTTATTCGTGTTTTTGTTAATCATACGTCGCATCGTTAAGAAAAAGTGTCTCTGACTTTTGACCAGTTGCGATCGTGTCAGACGTACGGAAAAGTGAGTCAAGACTTTCAGCCGACCACTCGTCGGTGCTGAAGAACTATTTGCCAATTTTTCTTACTGGTCAGATATACGTAAACTATAACAATACTGTAAAAATCGATGTATAGGTATTATTATGGGAAGCAGTAACTGTATGAATTTGCAGTAAACCTTTTCTTAAGCGTATATACGTCTTCATATTTGTAAATAACGAAAGCGTAAGATATTTATTGAATTATCGATGTTACCGAAACACTTTAACAAAGGGAAAATAATTATAGACTATGCAGTAGAGCCAGATTAGTCGTATATATATTATAAATGTTACTAAAACTTCGTGAAATTTAAATATTGAACGTAAACGGTAAATAAATCTTTCAACTAAACCGAACAATTGCGGGCGTCTTTAAGTGGTTTATATCGTTAAATTATGTTCATATAGTAAAATCGTTTAAAATTTGTATTCATCAATACATATTGCTTTATATTTTTAAAAAGTAAAATTGAAATATATCGTATGTTGAAATATCTAATTCTATTACAGAATTTATTATGTTAAAATAAAAAATCTTTTTATGTGTAAAATATTTATTGCAGTTATGAAGATTTAATAGAATAATTGTAATGTTAAGATTATTGCTTTAATATAAATGTATAAATTTATAAAACTAGGCACGAATTGTTTAGAAAAAATTCGCAGTCACAATTACCAAGATATTCAATGTAAAAAAATCGTTTATTTGTAGTAAGCAAAAGAATATATGTTATAGCTTGAACGTCTGGACGTTCATTTATATATAATTTGGAAAAAAAACTTCTCGCCAAAATGAGTGTTCTCCTTTATTTTTATTTTATATATTATAAATATATGTCGACGTCATTTGAAATGATAAATCGATCCATTATGTGCGTGTGAAAAAGCTTGTTAAGCGGACAGATTGCGAGAGCGGGGGTGCGTTGTGTTTGTCGAGAGAAATTTTTCGTTGACATATCACTTGGGAAGAACGCAGTTTCTTTGACTACTTAAACAAATGGCAATGTTTCAATGCAGGCCTAAGATAATCTAAATGAACGAAAATGTTTAACGAAAGTACGGCCCTCGACTTCGTTAAATTAGGTTATTTTTTTTAAATTAATGTCGGTAGAGGAGGACAAGCGCCAATTTAACGGAGTCAACTGACTTTCCCTTACTGTTATAAGCATAATTTAACGTGATATTTTGTAAATAACAACTATTAACTCCAATGTACATACGAAAGTTCGATTATTTCGCTTCTAGTCATGGCTTTATGTAATTTAAAAAATTAAGTAAAATATTTTGTATTACATCGAAAATTTTTATAAAAAAAAATGGAACGTTTCAGATCATTGTCGAGAATGTGCGTTTATATGTAAATATTCCGATTTGTGTGGAATTACAATTTTAACTTCATGAGTTTTTCCTCCTAGCTTTTCACTGTAAAAAAATCTAACATCAATCAAAAATAACCCTACATTTAATTCCTTTTTTCTCTTGAATGAACACATATTTTTGTTTGTTTATAGATCTTTGAAAAACGCAACGAATGCCAAAAGAAGCAGCAATAATAAATAATATCGTTATAATTATAAGTACCTAATCATGAAAAAAAACACTGATTGCGTTCAGATGAAAAATAGGTGGAAAAAATGAATTCCTGTTAATAAATTAATCAAATCGTGCAACGTACATTTAGTACTATACCTCGTTTATTTTATTTTTCTTCTGGTAAAAAAATAATTGCGGTGCGAGCTTGTTTTATTCGAGTATGAAAGGTAGGAATTAATTAAAAACAAAGCAAATGAAAGTTTACTACGAACCATGCTTCAAATTTGTACATAAAATTTGAATTTCAATTGAATTAATTAGCTACGTTAATTTGAGATATCTTGGAAAGATATAAAACGTGCAGGTAGATGGAAAAAATTTAAATATCGACAGAATACTATAGCTACTTATATATGTGAATGTTACGGTTAAGCGTAGATAAAACGTAAGCTGTTTAGGTATAAAAAATTAGTGGAAACGAAAGCTTTCGGTCAAGAAATGTTATTAAAAATTAATGTTCTTCTCTTGACTTTTAAATTCAACTTTCGATTCTACTCTGCAGACTGTAGGAATTGCAAACCATGGAGATTTTTCAAAATACAATGTATTTGAGTGAATGAATCTTTACATTTTCATTTAAACTATTTTGTAAATAAATTTTTATATAAAACAAATAAAAATCACTCGCTTTTAAAACTAAAACACCTACGAGTAATGATAGTAATATCAATTACTTACATTGCTATTTACATTGATCTCTTCCGTGGGTTTGGAGTATATTTGAGCCCTGTACTCTCAACCTACCGAAATTCAAGTTTATTTTTTTAATTATTTATCGAGCTTAGATAATCCTAAGTTGTTACCATAAGTTAAACGAGTGTATATACATTTTTAAGCTGCATTGTAAAAATAATCATCGCAAATCTTGTACAGTTCTGACACTACTTTAAACATTATAATTAGCTGTGAAAAATCGACGCCAAATTAACAGCTGTAATGGTCGAAGCGTCTTTTATTACAAAATTAGTCGATGTGAAAAGCGAATAGAAACGTCGTCACGGTATAGCAAATCATTTATTCGAGTTTCGATATGTAAGAGAATATAACTCGTGTAAAAATAAGGAAGTTGGAAATTGTAAATAAAAATTTTGAAAGAATATAAACATGATAATTGTTTATTAAACATATAAGTATAAAAAAAAACGATTGATTTTTAATTACACGCATTCCTTACTGCTACTGAAAATTAAAGATGAAATTTGTGGGATCCGGAATTTCGGAAAAATAAAATCGTTTCATAAAATAAATTACTATTTTATTTTAATGTAATTAATATTTATAACATATCATCTAAATTAAAGAAGTTCTTTCTTTTTTCGACATGCGCAAAAGATGACAAACAAATGAGACATTAAAAAATTTATTTACTCTAAAGTATATCCTTGAAAGCTATGTTCCAAGCAAAAATGAGAAAAAAAGAAAGAAAAGGGTTTTAGGTGTTGTTGGATGCAGCAATATTTTCATTTGTTACGAAACTATTTTTCACAAATTAACGTTAATAAACTAATAAACTAATTTTTTTATTCTTTTTTAATTATTTCAGCCTTTGTATTATTTTAATTATACAAACTATTTGTTTATTAAAAAATTTTACTTTAATACATTAATAGCTTTTAATTCAAAAATATCATAATTTTGAATTGATTTTATTTAATCAACTGTTATTATTTATTCATTAGAAAAAACTTTTGAAATACAGCCTAAGTACTCGTATAAAACATATTTTATTGACCGTTGTTTATAAAGTCGTATTAACATGTTTTTTTGAGTAATTTTTTTATGCATCAAATGGTCAAGATAAGCTTTGAACTTTAAAATTCTTTGTTATCTGACTAAGATACACACTGTCTTAATCGTGTAGACATGGTACTGATTGCTGTAAACAAATGGTAGATCCAGAAGGTGCAGATACTTAAGTCTTCCAAAACTTACTGCTCCCTCTAATAACCTTACACTTTTGCTGTTTCTTTTTTGGATCTGGAGGAACTGGTAAAGCTTCCCTGCATGATTCATTACTTGAACCAGAGCCACCAGCAGCCATATCAGCTTCTTGGACTCCAGAACCAGATTGTGTTACAAGCATCTTCTTTATGTTTGCAATCTAAAAATGATTAAATGGGTCATTGTTAATTCTAAATGTTAGCTTCTTAAATAAGATTTTAGTAAAAATTTTTTCTAGCATTTAAAAATGCAATTTTTAAACAAAATTTGTTATCAATTGTTAACATGAGACACCAAAGATTTTGTTAATGATATTAGTACATCAAGCAAAATAAGACAATACAAAATAATAAAGAAATACACAATAAAAATTAAAACATTAAAATTTTACTTTTTTAATTCATAAATTTTTTTTGTATTTTTAGCTGCAATATCTCATTTTTTAAATAACTTTTTAATTCTTCAATGTGCTCTTAAAAATAAAATGTACAATACTTAAGAAACAGATCTAACTAAATGACTAACATCTTGCTGGATTTTTTCTTTGTGATGCGTCGCTCTCTGCTTTTCAGCATTGGCCCGAACAACTTGCTGCTCGATACACTCCAAAATTGTATTGCAAGCATCTCCCCATTCGGCAAGAGTTTCAGCAACCGCACCGGTATCACCTGGTCTAACGTCACGACCCAGCCCTGCATAATCCACTTCTAACTGAGAGTTCTTCTGATCCAATTTACCATGAATAATATCGGCGTAAACAGCTTCAATTATCAAGTCTTCCAAGTCTCTCACATTTTTTATGTCCAATTCTTCCAAAAGAACCGAATAAGGAATACACTTGGACTTTGTAGCTAAAGTCACAATTGTCAAATGCTGAAGTTTCTTTTTTTGTACAGGGGTTAACTCCAACAATTGACTTTTATTTTCTAGATATTGCTTATAAGTTCCGTAAGCAAAGAGATTCAGTGTATTCCAGTAAGCTGCATGCGGTCCATTCTCTAGCTCTTTGATATTTGGCATGTCTAGCAGTTCACCGAAAACATGAACACCAGGAGTTTCAACCGCTTGCTTTATAAGTTCCAGTGCTGCAGCACCTTTAGCAGTTTTCGCCAACAAGACAAACTGCTCCAGGGGATTGCTCGCTGCCTTCTCAGTACTGGCCGGCGGTGCTTCCTCCGTCCCCGTCATTTTCTAACAAGACTGAATAGGGTAAATAAAAATTAATTTACAGGCCAAATTCTTTATGACAATTTTGAGGTTAGAAATGCTAAAATATACAAAGCGAAATAGACGAGAACTATTTTAGCTTTCTACGACTGTTTCGTAATTTATTAATTAGTTTAATATGTGTTTATACGCACCTACTTATTTAACAATGAATTACAAATGAAACAATTTGCTTAAATCGCTTATTCAGGACCTCACTTGCAAATAAAGTGACACCACCGACATGTTTTGTCTGTTTCCCCGTATACGCCGGTGAACTGGACCTAATTGAATAGCAATGAAATCTTCTTTTATCGACTGATATAAACGGCAGTTGGTAAGGCAGTTTTCATTAATTCGGTAGATTCTAGGCGCGCAGATGTTGATAAATTCAAATTGCAGTTTTTTTCCAATTTACCATACAGATCATTAAAATATTTTGTATTTACTGAAAAAATAAAACCGGTAATAGAGCAATAAAATAGTGCGATAAAGTGGGTGATCAGCTGGGTACGTAGAACTAAAAAAGCTTTATTGAATAGTCAAGTGTTTTTGTTCGTTTGATAACGTAAATTAGTAATTAACACTATTTATTCGCTCCGTGCAAGTCCGATGCTGCCCTAATTTTGTAAAACTTTCCATATTAAATCTTCTGAAGTAAAATTAGTTGAAGCGGCCGCCCAGTCGCCGTCAGAATATTCAAGGGCGAACGAGTGACAAATGAAAAGTGTCAATTATTTGATGTTTATCTATCACTTACAAAACGGATGTTTAATTAAAATAGTATTCCGAGAAAAAATTTTAAATAGAAATCGTGTCACCCACTATCAGCTTATATATTTGGAAATTAAATGAGATATATCGCCGTGACGTACAAACTCGATAAAAATGTGACATCAGTTTTATTTATACACAGCAATAATATTTGTTGTTTGTCAATAATCGGAAGATAACAAAATCGCAGCAATTGAAACAAATACATTTTTTCTTATCGCAATTAAAAAAATAATTTTCCTCGAATAACAAAAACAAATTTACTTTCCTCAAAGGCCAGCCGCGAACGATAAAAAAAAGGAGAAAATTAAGAAGAGAAGCATCAAGAGATTGATTTTACCGTAATACAACTCGGATCAACTTACGTAAAACGAGACTCGCGTTATTAACTCTGAAATAAGTCGCACCGATATAATTGAATTTTCTCACCCTCCGCTGACACGAATCAAGTCGCGCTTCTCCTTGAGGAGGAGGCGTGCCTCCTTCCGCGCCGTTATCTGCGTCGGCATTCAGATGCGAGCCGTGCGATGCATCGCTTTCCCGCCGATTGTGACATTGTTCGTGAGCGCATTTACCGAAGCTGACGTCTGCTGACGAAGTTTGCTCTTTTACTCCCCCATAAATGTCACGGGCCATTTTCTTAATAAAGACACACTGGCGGGAACCGGCGCGCTCAATCTTTTATAGCTGGTGCGAGATAATTAAGAGTCGCCCATCGATATATCTACGCATGCATCTGTACGCGCGCTTATTTAGGTAGAGTGAGTGAAACTTTGAGAGACAAACAATCGGATATGTTCGTGGTGGAACTTATTTTTTAAATTTTATTTAAAATATTTTCGTTACAATGATTGTGGTGATAATGGTAAATTATGATGTTGAAATAATCAAGAGAATCAAAATTATACTTTTTTTTTACTTTTTCAATAAGACGGTATTTATTATACATTAATTAATTACGTTCATTTCCATCAGTCATATAATCACAATACATGTTTTTTCGATCGAGGGAATTATAAGTTAATATCCAATAGTATGTATATTTTTTATGTTATATTATTTATGTTTAAATATTTAAAATACTGTAAGTAATCTGATTAACATTAACATAAATAAATGATGTATATATTTTTATATTATAAATTATTATTACAGATTTCAGCTGTTGGATTGTTATCAATTTATAATCTAATTAAGCAAGCTGAATTCTGTTGAATATATTCACTATCTTAATAAAATAAAATAATTAACTTTAACATATCATCAGTTGAATCATTATTTCTAGCAGCCTATAGTAAGCAATGTTGATTGTAAATAATTAACTTATATTAAGATTAAGATTTCCAATTACATTACTTAAATAAAATTAAAATTATGAGATCAGAAAATTCGTTAAAGCCTTATACAGTCGAAGGTGAATTATTAGTATACGTTTCTCTAGAAAAAATATTGAGTCTTTGATTTAGGAACTATTTTCTAATTAAAAATCTACGCTATTTAGTCGTAACAAAACAAGTAAGCATCAGAGTAACAAGATTAACTAACCACTCAACGAAGTATCAACCAAGTGACATAACAAAACTCACGCAATTCACGAAGAAGGCTAAAATGTTACCCGATAGACATCGTACGGAAAACAAAAATTAGATTGATCAAAACGTAATTTTCACTCTTTTCTTTGAATTTATTTTCGCAACCTTGTTTTGGCGTGGTTTATGAAAATTCTATATTCACATTGAGTCAAAAAAGATAAACGAAGTTAGAAGAGTGCACGCCGCTCCGCCGTCCACTCCAGTGGGAATAATCACTTCCTTCTGAAGCACGTCACGGCGTTGAAGTAGCAGCGCCAGTAAACGCGATTCTTCGCTTGGCCTCGCCGTTGGAGATCCATCTGCAACAGGTTGTCAGAGGATAAGTCACATTATCCGCCAGTAAAGATATTACATATCGGCTCAAGACTTTCGCGCGGGTGAAAGTGAAAAATAGAGAAATTGAATTGATTTACGTGAAATTGAAATGGTGCATTAATTTCATTTTTTTATAAATGTAAAATTTGTCTTGAATAAAAAAGTAAAGTTCTTACAATTTTGTAAAAATATTAAGAGTAAGAAAGTAAAAAGATAACGTATCTTATATGAAGCTCTTTAGACTTTAGTTCTACTTTCATAGCATATGATAAAGAAATTTGATAATCCTCTTTCTAACTTTCTCAGTCAGTTAAGTTGTTTTAATTAAATTTTTTTCTAATAAAATTAAATATATTGGCTTCATTAATGCTAGATACTAAAACTTCTCCTCTACCATCGTCTTTCTTTTAAAGCTCTTGAATCGTCAGATTTAACTTTATAATGCTGAAGAAAATGAATAATTGAAAATCTTGGTTATTTTTATTACGAAATTCATAATTCAATTGGAATATCTTTTATACGTAGCTTTTTTAATATAATAGGTATTTTTATCATGGAATGAAATAAGGGTCACTATTAAAGTACTCGTCTATAAAATGAATAAGATAGTCATAATTTACCGTTTTTTCGTCAGAAAGCTGCATTCTCTGCTCAGGCACATCCGAGAATTCGGGTAGTGATCTCACGTACGATTTGGTGCTCTCTCTTCTCAGCTCATCGTTCTCAACGGCCTTCTGCAAAGCCACTATCAACCTATCCAACAAAAGCGCTGCTCTCTTCGGCATAACTCTCTGAAATAACACAAACAGTAAAAAAGTTATTTACCATTTCGATCTAAATCCATTAGTCGCAATTTAATTAGGGTATAAAAAAGATGCAGATTATTGTTTACCATAATCTAAATTTAGCTGTTTGTAGAATAAAAAAACGTCGAAATCAATAAGAAGAAGGTTCAATAAAAACGCGGAGCGCATTGTTACGAATCAAATTTGCAGAAGTGTAAGTGAGAGATAAGTCAACGATAAAAATAACGAACACTCCTTGACACTTTTTTTGCAAGATCACAGATATTGCCTCCATTCATTTATACTCCCTTTTTTGCCGCACGCTTCGCTCAAAGGAAGCGTGCCTTCAACAATTTTCGCCCATTACCAATGTTTGTATTGCCGAAAGGGCTCATAAACAAGAGATTTTAAAAGCCTGAATTGCCCGCCCGTAAAGATCGGGCAATTGAGTATAATTTAATTTTCTATTGAATAAAGTTGACGTCAATTTGCCTTAAGAAAAAATTATCGAAGCCCGTCAGTGAAGTTAGACGATTGTTGTATTTAATTTTCTAATGCATCGCTTCAATTTGGATAAATATACTCTCTCGTAGAAATAATTTGATTATGACGTTTCACCCCTCGAATCTTCGAAATGTTATTATTAGTCCCGACTATAAATGGAATAGCTATTGCGTAATTCGGTCGAAAGTTGACCAGAAAGACCATCGTCAATGAGGTTCGCCCCTCTATGTGAATTAGGGTTGCCGACGTCTAAGGGCAAGCGCTGCTTTACAAACGTCATTCTGACGTCGCGCTCGTATAACTGCAGGAATCGTAGACTTCTTTATTATTTATTGCATGCATTATCAAGCGTTTCAATAAAATTGGAGCCCCTCCGACAACAACAGCCATCGGCGTTATTTTTCACTTTAACTTGATCGACCACACGCAAGCAGACTTTTTATGTCGCCAGGCTAAACCCTGGAATCTCCTGCATAACGCATATGCTACTCATAATCGCCTTGATCAAGTGGCACTCGAAATCAATAATTGAAAGCTCGCGACCTTAATTAAAACCTTTTATCGCCGGCGCCGTATAAAATTTCCGTTCACCTTCTTAAGTGACCGTGATCCAATAAATTGTTGAATAGAAAAATTAAATAACCGCGTGAAAATGAAACCCAAGCTTTTTTTACATAAGCCCCAATGAAAATTGAGTTTATCACGGCAAACGCCGTATTTTCTCGCTTAATTACTTTGCGAGGTGCGGGCTCGCTTATTCCCGGACTGCAGCGCTTCAAGTTAATCTGGGAAACGTAGGTAACGGCCAATCTCTTTACCCGACGGTTACGCTTTTCCGTGGAAAATCACGGCCAATCGCGTAATAACGTGGGCGGATAAAAAGCGAGCGCTTTGTTTCGAGAGCCCGATTAAAAGGCGGCCGAGGTGACACCGGAGCGGCTGCCGGATCTCGATCGCCGACGCAACGTGTTTTTGCTTTTCTTCTGGATTGATTTCCCAGAGGAAGTTCGCCGCGCGCGCTCCGATTGTGTCCCGCGGGCTCCGAGACCTTGCGTATCGGTTGCTTACGATGCCCGCCATTGTTTTACTTCCATCAACGTCGGCTTTTTCGAATAAACAAGACTTGTGTGGATTTAATTAGGCACGCGCTTGAAAAATTCAGCCGGTGCTATTCTCTTTCAAATGCTATGATAACGCACTGACCGGTCGGTTAGCCTTGAAGCAAACATTTTGCTGCTAAATTTTCTTTCATAAAGGAAAAATTTTTTTGAGCTAAAACATTTCTATTTTTAATGTAAATGAAATTAATTACTCGTAAGTATTTAATTAACCGATACATAAATTATTAAAGAAACTCATCAACAGTTTGGAAAATAAAATTCTAAAAATAATCTATTATGCTTTTTTCAATAGCTTGATGAATTGTAGCATAATTGTGGGTGACATGATTAGCAATAATCTTAACCTAATGTATAATTGATTCTAAAGATGTAAAAATGATCCTGCTGCGTATCGTGCATAAAAGATCGAATGATGCTACACGTATTTTCAATTTTCATTAACGAAGATCGCATTTCTTTTATTGCAGCATTAATTTTGAGCTATCCTCGAACCATAATCCATTTTACTTCCGCATCAATAATTATAGTCGTACGCATAGTCTCTAAAATTAATGATTCAATGTTTTACGTTTACTGTTCCCAGTGTCCCTTCCTTTTAATGCTACATCGAAGGACCCTGCCACCCACATTCATTATCGATGCAACGAGGGGGTTGGCAACAAGTAGTTCCCGCGGGCATAATGTGACCTTCTAGCATTCCACCGGATGACTCGAAAAATTGAATCCACCCCCTCGATTGAGCCTCGCGTTAAAATCGCCCGGATAACGAGTATAGAGTCGTCCGCCGCGCTCGCCGGGCGTCATTTAAGCCGACGGTGTCGGTGAACCAGCGCGACAAATGGGTTATCGCCAAAGGGTCTCGCGGGGACAAATGGCCCCGCCTTAGGTGCCCACCGTGCGGCTCGTTTCACGCCGCCTGACATCAGTCGTCGCGACCGCGACGAAAACAAGGAGGCAGCGGGTCTAACGACCCTCCGGCTGCAGGGGCGCCTGCGCTCGCGAAACGAAGTGACGTCCGACGGCTGCCGCCCCCGGGCCTTCACGTTCTTTATTGTTTTCGTCTTTATCGGTGCGCGGCGCGACGATACCTTTTTTATAATCCGGATCGAGGAGAGCGTGGGCAGACCAGGATCTTGACCCTTCAAAAATTGACTTTGAATTATTCATCCCATTAACTCGCCTATATTGATGCATGGATATTCGTCATTCGTTTGATAAATGATTCGCACAGTGTAAATTCTGTTTTACTCCTTGCATGAGGAAACAATTTTTTACTAGCATATTTATAGACAGCGCGGATTGTTATTTACTTACTTGGATAAAGTCTTTCCTTGTCAAATTTTTATTTTACACCAAGATTTTATTTTACATATTTTTATTTTATTTTGCATTATCTCACGCTTTATTGCAAACTTCAAAATATAAATACATCCAAACGAAAAAAATGGAGTTAAGCTTTAAATTTAATGCGAGACTGACGAGCTACTTTTAGAATATTTTGGTAACGGTACTTTTAGTTAATGCACTTTTCTTCCGGATAATTACCAATTTTAATAAAATATCCACCGCCACCTACGCGCACGTGCCCGATTTTTAATCCACGGTAAAGATGTTCTATAATAAAAAGTGGTCTGAATAATTCATGGCCACTCGGGATTCTAATAAATCCGGCCGGAAACATCAAAGGGAGCAGTGATATAACTCAATAAATAATCACTTACGGTATTGCTAAAAGGTAAACTGGGTCAATCCATCCCTACCACTGTTCCCCGGGACTGTTGCGCATCGCGCCCAAACGTAACTTAAAAATTGCCTCGACGCCGACGCGATTCGCGAGCTAATTGAGTTCGCCGCGGTGTTTGCGGCGCGGATTAATTGCCAGCTTGCGGGGGATTTCGCGGATAACGCGAGTGCGTGTGGGAGACAAGCGGAAGAGACCGCGGCGCTTATCGGTGATCGATTTCTTCGAGGACTTAGGGAGACCGTCGCTCGACTTGTTTTTCCTCCGCTGCGATCAATCTGTGTTTGATCGCGAGGATCGCGCGGCTTTCATCTTCCCCGCCGCTCGCTCTGCTTATATGATGTGTTTATGGATTGTGTCATAAATGGTACATGGTTTTATACTTTGAGCGGGGGGATCAAATTGGAGCGGAACTTTTCTCCGGCAGTACATTTTATTCTTTTCTTTTTAAGATTCATCTTCTGCTATTAATATACTCATACCGTACTTGGGGGGGCAGAGATACACATTTTATACATACGATTGTGCAGTATTCCTGCTGTCCAATTAGCGAAATAATATCGAGATGTACAAAAGAATTATTTGAAACAAAATTCAAGCATTAATGGTTTTATGAAATTAGCTCAGTTTTCCATTTCGAAAATTGAATACTTTTAATTATCATATCAATTTAATTGATAACAAGTTATACAAGATGATAATAACATTGTTTTAAATGACTCGTTTAAATATTACTCCCGTTAACATTTTCTCACAGTAACGTAAAAAATGATTCAGTATGTTTGTATTGGGACTGTACAAACGGTTAATTAGATGAACATGACATTCACTTTTTCATTAACAGCCTAAAAAAGCTAATATTAATTTAACATCATGATACGACTGTATAAAAAAATACCATCATAATCAAATTACATTGTTCAAACATAAAACAACAGTTTTACCTGTAAAAAAAGACAGGCAGAAGCGAAAATTAGATTTCCATCGCTATCATTCATTCTGAACGATCTCATGTTTAGTTTACATTACAGTGTGTAAATTTCCGCTTAAAAGCGGAAGCTTCCCTCGAATAACTACTTCCCCGTACAAAAAAAGAATCGCCGAAATTACACGACGCGGCCACGAATAAAAAGCGATGGTGACCGATTAACGACTGCGGGTAAAACAAGCGATGCCGCCTCGTGTCATTTAGACGATTGGATTTAAAAAAAAAAATGTCGCCCGTACACGCCGTAGATTCGGCCGGGGCCGAGCGCGCCCACGCGGCGCAGGGGAGTCACGGCGATCGGCGAGCGCAGCCCCCGCCGGCTAATTGTCCGGCATTCGCCGCGTAATGCAAATACTCGCCCGTGCCATGCGATTCACGTACTCGCCGGTGGGACGCGTCAATTTCGTTATGCGTCCACGGCGAAGTTGGCCGTGGCCATTGTCGAGTTTCGGCGCGCGCCAACGCGGGCAGATAAATCTTGCTCTCTTTGCGCGCGCATCAAATTCACCGACGTCACGGATCGACAGCGGGCCGATTTTAATAATAGAGACCCGCGCTATTGAAGCTGCCTTCGGCCTGCGTATTTTTAGCGAGTCGCTGCGCTTTTTTGTTGAAACGACGGAAGTCGCGGTTTATTTTGTTGCGCGCCAACTTCATTTTTTTTTTTTACGCCGAAATAAAAGTTTTCTTTTGTCCAATAAAACGGTGGAGGGGAGGGAAGCGCGGAAAGAGGCTGTATCGGAAAATTTTTCATTTTTTTTTAAGCGTAAAAAATGAAACTGATTGCCTTGAAAAAACGATTCGTTGTCCTACATAACTAGCGCAAAATTGAAAATAAAGTTGCGCGGCTATTTTTAGGAGCAGAGTCGCTTATTAATCCGAAAAGGCTAGGCGTAAAACGCTACCCGGGTATGCAATAAATGTTATAATTATTAGTATATCGATTAACGGCTCGCGACGGGGTTCTCGCGCGAAATAATTGAAGTCCGACAATTAAAGAGAATACTAATGAAGATATAAATAGATAATCGGTGAAAAGCGTCTCGCTGGGCCGAAATTAGCGCGGGATCCTCAAATATGCCGTCATCATAATGAGCCGAAATGTAATGAAAATCTCCCGAATATAGTCGACCGGCAGGTTATTTTCGGGCTACTTAGCCGAATCCTCCGACCGCATCAGCCGCGGACTATCGAATTTCCAGAGTCCACGTGTAACTGTTACCTATCCATGTTGCACGAGCAGGCCGGCTCTAAAAGTGACTCACATACGCGATGTTCCCCTATGATGCATTATGACGATCCTCATATTTTTTTATGTAACGCGAAGATGTCGCCGGAGCGCTGACGTTGGCACGCCCTCGCATTACGCACTGGCGTCGACTCATCAACCGGTGCGCGAGCGAGTGGCTCTTTTGATCAAAATTTAATATATCATCCATAAGAAGATCGGGTCGAGCGTGACGCTGGGCCTTCGCATGTATATAGCGATATAAGTAGCAATTTCGTATAGAAATTCATTAGATTTTCTTCAATATTTTATCGAAGTTCTACTTTTTAAAAAAGGAATTTACGTTTTTCGGATCAGGTATCAATTTCTAAGCTTTATAATCTTATCAATTCTTTTACTTCCGTAGGTGCGCAATACGCTATTTTAAGCAAATATATCTCTTTTTAAGTGACTTTGTCTGTTTTTGAAATTTTTATTATTTCTTTAAAGATTGATTTAAAATAAAAATAAGAAATTGTCAGAGGTTTTTTCATTCGAACTGATCATACAGGATAACTCTATCTATTAGTGAACAAATTGTTTCAAGTTTGAATAGGGAAATGCAATTCTCGAAATGTAAGTGCTATCGTGAAAATCAACAGGCAGACGTCGATTTTTAATGCGAATTTTACGTTATCAAATAAAAAATAACGATTAATTAAAATGTAATTGAATAAAACAGCATTCAAATATTTTCCCTATATATTTTAAAATTTCGGAAGACACTTTAGTATTTCCAGTTAAATATTTAATTGATCAATTATTTTAAATTTTTATTACCAAATACATGGAGTCTTAAAATAGTATTTTTACAG
This sequence comes from Eurytoma adleriae, assembly GCA_900480045.1. NCBI lineage: Eukaryota > Metazoa > Arthropoda > Insecta > Hymenoptera > Eurytomidae > Eurytoma > Eurytoma adleriae. The sequence goes on along the minus strand of UXGC01000063.1, from coordinate 315,721 downwards.
TCCTCAAATATTTGTATTTAATTTGGTAAAATTAAGCGAGTCAACCACCTCACCACAAACTTGATAGGCTATTACATCGGTAATAGCACTCGAGGCAAACACCGATCTTGCATAAATTATGAGCAGCGCGGGTATCACTATACGAAATCAAGCGGCACACTGTGCGCTACCGGTTTGCAATATTAATCGCCGGACACCGGGGTCGACTTTCATAATTCAGGCAGCCACAGAAAGATCGTGGTCTTCCTACAATTTGTATAAAATGCTAGTGTATTAGGCTAAGAATCCTACCGGGCTTATAGATTGGTGGAACTTGGAAGAAGCACGGATTGACGCAGGAATTATTAACGATTCGCAGCCTTAGTCGGTCCTCGCTCGATCTCGGCAATTATGAGTCTTGCCGTGCGATACACACGCGCCGCCTACGTGTCTCATTACTCGAACCAGTTAATTACGTCTTCAAGTGGTGCAATTTCTCGCGCGAAACTTCGCCGACCGCAAAACGCATCCTTTCCGATTTTCCAAGTTTATCCCTACGGCATGGAAGCGAGAGCGGTTATAACTCGAGTTTATTCCTTTTAAACTTAGTCGTGTAAATGTTTACGGAGCTTTTTCGCAAGAGTTTCGCAATTAAAAATTGCTATTTAGGATGAAATTAATCGACTGGAATTTATAAACCATACAAAAGTGCAGGTAATTATTAGCGCGTTTTTTAAATTCATGAAAGTTGTTGAACTGTACGATTGCTTTTCGTTTGCACTTCAAGTTTAGCATCATGTTACACAAAATCCACGGTAAAATAATAATGCTTTTTTTGGTATTAAATATTTATCTAAAAAGCAATTGAATAAAATGCTAATATATATCGAATAATAAATCTTAATTATTTTATTAGATACTGTATACAAAAGCAAAAAGAAAGTAATTTTTTGACCTACTTTAAATAATTTCTCCACCCACAAGAAAAAACGTAAAACACACGACGTAAAAAATGATACCTGAATTAAAAGTGCTCATAATTTCCCTGAACGCCAGTGACGCCAATCCATTTTACCAAGAATCTACAGGGCAAAGGATGTAAAGAGGCAGTTTATTGAGAAATACAGAAGCTTCAAGTCACGTTGGCGTTTCATTCACACGCTAAATTCTCGTCCCACTAACGGCCCCTGCGAACACAGGCGCTTGTACACACGGAGTAAAGATGTACCGTTTCTCCCCCGGCACGAGGGGAGAGCTTCTTATTTTCACGGTCTATAAAGGGACTGCTTTTTTCCTTGCGCGCGCGAGGAGCCGAGACTCGGAGGAGCGATCGGCTGCCTCTCGAGAAAACCGATGGACGGCGGTACACGAATTTTCCACTCGATGTCAAACGCGCGGCCATCAGGCCTTACTTTTTTCATTTCACGCCGCGGTGCTTGCTCCTTTGTTTCACGATGTCGACGCGCGAATAATGCGATAATTTTTTTCTGGCTAAATTGCTTTATTATTTTTGTCTTCTTAATTCTCACGTAATAGGATTTTCAATCATTCTTTTATTTCAAGCTTGACGGCCTGCGAAGTGTGATAATGACGTTCTTAAATGAACCGCCCTCTCTTTGTTGAAATTAAACGTTAATTTGTGATTTTATTCTCGCTAAAAGGAGAGTAGAAATAGATTATTTTCTGCGCAAAATATTTAATAAGTGTTAATTTTCAAGTAATGGCTTATCAGATAAAAAAATGGTCTAATTAGATGGTTAAAAATATAATAAAATATGATTAATAATGAATAATTCAATTTTAACTAGCCCTACATAATACGTTTTTAAAAATATTTTTATATTTATTTTAAATTTGTAAATAATGCGTCATATTCTACGCAAAAAAGGTAAAATTGTATTCATTCAATTTCCTTACAGTGTGATACACGATTGTACTTGGATATACCGTACAAGAATAAACTACCCTGATTTTGCCTGTAAGGCTCTGCTTCTTTATCTATTGAAAAAAATGAAAAAAGTAAGTTCGACCAGCCTACATCAATCACAGTATATAAATGTAAGACGCGTATCTACTCTGTCTAGCGCTCTGTAATGTAAGTACCATAAAGCTCGTGGGAGTCTTGGATTTCCTCAAATCATCAATGCCAACCGCGTCCTCCACCAAAATTGCTCGGCAACGGAATAAGCATTACCTCTTGTAAGCATTGCATCCTTAATCTCCGCCGTATTTATCAACCGCCCGAGCGTCAAAGGGAAACCGTTTAACTGATTTTGCAGCGAGAAACGTTCCTCCGCGCCGGGCCGAAAGGCGCAAAGCGATGGATATTTCGTAGCCGAGGAGAAAAATTGCTTCAACTTTTAACGCTCAGAAACACGACTTTGAAACCCGGGATCTATTAGCTTTTCATTTTTCGCCGCTTACATCAATTTTCAGCTGCTATTCCTCTCCTTCGCTTCAAGGCGAAGTGCGTGGCCCTCTCCCGCGTCAGTTGCCTAACGAGCGAAATAAAATTTTCGAGTTCTCCAGGTTTGATGCTTTGAACTAACGTCGTTTTCTTCGAATGCGGGTTAAATTGTTTATTTAAGTTTCTGTTGTACTTTGCATTATCTTGCAATATGAATCGGCAATAATTACAGACAACGCGATTACTCCGTAAGAGTTTGTTAAAGTAAAATTAGTGCTAATTCGAATTTTGTGCTAAAGTTGACAATTTACAAGGAATTTTATTGCTTTACTAAATTTATGGGACAACTTAATTTCGGGGTTATTCGAACTTTGCGTTGATTCACTTATTTCTCAAAAACGTAACGTAAAATACTTTCTATCTTTTATTCTGTATCATTAATTAAATACTTATAAACGGAAACTTCTTTATTATTTAATTATCAATCTTTCGGTAGTCATATATAGGAGAAAACTTTTCTTCTTGATGCTCTATTTAGCACTGATCAAACTAATTTATCAAAGTAGTGTCTTTGAATTATTTAATAGTATTTGAAAAAATCATTTTATTTCTACACTTTCGTATATTAATTCATTTAACATTTAAAAAGCCCGGTTTAACTTAAGCGTAATGATCTAGATCTATTGAACTTTTTTGACAGTACCTATATGAAAAATATGATGGACATCTGTTTTAGGTATGCAAACCATCATTTTCAAAAAGAAAGATCATAGGTAAGATTTATAGACCCACTTGATCTTTTACATAGCTGTCAAGCCCACGTAAAAATTGACAAAGTACACTTTTTGTTATTCACAGTACTTTTACATAAAATTTCGTTTATTGATATGCAGATAAACGTTCGATATTGTTGTGAAGCAAATTAAATTTCATGTGATTTTTAAAATAAATGTTTAAAACCATTTAACAAGCTATCGAATTAAAAGTTAATAATTGTAGAAATCACAATTTACTTGAGTTGTTATTTATTAATTATCTCTTCACTATCTGCAAACACATTCTGCATGAACAATTTTTCGAACATTCAACATGAAATAACTAAAGCATAAACGAGCTTTTCTGCGCATTTATCACATTTATTATACTCACTAATGAATTAATAAGTAATGCATTATTCAATACCTACATCGTAAAATTATTTTAAAAGACTAATTTATTATTTTATCACACTGGACATAAAAGTATAATATTTTCTTTTTTATTTGAAAATAAAACTTATCAAATCAAACTTGTCAATAAAGAATTAAAGTGAAATCCATTCATTGAGATAAATAGAGAAAATCACCGTTGATATGATACGAAAAAAAGGATTAAACATAAAATGTGAACAGAATAGTTTCCAGTCTTTATTAAATATAAAATTTATGGGAAAAATTAGAAAAAAAATTAAATAAAGCTGTGTCACAAGTGAAACAAATAATCAAAACGAATAAAAAACTTGTTACATCCGATAATTTAATCAAGAGGCGCGGTAGCACCTCGAGGCAAGTCTTTACTTGTGTACGAGATACCGAAAGTTGACACTCTTATTGCTCCTATGACTTTTTACAAGAAAAGTTGAAGATTTTACTGAAATCAGACATTCAAATAAATTGAATAATGAAAGGAGAGTGAAAACAAGGATTAAAATTCTCGTAGAAGCAACCGGTTTAATAAAAAATTTAGTAAAAAAGTACACCTATCGCCGAAAAAGTGTTGAATAAGTTAAAGAAGCTAATTTTTTTCCACCTTTGCATTTTCCTACAATTTCCTACAGCACTCGAGGACAAGTCAAATTTGAAGCAAACCTCGAAGAAACCGGCGAAATAGAAAAAGAAGAAGAGACCCACCTGGGCGTCGTAGTCAGCGAACTCGTTGGCGCTCATCTCGGCGCTCCTCCTAGCGAGCGGGTGCGCCCACGCCCCTTGGCCGGCGCAGAGCAGGGCGAGCGCCGCGGCCAGGGCGAGCACCGCGCCGGCGGCGCCGCTCATCCTCTCGATCCTCGCCTCGGCTGTCCACCTGCGTCGTGTGCCCGCGCTCGCGCTCGACTGCTCGGCGGGCCCGGCGACGATGGGCTTTTTCTCGTGCGCGCGGCCGAGGCGGCTACCCTCGGGGGCGCAAGCGTCGACTCGCAGCGCGTGCTGCAGGCTCCCCGGTCTCGCGCGCGCCGCTGCGTTAGCCCCTGCTCGGCGCCGGTTCATTGGCACCTGGCCGCATGTCGTCGCGTCGCTGCGAGAGTGTGCCCGGTGCCTGCTCCTCGCAACAGGTGAAGCGCGCGCCAAGCCGCCCCGGTGCAGTGTGTCGCGGCGGCCTGTCACGTGCCTATATACTTTGCGCCCGCGGACCCAGCGGGGTGGGAGGCGGCTACGCAAGCGCGCGAAAACTTCGCCGCCGGCTCTCTTCGAGACTGCCCCTACCCCCGCAAGGCTGCAGCCGATCGCCCGGCGAGGCGGCTTCTTGGGCTTAACGATCGCCGCCCTCGGTCACTGGCGCGAGCGGGCGCGAGCGTCACCTCGTAAATCAGCGCTGACGTACTGACGCGAATTTCAAGCATCGACTTGTTATTCATCGCGCCCCGCCGGGGAATGTTAACGAGCTTTTCGTTTTATGGCCTTCGAGATTGATTGGAGGATACTGCCGCTTACTGCTTTTCAATCTTGTCTGATCTTTATTTCAATGGGTTTCCTTACTAGATCATGTGCCGACGCTATATTGCTTTATTTTTACACAGTAGGAGGAAGCAGGTACATGGAGAAGGGGTTAATTTGTGGGATAAACCATGTAAACGAACATTTTTTGGGAACTCTTTATCTACTTTTTTCAAGTTTTATGTCGATTATCACAATAGAGTCGTTAAATGCGCAAAAAATAATTTTCATATACTTACTCTCTTAATCTGAATTAGTGAAATTTTTGCGATTTCACTAATTTTATATGAATATTCACATATTCGCTATATGTATGTATACATGAAATTTCACTAATTCAGATTTAGAGGGTACCTTTTCTCCTTCAGTAGCACTGTTTTCTTTAAGCTAACAAATATTAAATCTATGAATAATAAATAAGACGAAAATAGAGTTTGATTTCATTAGTTTTAAATAATAAATAATATAAAATAGACTTAATTCGATTAACTATCTATATATATAACTTCTCTATTGAATCAATAAATATGAGTATCAATTGGTTATGCCAAAATAAACGAGGGCTTCTTATGAGTTTTTCATCAGAACAGCTCTTATATTCCTCTTGTATTCCAATGAAACCATCAATTAAACGATCTTTGATTAACTGACAAATTATAATTAAGAAAAAACGGATTTATAATTTTCTTCAATTTCTTTTATTCATTAAAAAATCCAGTTAATTTATAAATGACTATTGCGCAAGAAACTGCAAACCGTTTCCAATTTCCCACCGAAAGGTCCAGATTCTTCGCAAAATTTCTGTAAAATCGTCTATAATTCTTCCCTCGGATTCATAGTGCGATTACGTCACAAGGTGCAACATCGAATCCGTCAAGCGCCGGAAGCAATCTCGTCGCGTAGCAGCAGTCCCGTCCACGCATTTGCGCAAAGCGCGAGAGGCGCAGCCGCGCGTCCGCGGAAAATGCAGAAAAGAGTCCGGTTTGGCTCCGCTTGCATCCGGCAATTACGACGCGGGGCCGAGCGTCGCGTTACGCTCGCCGCTGGTGCACCGCGAACAGGAGGAGGCAGCGGTCCGCGAAAAGAACCGACGGGGGCCGGGCCGCGGGCTCCGCGCTCTTTAATCGCGGCGAGCTCGCAGGCGCAGGCATCAAGCAGCTCGCGGCAATTACAATGTCCCCGGCGCAGGGGGATTGCTCGGGGAATTTGCTCCTTCAATTGCTAAAGTTCGCCCGGTGCATAGGTACACGCGAGAGCGGGGCCCGCCCCGCGGGACGCGCCTCCGCGTGCGGGCGCGATTGCGGCAAGCTGCGTCACTCACGCGCGCTGCCCGCGGCTAAGGGCTGCTTCCTCGCCGAACCACCGCGATACTCGTGGCTGTTTCATCTTCGTAAGGTCGTTGATAGAGGGTTCGACTGCTTGAGAATTCAAGCTTTAGCGCGATTTGTGGCGTTTTATGGAAATGTGCGAATTGTATAAATTATTGTCATTTTAACTATGTTTGTTCTGATAAAAAAATTATTCTTTTCATGAAGGACATTCAGAGAAAGGAGAGTCCAGAAGGTCGAAAGTAATAAATTAATCATTTAGTAAAAATATTTAACTTAAAAAAATGTTGACACACTTACCTGAAGGGAAGGTAAAAAAATTAGTTAAATACAGTTTGTAAGGGGCTGTTTTATCTCTCCTTTGTTATATGTAGTCCATTTTTTTAAAATATTTTTCTTCAAATAACCAGGACAATTTTTTTAGGTAAATTGTGGCACAAGAAAGTATGAGCGCGCCTTCTTTTAACTTAAATATATTTTCTTACCCTAATTTTACAAATATTTTTGCTGTTTTAATATTGAAAATTTAACAATGTTCCTGTTGTGTCCTTTAAAGTTTCTTTCTGAAGTATTAGCAAAGTCGTTTATTCCCTGGGCAGTGATCTTTGTAGAGGTCGAATGTTATTTTTTTTAAACCTTCATTTTACGCTACCTACGTGTTCAGTAACGCGGAGTTTATTTACGGGATCAAGTTTTCCTTTTTGATTAGTTTATTGCATGAAAAATGCAAAGTAGTCTAAATTTACAATTCTACTCTTCTGATACGAAGCAGTGAATTTTAGGACGAGGTTTAAATTAAACGCACAGTATTTTTAATGAAAATCTGCATATTTCCAAGTTCCCTAACTGTCCTTCGATTGTGGTTAATTTAATTATATTTTACAGTATTATTTGTCAATTTATTAAATGCGTTTATATTTTTATTAATAATTTGTATTCATCTTATATTAAAACAGTATTTTTTATCAAATAAATTTTAACAATATTGTGTTAAAAATTTTAAATAGAATTCAAATTCAATTTGTTTTTTAATCGCAGCGTTTTTTAAAATTAAACATACATTCTTAAAAAACATGAATTTATAAATAGACCAAGCAAAAAATTCAAAGGTTTCCATTGAATAAAGTTTCACCTGAAAGTTATAAAACATTTCCAATCGAATATGTGAGAATCGAATATGAGTACAGAATACACATTTTGCCTTTTCTAAAGGCACCAACGTTGGACTTGCATCCCAACAAGTCGCCGTCGGAACATCGAGTTAGTTGAAAGTTCATTCAGCCAAGTTTTTTCGCTAGTTTCTTTTTATCACTGAAAGTTACACCCAGACGCCCTGCATACGATCTCATTTACACTTCAGCTAACACGGTGTACAAAGTTACCTTTACAAAATCAAATTTTTCGCAAAAATTAAATTGGCACTTAGACTATTTCAACGAGCGAATCTAATGACACTCAGTCACTGAGTGTGATCGGTAATTGGCTTATGTCGAACTCAGCGTAGTGTAACATATCGGAATCGTACACCATAGACGCTAATTTGCGATACTATTGTTGTCCAAGGCAATTTAGCGAAAGAATGAATAATCGATGTTACGATTGTACCGAGCCGTTGCATGAATGTACTACTCGAAACAAGCTGCACGTGCGAAATGACGTGCACTTTCAGCGCGGTATTATTTCATACACGCGCTGTTTTAAAATTCGTCATCCCTGGCTGTTCTTGATCATTATTAACTGATTAATCCACGTATTACCCAAATAAAATGATAAATGACGAATTCATTTTGTATAATGAAATATTGCTCATGGAATTAATGAACCATTTTGGATAATTCAATTTAATAATGTTGACACGTGTAACCAATTTTGAAAAATTATCCCCTTCCAATTGAATTTCTGTAATTAATTTTGTTTAGTTTTATTTTTAATTCATTGTAATTGCCCTTGCGCGCTTCAGATTTCGCTTATTCAACTTTTATAAGAACCGTCTGACTTATTATTGAGATTACTACTTACAGCGTGCATTTCCCGGGTTAAAAATGCGTAATACTAAAACTAAACTTTTAAAATGAGCAACGTCGGATTAAAAAAGTAACAATTGACCTAAATCTAGAGAACAAATTTTTTCAGATTCAGGTTCTCCGTACAGAAGCTAATGGAAGTTCGAAAGTGGCCCCTCGAACGCGTATTTAATTATAAGGATTTCATCCGGAGAGAAAAACACGTAGTAAACGTAATTAGTACAACGGACGGACACAATAGTACGTGACGGAAGCTCCCCCTTGTCCTCTTTCATTTTTTTTTAATCTGCTTTGTTCAACTAACCATAATTCTTTCCCGCGCGCACCGGAAAGTTCCGCAAAACAATCGCGCTGTTACGCACGTTCAGGTGTCTATAATCAGACCTTACGACAAGAACGCTTGAAGTTTCGCCCTGACGTCACAGCCCGGAATCCCTTTTGCAAGATTTTTTAAGCTCACACCAGCGTTTTCGAATTAATCAACGAACGAAGAGTTGGATGTAAATTAAAAGGTGGCGTAAATCGCGTTAAAAAATTATTAAAGACAAAAGTCGGAAGGAAGCTCGTAGAAATAAATAGTTGATGGTAACGTTGCTATCTTCATTTGATAAGATCATAGTCATGAATTTTAAAGACTCTGCTGTGATGTTAATACTCGGCCTGGCTCGGGTGTGCATTATTAAATACAATTTACTCTATATAAGATGCGCATTCGTAACAAGGGTGCGAAACGAGTCGCTAAGCTGTTTCCCGTTGAAAAAATATTGCGAGGCCTGTACGCATATGCGACTCTTTGCTCTTGAGATGGTTCGTAAAATATACACAAAACTCGGGCATAATTTATGTATATGAACAAAATTGAAATTGGGATAGTCGCGTTCATTTCAAAAAAATATTTTTAAAAACTGTAAACATTTTTATAAAACTCTATTTTACGTTTTGAAAAGAAAATATTTTTAGCTATATTTTTAATTTCAATGTAGCTTTGATAAAAAAAATAAAAAACTAAACATCAAATTTGTCTATTACAAACATAAAGTTGCAGGTAGCAATAGAAATTCTTGGAAATTATGTGTAAATATTATTTTACTGTGAATTCTATGAAATTCTAGATTAAATTCCAAATATATCGTATTCACCTGTAAATCAATGTTTGCATTAACATACGCGAAAAACAAGATTCTCGTACCCAAAAATGCTTCCGTCGAGCGCTTCCGTAAATCAGCAACTTTTGGAAGAGCCATGCGCAAACGAGCGGCTGCCCAGTCAAGGAAATTGATTAATATGCCCGGGGACAATTCAATTACGACCTTTTCCCATTTTAATAATAAAGAAAAAAATAATAATACCGAGACGGCGAACGTCAAGTCGAACTCGGTCAGCGTCAACATTGCGGGGAAAGTTTCCCATTTTTTTGTTTGTTTTTTTTTTCATAAACCATTCGCAACAACAATAATTCTATATCTAATTATATCCCGCGCGGCGCAACTCGGACAGATGCGCCGTGCGTACGACTGACCATAAGTCAGACTTGCCCACGGAGAAAAAAAAACATTCGCTACTGCGGTACCTCTCTCGCGCGAGAGAGAAAGAGAGAAAGAGAGAGAGAGACATTAATCGAATCGAATGCGCCACGTAAATCAATGAAGCACTGCCGTGCGCCCGTAGGCGGTGGAAACGTAAAGCGCTCGCGGACGCACTCGTCGAAAAGTCGGCAAAAGCTGCGGTGCCGCCCGCGCGCTCTCCGCAATCGAATCGGACGCCAAACCCGCTGTTTACCGGGAGGCACGTTAATTTTTATGGCGACTTAGCCAAGCGGTTTTAGCGCCTTTTTACGATCCTATCGTCGACGATTTCTTTTCTACTATATGCGGGCTAGTTTATTTTCGGGGATCTCTTTATCCAGCCCGCCAGATTCGCTTTTATGGGCTTTCGTAAGCTGAACGACCATTTATAATATTCAAAGAAGTAGGTACTGCATTTTTTCTTTTTTTTTTTTTAAGAAAATAAGGAAATTTTATACTTTGGTATAAATTACGTGTCTTACCTTCTACTGGTTGAAAACGATGTTCTCGTTCAAAAGGCGAGATATTAAACTTATATCACCGCTTGGTCTATCAAAATACCTTACGTAAAGAAAAAATGTTGAAAAAGTAAGAATTGATTTCTCTTACATTCGTACGTAAGTAGAAAAAGACGAATGTGGTACGACACTACTTACACTAAGTACCTTATTAGATGGACTAATTATTTACGAGTAAAAAAACTCTATATGTTACAAAAAACAATTAGAATCTTTTTTTATAGGTTTCTTTTCGCAGAAATTTTTTAACTTCGTATTTTTTCAAGCATAAAAGTATGACGTCGTAGGTTTTATATTCCCTCTAAAAACTTTATTTTATTCTAACTCTCAGGACATTATTCTTTTCATTACATTTTAATTTCTTGTGTCATAAGGTGAAAGTACAGCAGAGCATAAATAAACTCGAATCTTAAAAAAAACTGAAAATCTAAAAACATAAAGCTAAAATAAACTATCAGTCACCAATAGTTTTCAATATTCCATTGAATTTGGAGACTAAAACGGCGAACTTATGCCGCGGCAAAGGCCAGAAATAGCCGTACTTTTTCGTACGAACGACATTTACAATTTTATCAATTTCCCGCTAGAAATGGTCGTGTTACCTCTTATAGAACACGGTTCCCCGTAATTTAATCTTATTTCATTTCTCAACCGGGGCCGCCGGCTTTCCTCGCTCTTTATTTTTGCGGCGTGGCAAGGAGCCACCGCGAACGACGCTAACGGCGAAACTCGATTTGACGGACGGTCTCGCGACACTGGAAATCAATCAGGAGGCGGCCGGGATTGCGCGCGCGGTGTGTAGAGAGGCGTACACGCGGGGCACACCCCCGCCGCCCCCTAATGGAGGCTTGAAAACGATTCGCGCGCTAAAGGCCGCGTCTAATAGCACTTAGCCGCCCGCTGCGGCTGCCGGGAGTTAAAGTAAATCGGGCCGAGGCACCTAAAGCGCCGAGTCGTTAAGCCGGCTCCTTCCGCCGCCTTAGGAGCGCGCGGAAGCGCAAAAGGACGCGGGAAAAATAAACAAACGTCCGGCGTGTATAAACTCCGAATCTCCCTCCAAGAGGATCACTGTTATGGTTTCCGATTAGGGAAGATAATTCCGACGATCCGAGCAGTCGGATTTAAAAGGCCGCTGCTATAGATTACTTTGAGAATTGCTTCCAAACAAATACACCCGATTTAAAAGCGAAATCGCGCCGAGGCTTCTAAAGGGAAAACAAATGCGATAGACGGAAATAATGCGAACGACAAACTTATAAATCAGTGGTTGACTTTGATAAAACATTTTTAAAAATATTCCAACATTGTTCGTTATATTCTTTTAAAAAAAATGTTTGTCAAATAGTATTGATGACGTAATTCGTGAAAAATAAACAAATAAATTCGTATTTTTATGAGAAGCAGTAATCCGTGGTACGATCGGACGTGAATGTCGATAACAACGGATTAGTCAATTTGGATAGAAGAAGAAAACTGATGGGAAAGATACCGATCGAGTTTGCTGCGCGGATAAGCTTCGCTGGGGTGTGTTGGTCAAAAAAGGTGGGAATCTACACTTCGTTCGACCACCTACCTTTATCTGGTAAAGTTGAAACACAGAAAATCTCCAGTAAAAACACAATTTTGTTTTCTACAGTAATATTTGAATACAAGTAATTACATTAAATTTTCTAAAGCAAAAGGTAATTAAAAATCTCTATTCGATTTTTTTTTAATTTTACTTTATTACAAAACACGGCTGTTCGAGAAACTGTATAAATTTTCCACAAAATTTCATTAAGTACGATTTACTTTTCCTTGTAAATAGTGTAATCAAATTATTAATAAAATCAAGTTATTCATGAAAGCTTGTTAAAATTCTTAATAAACTTAATTAATTAATTTTTTCATTATTCTTAGAAAAAGAAAGAACGAATAGGACGTGATAAAAAAGTAACATTTTTTGCAACAAAAATGATTCTTCGTAGAAAACGTGGGATTTGTACGCACGTTTTATGCATTTTGGACAATAAATTTTCGATAAAAAGTCATAATTCATGTTTCTGTCGAGCTGTCACTTGCGGATACATACGACCGTTGTAAAGTTATAATCTTCTCTCTTTTATGATTGACGTCAATTTCCACTGACAAATGGCCATTTATACGAAATGCTTCATCTTTTGCACATTATTGAACGAACAAATTTTAAATCTTACTTCCCTTTTACTTGCTTAAGAATGCATTAAAAATCAAACAAATAAAATTCGTTTAAAAGTATTCATTTTTCCGAAATAAACATTCGATTGATCTATTCTAGTACAGTCAAAACTATGAGTTATTTCTCGCTTAGTGTACAAACAAATGTTAGCGACTGTTATTAATACCGAGATTACTAAAAATTCTTAAAAATTCCAAATATGAAAAGTTCATCCCGACCCACAGAGAAAATCTCAAATCCACCTTGCTTGTCCACCCGACGTGGCGACGCTTCGGAAGCGCGCGGCTTCCGGCGGAATAGTCGCGTCGACGCTGCAAAATTTTATGGAAATCTGCGCTGAATATTAAAATCGAGAAGAGGCCAAGCAGGCATTTAGCGGACTGTCATAAAGACGAGGGGATAAAAAAAAACGAAGACCTTCAGTGACAATTTGCACCGGGTCGCCGCGTAGGTGTCTTGGCTCTCAAAGCTTAATCTAATAAAACACCACCTTTTCGACCCCAGTTTTCGTGTATTTGTTTTGGCGTTTCTGAGAAAAAGCTTTATTTCTTTCCGGAATGAAAGCTGCGCCGGGGCTTTTCACATCGGGCACGCGAACGAATACTTCGTATGGGTGTGCAAGGATTCGGTTCGGCAGTTCGTCGTATTTAGGGCTATTATACAGAAATAAAGCTGACGTAATATTTAATAATATTTTCTCGTAATTACGCCGTCAATCTATCGACGTGAAGAGTCGGAAAAATACATTACGGTTTTCGAGAGGACAGCAGCTCAAATTAGTGAAGCTACGTTGAATCCTATGAATCTTGCATGAACTGCGAGATATACGTGTCACGCGAAAAATCAATGTAACTTTTTCAACTAAGTAGGTAAAAAATGGAAAAGTAGATTGAAGTTCGATTGGCTAGATTCGCTCGTCCCTCGGGGCGCTTAATCAACCCCGTCGATCTTATATTAGCCCGTGCGAATATCATAATCAATTCTCCGCCCGGTGACGCGCGCTCCCTGTGACGCTCCGCGAGAGACGAGGCGCTCCCTGCAAAAGGAAAAAAAGGACGTCATGCAGATGCCGGCCGAGCGTACCGGGAACGAGAATAAAGAGCGCGACGTGAAGGGGGTGCGGGACGTTCGTCAATCTGACGGGCGAGATTCCTCGCTCGCGAGGAATTCAAGGGGCAGAGGGGGACACTCCGGCTGCAGAGGAGCCGGCTCTGGCCTTGACGGCTGAACGCGCGGGAGACGGGAGAATGGAAATATCGCGCATTGCTAAAATCTTATTGCTTTTTACGAGGGCGCGAACGACGGCGCACGTTTGGCACTTATGCTCGCGCGTGCGCGCCTCGCCACGGCGCCGCTTGATTATTAATTCAGACGAGTTGCTCGTTAGTGTTTATTTGATGAGCCGATCAAATAAAGACGCGTCCCTCACTTGAGTGGGCGGCCCTGAAAAATGAGGGTGCTCATAGAATTGCATTACGCAAGAGGTAATTACGATTCGCCGCGTAAATAAATTACAGCATTGTCCTTAAGCCTCTCGCTCCAATGGAACTCTTTAGCATTTGCAATCGTGCGTGATCTCTAAGGAGATTTTACTCTTTTTTTAGCTCGTTCGCTTTGAATATTTTTCCGAAATGGCCTCGGAAAATTTATCGCTCTTATAATATGCATCAGCGGGAAAGCGTTTTTCTTGCGGTAAAATTACAAATTTTAAATGTTTCGGTAAAACATTTATGAGGATCAATATTGTTAATGTTTACTAAGGTACAAAACGCTTTTCTAAAAGTAAAGAAAATCATCATTTTTAGCTTATGAGCTCGCGATATAGTAATAATTTATTGAGTGGGTAATCCTATTAAGGCAAAAGTACCTATTAAGGAATACCTTATGAGGCGGTTATCTATATTTGGACATAGAATGTGCACTTTCATATAAGGGCCCTTTTTACAACGTATTTCCTAACAGGTTCAATTACCTTACGGTCAATCGTTTATTTTTTTGAAATAGTTAATTCTAAGTTTTATAGGACAACAGGAGAAGCGGGATCGTAACTCACTTTGCTACTATTTCCTACACACGTTAAGAGAAAGAAATTGTGGGCCAATGGGGCTCATACGAGGCATTAAGAGTTTACGTGTAGTAGTACCGCAGCTTTGTCACTGCGCTCGACTGGCTTATAAGCTAAGCAATTCGTACTTTAAGCTACTACAATGCAGCTGAATTAACGTTTTTAATGTACCTGCAAATGAGCCTCTTCGGGTGGTATATATCTGCTCCTCTCGTCCTGCCTCTGTATTGGATAATTCTTTAAAAGAGGGTGCGCTTCATAAATAATGACTTTATTATACGTTAAGTTCGTTTCAAACCCAAATTAGCATTTTTAAGGAAAATTACGCCTGGAATCTTGTTAGTAATTTAAGCCGCATTAGACGTCCTGGGCTCTTAAAAGGGTGCATCGATGAGCAAATAAAAGGGCAACCAAGCAAAGTATCAACTTTTTTTCTGTAAATTAACGCGCCTATTTTTAATTCAATTAACTAATAGTAGGTCGACCCGTTCAATCATTTTTATTCGCTTTATATCCAGCCTCCCGGAAATTTTCGGCGATATTCATTATCGGCGAATCCATTTTCGATCTCGCTTTTTCGCAAATTCGATTATCGTGACCAGTTATGACGCATTTCCAGTGGAGCCCGCGCGCGTGCAAAGCCGCAAAACGCTACCCCGACTTCATGATGTTTCCGCGACCGCACGGTCCATCCGAAAACGCCAAAAAGTAGAAAAAAACGGAGGCCTGAAGCGCTTTCGGCAGTTCCCACGTTTTACCGCGCGGACGATCGGGAGGCAGTCCGCGTGCCGTCGATACGTGCGCCTCTTCTCCCGACGGCCGGCCATATGCGCGGCGCGCGGACTTGATTTAAGAGTCGGCGCTTCCGGATACCGATGTTGCGAGTGTTCGCTCTGCGCAGCGCTTGATTAAATTCGCCGTGAAATATCATCGGACCACGACGCACCGTAAGTCAACAGCCGGTCGTCCGCTTCCTTTTTTACTGGAGCCCCGAGTTTTCATTTTTCAAGAGTCGCTGCAATGGACAGTCGGCCTTCCGAAGGCAAGCTTTTTTCGGATTGCGGTTTAATTAAGATAAGATGCAAGAGCTTCAGAGATTTCGCGTTTTTGTGCTAAGTGGGTCATTTACAGCTGATGTGAATTTTAATTTGATGTGCTTTTAACTTTTTAGAAGCATTTTATAAAAAGTTAGACTTCTCCTGCATATCAAACGAGAAATTTTAACCTCTGTAAAGCTAACAAAATTATGAAACATACACTTTTAAATACTTAAGTTTCATTACATTTTTTTTGCGCGTTAAAAATGCGGTGCGCTTTTTGCTAACTAGTAAGACTACTCATGTATCTTCAGTAATAAAGTAAAACTTTGTTTAATTCAAAAAAATGATGACTACCTTACGTACTATGAAATGTTTTAAATAAATGTGTGCATTCATTCATTTCCTCCTACACTTAAAATAAATTAGTAAACACTGTAAGAAACTAGTTTTTTAATTAATTTTTTTAATATCCATTTTAGATAAGTTCTAAATTAACGCTTTTCTTTGCTTCAGTAACGATATAAACTTAGGTGATGTACTTTCTCTCCTTTTTTCAATCTGCGAGTATCTCCTTTATTCAATGTCTATTTAATCCTAAAACTACGTTTCGAAGAGAAAAAACTCGATAAAGCAATCGAACCGAAGAAAAGAATCATTCACGCAGAATCGACAGCATTTTCAAGCTCGAAGAAATGTAAACCTCTTTATCCAACGAGCCATACCGTGCAAATATAAAACTTCAACGCGCAAATATCAATCGTTTAAAGAAAAAAAATTATCCGTGCGCGCGTGGGCCGCGCATAAAAAAAAAAGCGAAAAGGGCAGCGAGAGCGCGTCGCCCGGGTCGTAAACACCGGTGTAATGAATCACCCGCTGCGTCGAAGATAAACTTCGGGCGTAAACGCGTAACGGCGCACTTCGCGCCGTCTCCAGCTGCGGGGGAGCGCGCGAAGACACGCTGCACGCGCGCAGTCGTCTTGCGGCGGGTCCCGAGGCCCGGCGCAAAGTCAATACGCCCGAGGGCCGGCGCGCGCGCTAAAAATCCGTGCGGAAGCGGTCGCCGACGAGTACGGGCACGCGGGGGAGTCGTAAATTATAGAAGAAGTACCGCCTCGTCAGCGAGTTCGGGCCGGCAGCCGCTCGGCGAGGCCGACGGCGCGGAGGACAGCATCCGTCTCGGTTATACGAGCGCAGAGGATAATATAAGGTTTCGACCGATCGTCGCCCGGACGTGGCTCGCGGAGCGGCCGGCGTTCACGGAAGTAGGTGTGTTCGCCCCTGAGCTACTGCACTCGATTGCCCTTATAGCGTATATGCGTTTATTGGGACGTTTATTCATCCCCGCATGCGGATAGCTTAACGCTTGCGGGAAAATCGAATGTCAACAGCTTTCTAAAAATAAGCTTGAGTCCTGTGTTTGCTTTTAATATTTTTTCCGTATTTTTTCAGATGTAGGTGCAATTAAATATTTACAGGTACAGCAATCTCGAGAAAGTAGGAAATAATATTTGGAAAATTTAAAGTTAGTTTGGTGAAGCAAACAATTTGTAGTCAAATTAAGAGTTTGCTGAAGCTTGCGGCTGTTCTGCAAGCCCTTTCTGATGCTTTTACCTCTGAAAACTTTTACCTCTAATTTGGACGATTTTCTTCTTTGATAAACGAAACTATTTCCTTTGGATTGAGGTATTCACAACTGCACGAATAACATGGAAACAAAATTTAAAAAAGCTTTCCGATTTGAAGAATGCTATCGGAAAAAGATTAGTTTGGAATATTCATGGCAAGGCAACAAATACACACATGCAGCGTTAACCCCTCGTAACGTGAATAAATCACTGAATAAAGTCGACAGTTTGATTGCAGTGATAATAAGTTATGAATCACCAATTAAAACGAATCTTAAATAATTCCTCAATTAATAACACCGTATCTCATAATTTATCAATTATTCCGCTTCGCAGCGTCGCGCGTTTAATTACTCCAGATTACGAGATCATTAAAAGAAACGGAAAGGAATCCAGCTAAGCCATCGCCGGCGATCGATCAGCTAAACTCCAGGCGATCAAACCACCGCGTCATAAAGTTGGAGCGCGAGGCGTCGATCCCGGTATAAATCCGCGCGATCAGCGTAACGAGCCGCTAATCCGCGCGCGGCAATCAGCGACAAATCAGCCGCCGCCGCGCGCCCCGACGTCGTTAGCGCTGCGCTCGGGCTAAAAAGCGCCGGGGGCGTGTTTGTCGCTCGATTTCCGAAGCGAGGCGCGGGCCCGCGCCACCGGCAATTTTCAATTCCCGCGCGTCTAACTCGCATCCTGTTGCTCGGCACGTATATCGCCGGGGCTGCGACGTGCGCGCGCGCGCGCCCCTGCGCGACTCCCTTAAATTTTTATCGCCCCGCTCGGCGTCAACGTATCTCCTTCCCCTCTCTAATTTCCTCTCCCGGGTGTTACGCGCGCGTAAAGCAATTTTCTGCGATGGGCGAACTTTGCAAATAATTTTCCGCGAGGTTTTTTTTTAAATTTTAATACGCTTTGTCCCGGTTTTTTTGCGACGAAATGTGGGCTACGTGACGCGCGACGCCTCGAGCGACGGTGAAAACGTAGCGCGCGCTCCGTATTATGTGTCTGATTAATAGACATCGACCAATCTGCAGATGGATGTAATTAAGCTGAGATTCATACCATTATTCGCTACGTTATCCACGGTATATGTTTCCGTAGTTTCTCTGTTATCCTGGATTTTTTTAGAACGAAATTAATTTGAATAATAGACGAACATCAGGGATAATTAAATTATTGTCAATTACGTGTTTTTCTACTGTTAAAAAATACTGTAAAGCCAAAATTAAAGAAGGATGATCTTTTTGATTGATGATTTTATTCATGAATTTGTTTTCCGATTGGTTTCTCATGATATGAAAATAAAATGAAATTGTTTGAATTAAATACATAAAGATTACGTAATTATTAAGTGTGAAAAAAATTATGCAGTTTAAAATTCCATCTCTTTTGTGCAGGACAAGTTGAGAAATAATGTCTTACCGGACTCGTCTGTTTCTACTTGCACATGCTAAGACTAACCTTGCAACTTGATTTCTCTTTTATTTTTTTAAATTCAGCTATCAAACGTTATGTATTTTTTAAAAATAGGATTTCATAAATGTTTAATATCCTTAGATCCTAAAAAGAATTTTATATCGAGTAAAGAATTTAAGTTCTTATCAGTTGAAACGACAAAAAAGCCTTCCTAAAAATCAACAAATTTTATTCTAGAAATATGTCGAAGGCATCCTGATGTTTGACATGGATAAAAAACAAATCTCTATGAAATTGAATTAAACAGAAAGTGAAAAACAATCAAAGATCGAAAGAATGTGTCTGTCAATACTAACGGTTATACGAGCTACAACCGCTGGCTACGCCGTCGCTCTACTTTCTGCATTAAAGACTGAATTTGAACATGTTTGAAGAAACCGATGAAAGATAAACATTAAAATATAAATTATCTCTGACCGCTGCGACGTATAGCTCCTCTACGAAAACAGTAGAAAAGTTAACACGATCCCCTGTGGTTTATAAAAAAAAAATCGATTATCGACTCCGAAGCCCTCAAAGTTTAAGTCCCAGTCACTCAATAAATCCGCTGAAATCCACAAAAAATATTGAAAGATTCCACTTGCGCAAGAAACCAAAAGACGCAAGCGGATGCTCAACCCTTGTCGCCCGGATCCTCCGCAAACAGGGCGAACGATTCGATCGCACCGAGGAGAAGAAACGGGCATATCGGGCATCGGAGAAGACAGCGGCGTTCCGGCGGGTGCGCTTCTCCGAGGCGCGAGCGGCGCCTCCCCTTCGGCGGGGGGAGGGAGGAGGACTCGAGGGAGAGAGGGGCAGGAGCGACGGCGCGGCCGATTACCACCACCACCGAGCCGGCGCCCCCCGAGTCGGCTACGCGCGCACAGTTCATGCCTCGGATATAAAGTGGTCGCGTGCCCGCGGACTCAGTCACACTGGCGACGAGGCACCGACCCGGCAGCACTGAGCGACCCCCGGACTCTTCCGCCGCATCGCACGCCGACCCTCCCCCGGACCCACCTGTCAGATTGCCGACGATCCGGTCTCTCAGGCGCATACGCTCGCTCCTGCCGCCTCGCCGCAGTCTCCCGAGATCCGGCGCTCTTACCTCCTGTCTAGCTGCTTTGTTCGAGTTCCAGAGAGGAATCCGGTAATTGCTTTTCAGCCTTTCGTCTTTTTACTTTTAATTTTATATTTTTTCGTCTTTTTTCTATGGAAATTGGGGAGAGGGACCAGACTTCCATTTTTTTCTAACTATACTTGTACAGTTTTGTTTTGTATTTGCTGTCTATAATTATTTTATACATAAAAGTATATCATACATTATATTATATTCAACGAAAATAAAATTTTCAACATTTGTTTTTTAACAGAAATTTCATCTAAATATTTCATTAAATCTACATTTTTCCAGTACAGTGTCTTATGTACAGAAAAACTATTTATGAATTTTATAATTCATGAATTACAATATTTTATTTTCTATAGAGATTATTTTTTTAAAGTAAAAGCTTGGCAGACTCGCTTGGTAAAATAAGGTAGAATACCGATATTTTTTAGGCACCCCGACTTTTTTCGCAAAAGGGAGTTAAATATTGGAAAAGGTTTTTTAAGTTTACCTAAGCGTTAAAAAATCGGAGTAAATTTTTTGTTCTCGACGCTTTTTTATCAATTTTTCAATTTGACGGTACCATCATGTTTCCGCAATATAATTAAGAAAATAACTTTGTAGCAAACGAACGCGTGTCAAGGCCAATGGTGCATAATGAGTTTCGCGCTGAAGAAGCTTGATTACTAATGGTTTCATTAAATTCCTTTAAAGTTAATTTAACGTTTTTTCTACGACTCCGACGGCGTAGCGTAACTCTGCCAACAGGTGATCGATTCCGGCAACTAGAGCTGCCACTGACAGTTGAAACTACCTTATTTGCACAAGAAACACTTCAATGCCTCTTCTGGACTTTTCTTTCTTCCTCCATCCCCCTCCCCCCCAGATTTTATTCCATTTACAAAAAGGCAACACATTTATCAGAAAAGAGTCTTTCTCAGAAACAATTTCCGCATTTCCTACTGCGTAGAACAACCCCTTGCATGTGACTTGGAGTGTTCCTTGATTTCCGATTACCCATTCTTCGCGTGCGTTAGCTTTTGCTACATTCTGACGACATCAAACACTTGTTTTGAAGGATGTCGTTAAAATGTCGACTACTTCGGTTCGCCAAACACTTTATCAGGTTCCACAAATGTGTTTACCAATTGATTCAAAGCCAGTCGACGAGGCAATGAAAATTCGACTTTTCACGTATTATTTTGCGCAAATAGAGTGGCTTCTCCGAAAAAAATAAAAACGAACAAATAATCGCTTTAAAACTTTCTAATATAATATAGCTGAGAAGAATGAAATATCAAATCACAGCTCGAGTTCCGACAGAAGTGACAAAAAGTTTTATCGCCCTGTCTACTCAACTAACACTCTCCCTTTATTTTTCACCGTACGCGTAATATCCGAGTTTCATTTCAGCGGGTCGTTCCTTTCGCTTTTGCCGGCCACCCCCCGCGCCGCCCCGCTCGCGCGTAACCTTCTCGTTTTTGTAAGATCGTAAAAGTCGCGCTGGCAGTGCTTCATTCGCGAGGGGCGCGCGCGGGCCGCGCCGGCGGCCGGGTCGTTAAAGGGCGCCCCGCTGTGGACGCGCCGCCGCGGGGCACGTCGCCGGATGTCCCCGCGAAACGATCCGGCTCCTCTCGCCGGTTTAATGGGGAATCGGAGGAAGGGCAGTTGCCGGCCCGCGAGGCGGGTTATCGCGATCTTTATGCGCGGCTTACCCCCTTCGCTTTATTAAGCCGCGTCTCCGCGCTCGCGCGAATTGATTGCACCGACGCCGACGAGGTGGCTGTCGGCTTTACGCTCGCTTCATCCTTGAACTGGATTTTTCCATGGAAATGTCCGACCGTCGCGGCTGTTACTAAATTTTTTATGGTCTGTGTGCGAACATCAAGGCGGATTGCTCGGAGGATACTTATCTGGAGGACTTCATATCTTCTGAGAATTAGATTTACAGAGTTTTTTATTTTTTTTGCTGGTGTCTAATAATGCAGCATGTATTACACAGCTATAGATTTTGGATACCAGGGTATAGATAAAAATAATAAAAATATTGAAGAATAATAATTTTTACTATCATATTATAGATAATATAAAAAGGGGTTGTCAAGAAGAAGAGCTTTATTATAAACCATCAGAAAATTATTATCAGAATTTCCTTTTTAGAGTTAAGATCTTCATCCTGTTTGCTTTTACACCCGAGGACATTACCTTCCTCGAGGTAAAGAAATTTTTCTTAACCATTTCAGCGTATATCCTTGCCGCAAGGGTAGAAAATGCTGAAAAGTATGTTAGAAATTCTAAGTAAGTTAGCTGTGAAACGACAGCAGAGTGGAAAAGGCTATTTCAATCGAGCAAAATGGAAAGGATGTGAAATATAAAAAAAAAAGAAGTGCGACGTGTCTCTGGCATGTATGACAAGTACAAATAATGCCTTGTTTAGCTAGATATCTCGTCAATTTTAAATAACTCGTTTTCTTCATAATCTGAAGTGACAAAATTTCAATTTTTTCTTTTAAATTCATATTTATTATACTCCACGAGTTCATCAATGAGTAAATTAATGAGTTCAGAAATTATACAAGAATTACAAAATCATACTTTTACTTGCTTTCCATCTTTATTCAGGAGGAAAAATGTTTTTAATTAGAAAGTCAGTTGCGTCGTATAATTAAAAATTCCATAGTAAAATGGTGTATTTAAATATATGTAAACTGTATAGCCTGGAGTAATTCAGAGTGCAGGCATAAATGCAACTGCATATTTTTTTTATTTCCTACCTCTAACCATCGCTTCTGTAGTGAATACTTACTCGTAAGCATTTGTTACGCAAGAATTTCATAAAAGAAGTATGCGCTTAATAAAAGCAAGAATATTGTTAATAAGCCGGGTAGAATTTGCAAATTTACATCTTAGCGTACTTGAGTTTATTGTAAATAAAATAAAGCTTTCATAATAAATTTTCTTTTTTTTGTATCAGTAAAGTATACTTGCTGCAGTTCTAGGTTTGCGTAGAAATGTCAAGCGATGCTGAACATGAATCGCAAAATTATTTAAATACACAACCATTTCTAGTCAGTTTGTTTACTGTCAATTTGTTTATACATGAAAGCATTGTACCGTGGCAAACGGTATCCATTCTCGGTCGAGTTGAAATAAATACATACGTTTATTAAAATAAATCGATATACATTTAAATCGCAAAGTAAATCTCAATTACAATATTGTAAAGTTAAATTTAAATGTACGCGTGTCCTTACAAATATCTTGTTGATTAAATTAAAGGAAGGTATATAATAGTAAAAGCAGAGGTGTTAAAATTTACGCGGAGGATTATATTGAATTTGAATCCAAATAGTAGAGACAGGTCTGATCACATTGAGCACACAAACGCGTACAAATTATTTGAATTAAGTTAAATTTAATTAAAACAGAGATCTAGATTCAAATTCAAATATTACCGCGATATGAATGGTAATCAAATCAAGAAATAGAGATAGTTAATAAATTGAAATATCTAAACGTTATAACATAATTTACAATAAAATAAGATAACGTACGTAGAAACGAATTATACGAACTATGCACATAGTAGCTTCATGTACCAATCATGAGAAAAACATCAGAAAGAAAATAAATATCGATATTGATCATAATTAAAAAAATGAAGAGTAAATCAATTATTATAACAACAAAATTAAATTTCTCTGAATAATTTCGATACCACGTTCACAGTTCGATAGATACTCATAGAATTAATAAATAAAGAGCTACACGTGCAGATCAAGCTTATGCGGAAAGTGTATCATAGGCGAATAAAGCTAATCTAAAGCGCACAATGTTTGGGATAATTATTTGCTCGGGGAAATTAAATTACATTCAAATCAAATTACTTATAGCGAGTATTCGGAAAACAATTTATATTTCATACGTGCAAAATTGATCGTTTCCTAGAAGAGCAAACATTTTTTCGGACGCATATAATTTGATTACTGTGAGAAAAATAAATGAGCCGATGAAAGGCTAGCTTTTCGCTTGAGCCCACTCGGAGAAACTTGGCAGAGAGAAGAAGGGCTCAATCGTTATAAATGAAGCGCATCGGCTTTTTTCCGACACCCGAGGGGGTGGGCTTAAATAATATTAAAAAATTATTATTTTACTCTATTGTTTTTGCGGAAAAACTGAATCCGCCAGTCACAGCATCATCTAGTATTGATTGAATTTTTAAATTAATGAGAATTTTGTTCTCTTATTTTACAAACATTCTGCAAGCTTTATCTGCATATTTATAGGCAAGGGTATCTTGCGAAATGTGTTTTTTTCGTTAAAAGCGACGATAGAAGTTAACTATTTCGTTGTTTATAAAAGTAAAAACTCAGAATGTATTTGAGTAGACTACGGGACAGGAAAACGCTGTCCTTTTCGCGGACACTTAAAATTATATTGCAATCACGGATAATGTGACTTGATAACGTTAGGACAGCACGGAAACTATAGCAACTGGTCACATTCGCGCAAGAGGTTCTTGATAACGATCTGCTAATTAAACGTGCTTGTCTCAAAATTAAGCAAATAGTAATTAGCAATTATGCAAATTCATCGATCGATTATCTCAAATATCTTCCTAGCGAAGATAGAAAATGAACCAATCTTATCTGTTAAATTTACAAGGCAAGAAATAATTCACACTCGCGCGTTCATTTTTAAAATTATGATTTATCACTTTCATTATGATCTATAATATTCACGCGTTAAACGGGAATAACAAAAGGCGTCTATAAATAAGAGTAATTGCTGAAAATTCTACGGAGCATCGTAAATGTTAAATGAAACGCTTGGAAATGACTTTGGTTTCACGAAAGAATAGCCCGTCTCTCGCAAATAATTCATAAGATAAATAAAAGATCGCCTCTCAATTCCACCACCTGCCTTTTCTCTTTAAAACAAACGCCCAAGTCGTCGAGAAAAAAAGAGGCATCAAGAGTACCATCCTCGACTCGATTCTCGCCCCCACCGTAGGCAAACTCTCTCTCTCTCTCCCTCTCTTATTCTCGCGTAAGAATCGACAAATCAATCTTGCGAGGGAAAACACAAGACGTAACCGCTCGATAATTTATCTCTACGCTCCCATTTACCTGCCTCGTATTCGCACTTTGCGAATAAGCGTTTGCCGCGGGGCGGCTTTATTCATACTTGAAAAAAAAGGAAAAAAATAAAAAGTCCATGAGGAAGGAAGCATCGAGGGTTTAACTCTTTGTATTAAACGAGAAATCGCTCGTCATCCACGAAATATAATAGGTGGATGACGCGATGACTTGAGGGGCGAGTCAAAATTTTACCGCGGCTATAAATGACCGATGAATAACAATAAACGCTTATTAATACAGCTTTACTTTATAAACCTGCGCGTGGGGGGTAATGTTGGCATAAAATGGGCAGGAGGCTAAGCGGCTTTTAATGGAGGCTGCCGAAAGGGAATTTTCTGACAATCTCAAATTGATTGTACACGTAGTTTATAAAGAAAAGGGAAGTACGGCTTCGACACGGTTAAGTAACAGGTGTCTTACGTTCGCGAGATTGGATAGGCATTAGAACGTCGTTTGCTTACCGAACGACGGTCGCTCGCTCCTATTTTTAAACTTCACCGATGAAGGTGTATAAAAGGGGCAGGGAAAATTTAATGATACTACGATTAATAGACCGAGTACAAAAGGTTTTTTTTCATTAGTACTTGCCCAATCGATCGAAGTTTACACTCGATAGCTCATTCCTCGGACTGTTATTCGCGATTGCAACGATGAAGTTAAAATTAGTACCGTGAGAGTACCCCGTGCTCGTAAAATTTACGACCTGCCGCGTTTCGCTCGTCGGCGACTCGATTTAATTCCTCGAACTTCTGCCACCACCCCCTGGTCAATAAATTTGACCGGCGATCCGCGCGGATAAGATCCTGGAAGGGAGCCAAGGCTCGTTTCATTTTCCTTACTCAAATATGCTTTTTGTAACAGGTGTTCCGCCATCGCAAATCGAGTTAACCTGTTCGGCTTCCAGGAGGATTAAAAGTGTTTATTTCCTTTTCAGACCGGCGAAATGATGTCCCTGAGACTGGCCGTTTGCGCAGCGCTGGCGGTCGTACTGGTCGTCGACTGGTCGACGGCGGTCCCAGTAGAGGATAAGGAGCTGATGGGCGGACTTGGTGTAAGTTAATATTATCCATTAAAAGTCGCGCGTATCTCACGTTTAATCGAGCCATTGCGAAAATTTCGCAGCCCACCTCCGACCCGGTAGTTGTAAAGGAAACTCGGATGTCGCGTAAATTCCCAAACTTAATTACGTATTTATTTGGAGCGTCGGCGACCGGAAAAATTGCTGATTTGGACGTACTCACTCCAGCGAATAATGACGAAAGCGTCCTTCCGTTTTCACTGTAATAAGATTTTTCTGGTTATTAGCTCGAAAAGAACGGACAAACGGCCATTTGATTTATTTCTTAATTTATATTACTTTAATTTTTATTAAGGTACATTTTTCACGTTGCGAATTCATCAAAGCGTTTTTAGCATATTAAAAATATTTTGAGTATTTCAAACTATTTTCAAGAGAAATAAAATTAGTCACATTAAAGTAGCGAAAATGAATGTTCATGTTTTATCATTTTTCTTAACATTTTATTTCGCCTTTACCCTCAACGTCAAAATGTTAAAATTTCCTAGATATACTTTAAGACATTTTACAATTTGTACGTCGCCTTTATCAAATAAAAATGGTTCAGAAGTCAAAAGCTACCATAGGATTGTGTTACCACGCTAAATTTTTCATAAACATTTATTAATTTGGTATCTCAAAGAAGGTAACTTATTCATCCCGTCCGATTAGGGTCCGCTCAAAAGCCCGCGTCCCCCGTAATTTTTCTATCTTTATAGTGCAAATCAGCATGCGCCCGCGTAGCATCCATTCAAGGAAAAATTCTTCATCAAACGCGCCCGAGCGCACCCACGGAAATGCGTCCGAAATTTATGCGGACCGCTTTGCATAACCTGTTACATTACCCCTGATAAATTGCGCGTATTTTTATCTCGCAACTGCTGGCCGTAAATAAGATACGCTCAAAGGATGCGCCAACGCGCGCGCGAGCGGCCGCAACGGTTGGCTCGTGCATCCCTTTTTTTTTGTGTGCTCAATGATGAAATGAGGCCCTTAAACGCCGGACGCATCGATGGTGCTTTTCAATTTTTCCCGGATACGGAGGATGACGCGAGTTCATTAAAGCCAAAGCTCTCAAAGCGTGTGTCGCGCGGGAATTCAGTGCATTCGCGGCGAGTGTCAGTTCAATTAAGGGCCGTCTTTGAAAAGATAATCCAACATTTGATACGGTGCAAGCTCGCCGCTTGTTTGCCGCTCCGGCGCGGACGCTGCGAAATTAGTGAAAAAGCCGGCGATCCGCCGAAACTCCATTTAAACGTACAAGCCATAGTTGCTCGACAGCTGGGGGGGATTATGTATCTTTGACAGGCACTGTTGCGGTCTTTTTCTTCTCGAAATTTATTTGGCTTATTAAAGTTTTTTGAGTAGAGGGATAAATATTTTTCATCGGTGCACTGATAACATTTTCACGAAAATTGCGGGGGCGCGACTACTATGAAAGTGGGATGGTCAGGCCACGTCCAGCGTATGAATATATACTTACGCATATTTTCGTGAATTAATAAAGCGTCTATTGATAACTAACCATATTTCAACAAACAATTTTTATACGGATTATCCTTGCAAATCGCCTTGAAAAATTTTATCCGTGGGCACATTTATTGTTCCAACAGTCGCGAGCGGTACATTCATTTTTTATTTTAACAAATCTATTAAAATGAATAGAAAGAAGATGCATATTGTTTTAAAATTTATTTTTTCCGCGTTATTTTAAATTCGAAAATATCACAACCCACAGAAAGCAATTAATCGAAATCATGAGCGGAAAATAGTTTACGTATAAAATTTGTTTTATTATTCTATCAAATCTAAAATACGAGCATACTTTATGAATTTTATTTAAAAAAAGAGGGAAAATTTACGTAATCCTAACGCGGACATCGTATTCTTTTAACGCACCCTTGACATATCTTATAATGCAATTAAAGTCCTTATGGCGCAAGAAAAGCGGCGCTTCGCGGTAGCCTCGCTTAAAATATTCCACGCGTAAAATGCAGTTTATTAACCATTAAATAAAAAGTCAACACTGTGCTCTATTAACATTTTTATGGACGAGCGTGAATCCCGCGCAAAATCCGCGGCTCCGCTCCGCGATGATTAATGCGCGCTTCCGCCGCTGATTGCGCACGATTTCAAATTTAACGAAAACACGCGTTCGAACTCGCGCCGTAAAATATCGCCGCCGTGCACCCGCGATATATCAAAGACTATTATAACGATGCTTTGACCAAGTGCTCCGGGTTTCATAGTCGTGGGTGTAATAATTAGACGCGCGCGTCGGATAGGCGAGAACGCGCCAAAATTACGTTTGACGCTTTACTCAGCAGGCACGGTTGCGTTCGCACAAAATCGCGCTCTCGAGATGCTCTCGAGTTATTTCTGAGCCGCCGCGAAGAATTGGTCGGGAAATCGCAGCTTCGCGAGCGCGCGCGGCTGCCGCGGTAATACTCGCCTCTTATGACGTTGGCATTGTCGACTCGCAACAAAGCGACTCCACTAACTTGCTGAGCTGCTTTCTTCGCCGGCTTTGAATTGACGCATGTAAGATCGTTTCCTATAGAGCGAGCGATAAATGCGAAATTCTATGTTCGGTCTCTGCGTCTGAAGCTTTTTAGTTCACTTTGACGTTTGTTTTTTTATTGTCTTGTATAGTGCGATCTTGATTGTACCAGGGATAATATTCAAAGAAGATGTGTTTTAATTTCTCGTAATTCTGCTTGTATCCTCGTAAAGCCTTAACAATAAACACTTGGAAACAAGAATCACAATTGTGGAGAATAGAGACAAAGATATCGTCCACTGAACAAATACCAACAGGCAGAATTTCTGTAAATTTTAAAGCTTTTTTACCGTCGGTGCAATTTCATCTGCCAGGATGTAAAAATATTATTTCTATTTTGTTAATATTAAATAAATTTAAATAACTGTGTGAAATATAAAATAAAACTTCTTTTCATGGTGACATAAAAGGAAGTTAGGATGAAACTTTTTTGCTTCCTCCAATTTTTTTTTTAAATGTTTTCAAGAACTCGATGTACGCGTAAAAGAATGTAATTTGTATGCTGTGAACTTAAAAGAAACGCATTCAATAACATTCTTGTCAGTTTTCAATTTCCTTTTTCAACTGTCTTTATTTATGCTACTTTTTTATCCTTACACTATTACGCAATGCATCACTGCATAGCGCGGTAGCTTCTAAAGGGAAGATCGCTAGTCAATATTGGAAATCGATTGTAAATGTGTACAGCAACAAAATTTGCACAACGAAATTAAACAAATTTTCTCTTTAGCCTTAGCTTCTCGTAAATTGAAAAGAAAAATGTATAATAAAAGAAGCAAAAGATGTATCTCTGCAAACTTCCGGAATTAAATTCCCGATACAAATCGAGCAACTAATTTTGCGAACACAATGAAACGTAAATTCTTCATGAAGCGTGTGATCTGATTTCGATAAATAGCAGGAACTGTGAAGCAGCTATTAACGAATTTCACTGGGTTTCGTTCGCGCGAAACTTCGAGGCATCAGCCGTCATTGTTGCCGGCCGGTGCTACGTTCATCTCGAAATAAGAGAAATAATTGTACAGGATTTTAATCCAATCGAATTGATAAGGCATTATGCACAATCGAGATACTGCGCACGTTGACAACGTCAGCTGCGATGGGATCAGTTTGCACTTCAATAAGGTAATCCAAAATTCAATACCGTGCGTAACTTTTATCGCCTAAATGAAGCTTTATCCGTTCAATTTATTTAATCATTAATTATATTTCGGTTTATGACGGGCTTAACTTTTATAGCCGCGCCTCGCAAAAATACCTTATTAGAACGTCGCGCCGAAGCGATTTTGTTTGCTTGTTCGTATTGTAAATTTACGAGGCAGCGGGAACAGGCGGAAAACAGATAAAAGTCGGCTACCTTTTCTTGTGTAAAATATTTTATACATTCTCAAAGCGGCTCATTTGCTCGCGCGGAGCAGCAGTGAAACTGAATCGCGCGTCGTAAAAATTCCGCGCGCTCGAATGAAAACACGTAAATGTTGATGCCCTATTAAAATGACGTTAGATCGTGATACCGCCGCTGCGGGGGGCTGGAAGTAGGCATAAAATCTACGTATTTAGTGAACGCCGCTTGAATCGCAATTGGATACGCCGTAGGAAAAGATAGGAAAATCATCGAACGATGGATTGTTCGAGTGTTCGTCACGATCCGATAATCTCGCCCTGAATAGGATGTGATCGATGTTAACGCGCCGGCTGCAAACGTTCATACCGGATTTTCCAATCATTTTCTTCGAGCTTTACGAGTCACGTCTCGAGATTTCAAGGGGTTATTACGCATTTTTGAGAAGCGTTCCTTCGCCGACGTTTTTTTTTTCCTTTCATAAAATTTATTGACGTATTAATGTCCCTTGAATTATTTTTATACTCGCGTGGTTACAAATTTTATTTAAAAAAAATTATACATAAAAAGTATATTGAAACATTTTACTTTTTAAATAATAAGTTTTTATGACGTACGTGTTATAAAAAATTACATTTTTCTTCGCTCAGTTTTAAAACAAATTCGCGCTTCCAAGTGACTATACTTTTTACATGTTTCTGTAAGTAATTTTGCAGTACTCTTCAGCGTCATTTTCAACAAAGCTCAACTCCTTTTTACTAGTTTTTGATATCTCTGAAAATACGTGCTCCACAGCGGAACGTCGGCAGTGTGGCGCGCTCATATTTGCCTTCAATTTTAAAACTTTTACGCCCCACTAAGCTCATTCTGTACAAGTAGGAAAAGCTCCATGGAATGAGAAAGAACAGGTAGCCAATCCAAGGAGTAGACTCGGACGACATTAATTTTAACTCGGAGGATCCCGAGAATATCCAGCCGCTCTTAAATAATGAAGCTAAATCGCGACTAATTCGACGAGCGAGAGTGGCTTTACTCGGGACGGTAGCTTCAAGCGATTCGGGATTCCGTTTGCTCGCGACAAATCGGATTACCGATATGGACCATTCCGTCGGCGTCTCCGCCGCGCTCCTCGTATAAGCGAAACAATGTACAGCGGGAGCCAGACGAGACGGCGGCAGCTTACGTCCTTTTTTTCTTGCTCGAACACTTTTTTTGCTCTAGTAGTCGAGCCGCTCGTCCCCGGCGGTTTGACGCGCCTGGCGCGGCACTCGGAGAAACTTCCGTGATTTTTTCCTCCGGCCCGGAGTCTTCCGTTGCTCCGGCAACGTCTTGTTTGCGAGGCTGACTTGTACCCTTTTAATCGGATCCGAAACGGATAAATTTTAACGAATTCAATTAGGAAATTGGATCACAGGTCAGTAGAGTGGCGCTTAATTGATTGGAAATGCGTTTATTTGCAGTGCGCCGATTTGGAAAGGAAGTTGCGCCGTGCATTTTAATATCTGCGCAGCATTAATAAAATAGCAAATTCGCGAATTGCGATAACCAACGATTCATCATTGGAGTAAACCACTTGCCCTAATTACAAACTGCGTTATAAACTCAAAAGCGCTCATTTACATCCAACCGCCTTGGAAAAACGCAATTAACGCTTCCCCATGCCAGACGCTAGCATCGTGTAAATTTGATTTCAGAAATGGTATTTTCCGCGATCTAATAAAATACGTTGTAATCTAAGGAAAAAATTGCATACAAAAACGCTGGCAAAAAAGAACGCAGTAATCCCTATGAATTCCGCGCGTGGGTTTGGAGCGGGCTTCCGAAAAGCTCGCGCGTGGGCCCGCGTAGGTACAATCGTCGTGCGTCGTTGATCGCTACCTCTCAGATTTCACTTCCAAACAAACGACTCCCCTATCGCATATCCCGAAAATGTCACGCGCCCAATAAAAGAGGAAAAAATTGCTCTGCCTTCGATCACGAGCCCTCGATCACCCCTGAAGGTGCTTTCAACCGCTTGTCCAGTCAGCGGTACTCGTTAAACGTCGGCTCCGCGTCATGTTTTGCCGCTGCTGAAGCTCTTCCAAGTTTTTCTTATTTTCCTTTCGCCCGCGGAGAAATTCGCACTAAGTCGTTTAACTTGATGGCGGTGAAAAGTAATTATTAGATGTTAGCAAATGCAATAAAAGTTTTAGCAGCAAAAAGGTTTTACGTGGGATACAGCGTTCATAAGAAGAAAAAGAAATATCTTTTTTTAGCAGATGTAAAAGAATAGGCAACTTTTATTATCAATAATTAAAAAACGTTTACATCAATGCTGATCCATTAACGCTCATCGAATTCGGCGATAAAAACGTATATCAATGTAAATAATCAAATAAACTACTCTTAACTTTCATTGCAAGCTTCACTCGCAAGCTCATACGGGCGATCAACAATTGAATCAATTAGCGATAAAAAACATTTCACCGACAAACGCTGAAAATGAAAATATTAATAAATTCATCCCGTTCGCTATTCACCCTTTTTTGCCTTCTTCTTTATCGCCGGTACCACGGGAAGTCGACTTTTTGCCTCGCCGGCACATTGTTTTGCTGAAACGCAAAAGTGAATTTGGCGCGCTACAAAGCCCGTCGCGCGCCTTTCAGAGCTCCCTAAACAAATTTCCCGGACAGCCGGTGTACATTCCTCTCCACGCTCTGGCTCTTCCCTCGCGAAACTTTCTTTATCCTCATTTTTTTCCCTCCACCCTCCCTGTAACTCGCGAAAGAAAAGTTAAAGCACGCGCGCGCCGGAACGTCGCGCTGAATGAGTCGGACACGCGCCCGCGGTCGACCCGCCTCTCGTTAGCTATAACACGATAACTCCGGGAGTCGCTCGCAGGCGTGACGCGACTTCTCGCCCGGTTCAACTTCGAATCCGCCGAATTTTCTTCTTTTTTTGCGCAAAAATTCTCGAGCGCGCTGTCGTACAGGAAAGCTCGAGTGTCTGGATAAATGCGCGGGTAATTTGAAAATTCAAATGAATCATCGTTATCGGAGTTAGATATTTGGAAATTTAATGCGCAACCGAAAAAGTTTTCGCTATAAGCAGGTGAAGAACAGCGACGCCGCTTAAGTGCGCGCGTCGTACAATTGCCCGCAGCTACGTGCCGATAAAGTTTTGAAATATTGAAGACGTGAGCTTGCGCGCGCGAGGATACACTATAACGTTACGGAGTTCCGAGATGATCTAAGTGCAATAAAATAGATTACGATTTGATGTATTTTCGAATTATGCTGGCCTTGGCCCGGAGACGAAAGAAAAATCATTCTCAATTCAGGTTAATAATATTATACCCCACTTCAATTGAATTTTAAAAGAATCCTGACGAAATCATTTTTTCGAAATTTGATTCGGCCTGTCGCTAAACAGAATTTTTTAGACTTAAATTTTACCTACACCACCCCTTAATTTCTTTTTAATTCTAAAACGTTTTTAAGATCGATACATTACTTACGTGCTTTATAATTTGTATGGGGTAATTTGGTCTTTATTTTATCTTATCGATTTATTATTATGATATATTACGATTGGAGGGTCGTATCATCTGACATTTACGGTTGGATAGCGTATTATTCAATAATGTACAAAGCTTGCGATACCATCAAAGTTCATCAAACTATTTTAACAACCGGGTAAAGGTGCATTAGCCCCACGTCGATGCTGACGTAACACCCTCGCATGGGGATATTTCATTAACCGCTCGGCGGTTATATATGAGACACTTATAAGTCCGGCGTATGCGCAACCGTCAAATTTCTTTTGGACGTTATACTTTTTATGGACCCTAACAAAAAAATAGATATTTCGTGCGTCCGCATTTCACGACCACATCAAACGGAGTAATTGACAAACCGTTCAGTGCTTAATAAGCGAAAGAATCATGGATTTTTTATTACCACCGGAAGTGAATATTCAAGCACTACGGCCGCATCCCATCAGCCTAAGTAAGTCGGGGATTTACGAAAGATTAGCTCGGCAGCTGGAGGGGTAGATACCCGAACCCGGGGCCACTCGACGTCAGCCCGAACGATCGCGCCCTGTCACCTTGGCTTAGCCCGTGGCAAATAGGACACCGCGAATCAATAAGCCGAGGCGCGAAACTTACCTCGAACTTGCCACGGGATGATCCCTAATAGCTCGTAATTCGCCCGAGGAAAATCCGCCGGCGTCCCGCGGGACCCGGGCGTCGAATCTCGCCGGCGTACGTGGTACGCCGAGGGAAAGAAGCGGCACGGGCGACGACGGCGCGACTCCGGCGCCACCGAGCAGCTCCCGCCCGATTTTATTACACGCCGCGCTGCCTCGAGCCGGCCGGACGTAAATAACGGCGCCGAGGTGTGCGTGTACATATCACTAAATTTCTAACGAAATTACCGGCCCGGTCCGGGCTTGATTTGCCGGAAAATCTAATAGACCTTCCCCTGCTGTTTCTCCCTCTCTCTCTTTCTCTCTTTTTGGTTGACTACGTTCTTCCCACGTGTTTTTCATTAACTCGATGTTGATTTTTATGTTTCCTTTAGCGTCCGGTCGAGGTTATTAATGAAATAAACGTATTTTCTTAGAGTATTTCGAGCGGACGAGGAGTTACAGAGTGAAGTTTGTTGAAAGCTCTGAGGTGAATTATTATTTTAAAAGATTTGGTCAAACTTATGTTTTACTTTTGAAGTGGAAAGGCGAGGAAAAATAAAAAATACGCTTGTCTGGCGTAAGTTTATGCTGCCAGCAAAATTTAATAATTTTTAAAATAAAAATGTTAGGAGAAAGTTTTATTAACTATAAAGTTTCTGATAATCCAGGCAGCTTTAAGCTTAGTGTGACACTATTCCAATTAAAGTTTCGTTCACGGCGTACTTTTAAAAATGCGTATCACTGTATTATCATTTAATTCTTCATCTATTATTTTTGCATTTTTTAATTGACTTTCTTGTAGTAATAATGCATGAGTAATTTGCAGTTACATTTCTATTATCCATTTAATTAATTTTAATTTCTAATAGTACAATTATTTATTAGAGATGTAAAAATTTACTTCCTTATTTTTTTCACTTTCTTAAAAAATGTATTTTTTTTTTACTTTTTCTTCAAGATATAATTATTCGAAATTTCTAAATGAACTTCAGTATTGCGAATTTCTGGATTGTGTTTAACAATTCGAAACAGAATGAACCTTAATAAGTTCAATGATATTTTTGCCTTCACGACCGGTAGAAAACCGGAGAAAATCTGGTTAATTGGCATCGGCGCACGTGCATGCCCCTTGTCTGCAAATTAAGCCGAGCGACAGTTAAACGAAAATTACAAAGGCGTACAAATTGCACTCTTTGTTCTTAAAATTCACGCGGAGAACTTTTTTACCTTAATTTTGAAAAGTTGATTGCGCACAATGATTTTAAGCTTTACAGGCTCTGCGAGTGATCGGAACTTTGCATAATATATAAACGCAACATTTCGGAACTTTCTAAAGTGATTAAAGCTTATCAAATCCCGGCTGTTTATAGGTAAACGTCGATTATCGGTTTACGAGTACTTCAACTGACAACCAAATAAAAGTTAAATTACTTAATTTAAAAAAAAAACCAAAGCTTTAACACGGATTTACCCAAAAATTCAAACAGCTAATTACGATGTTTTATCGCGCAACACGGTCATTTAAATTTAATTCCCTGTCGCGAATAATTAAACCACGAAACAAGTTAAATTACACATCCTTTGAGCCGGGGTGTCTCCTGCCACGCGTGGCTAAAAAAGGTTAACGCGCGTGGGTAACGAGCATCGGCGGGTTAACAAGGCGCGCCGGTTAAAAATCGCCCCCTCCCTTGAAAGCCGAGAATCCGTAATCCCCGCGGGGTAATTCAAGTCGCGACACGCGTCACCTCTCCTATAACTAATAGCCGATGCGAGGCGCGAAAGGAAAAAAAAGAGAGAGGACGAAGCTCGGCTCCGCTTACAATTCGGCCGCGTGGGCGGCCTCTGTTTTGCAGATGCTGAACGAGGATGAGAACATCGCGATGGAGAGGGACCTGCTCAACTACCTGATGGGCAGGAGGCTCGTGAAGCGCCTGCGTACCCAGCCCGCCGACGCCGACGACCAACGCAAGCGCAACTACTGGAGGCAGTGCGCATTCAACGCCGTCTCCTGCTTCGGCAGGAAGAAGTAGACGAGCTGAGGGCCGAGAGACACCAAGAGCCGGGGCCCCGCACGGGCACCGCCGACCACACCGACCAGCCGCGGTCGACACTTTGCTTCCTACTTTTAACGAGACAAAGAGAGATTAACCAAAGATAAAATGTAAAAAAAATGATAATTGTCATATTCGATGTAGCTCTGATTTTGTTCGTTTAGTTACACACGTGCGCGCACGCGCGCGGACATGCACACTGATATACATACACGTACACGTGCTGAAACCTATGCGGATTGATCTTTTTTTATAGATTGGTAGTCAAATACCTGA
Source organism: Eurytoma adleriae (assembly GCA_900480045.1). Lineage (NCBI taxonomy): Eukaryota > Metazoa > Arthropoda > Insecta > Hymenoptera > Eurytomidae > Eurytoma > Eurytoma adleriae. The sequence continues at coordinate 279,132 of UXGC01000063.1, read as the reverse complement.
TAGTATTCAATTTTTTTCTAGCACTGTGAGGATTTAGTTAGAAAACTTTTAAGAGGAATAGTTATAAATGTCTATAGATTTTCTTGCGTGTATGAAAAGTTATCTTACTTAATTTTTTCACTCAATAATACTTCAATGAGTATCAGAAGAGGGTATTAAATTTTGTTTGTCTAAACTTTGAATACACGCTCCAATTACGAACTAAAGGATTATGTCCAAAACGGGTTCCTCGGTAGATCAAGAGTTATTTAAGCGGTACACCGTAGTCATTTATTAGAATTGCATCCACAAAAGCAAGTAATTTTGGCATCTGCGAGTCACCGATTTCCTATTAAAAAAAATAGAAAATCTTGAATCTAGTCAATATTAATGTCAATGAGATGTACAAGAATAGCTTTTAATTGTATGAAGATAAACGTTAATTTGTTTGCGAGTGAGTTTGAGCTTGAATCTGTCGCGCGAGAGAATAAGCGCCAGCTAAGTTAGTATTTCAACGAAGTTAAGACTATTTTCTTGGGAAAACCGTAAAGACTGTTAATGGCAGATTCGAGATCGAGGTTTGCAGCATTTCACGCCGTGCAGCAACTGTAACTTTAACTTGTAAGTGTTTCTCAGCGAGCAGGGCTAGGAGGTGGTAAACTGGCGGATTACCTTCCATTTCAACGACATAAAGGCATCCTATTGCAGTAAATGTTTAACGATTATATTTTTTCCTGCATGTGCAACTAAAAGTATCTATGAAACGTCAGCTCCGCAATGTTGTTGTGTAATAAACCTACTAAGCAAGAATATTAGAGAATTACATATCGGCAATAGTACTTGTTTTTATTTTTCGATAACCTTGTCGATATAATCAAACCTTTCCAGCAGTCTTGGATGTGTAATATAATAATAACAGAGGCTATCTGAACTTTTTAATATTTTATGAATTTTTTTTAGTTATTTTCAGGTAATACGTTTATAATCAGTATTCCATTAAGATACTTCAAAGAAATGAATTGATTTGTTTCAACGTTTCTCTCTTGAGATTTATTTGAGGATAATGTAGATAATATAACTTTGTATGTAAAGATGAAATTTGATGTATTAATGATTCGTTCGCTATTATTCTACGACACAAAATTTTCATTTAAAGGAATTTTAAATTTAATAAATTCCATTGGAACATTTATGTAAGTCTGTTCTTGAAAAAATACACAAATAAAATTTATTTTACGATCAATGAATCTCTTGCTTTCTTATCAATTACTCAAGTCAATTAAAACTTTTATCAGTTACTTTTTAATTATCTCAGACGCAGTTATCAGTGCAAATTGAACGCACCCCGGACACTTAAATTACTGTACTATTGAGAAGTTAAAGTAAGATTCGTACAGAATGGAAAAAATAATGTCGACATGACAGCGGAAGTAATCTGAGAAAGCCGTTGAAGAACGCTGCCTTGAGGGTCCCACGACGGGGCGAAAGCGTCCTCGGTGTTGCAAGACTCAACTTCGCAAAATGGAAAGTTTTCCGATGCGAGGTTTCTCATTGCAGAACATCAATTCCACATTCAATTATCGCTTAACGCCGACGACAAACCCACCCCCGCGACTGTACAGCTGCTTTTAAAAGTTTAATAAATTCACTTTCGTTTCAAGTTACACTTTCAATCTTTTTTTTAAAAATATATTTATTTTACCTACAAAATATATGTAAATACATCGTATAGAAATAAATTACGCTCACGTTAATTTACAATTTTTTTCTATCGCTTTATTTTACAAAGTGTAAAATGCAGCATCGGCACGTGGCACTTCCAAGGCTCCCTTGGTAGGTGGTAAAAGTCAAACAATGATTTCGAAGCAACTCGTTCGGTAAGTTGATGCAGTAAAAATCCACGTATAAACAGGCGCCGATTTCAACTTTATCCTCAATGAGTACAGGGACAGGAACAATAGACTCCTGTCAAAGTGACCGCATGATCCGCAACATTTTGAACTTTGCAGCGGGCAACAGTGGCTTGGATCCAGGACTCCGTCACGTGCCTCGCTGCCTTCGGTACTCCGCTCGCCTCCTGAGTAAATAATTAAAAGTTCACTCTTTTTTTATCAGTCGCCCGATTCCGGGGGAAAACTTTATATTTTAACGAGTCGCAGTTTTTCCTCCGGCTCGTTCATCGAGCAGCGAGAGAAGGTAAAGGACGCGGGAAGCTGGCGGCTACGCGGAGAAATTAGATCTGGGCGGTTTGGCCGGACTTCAGCAAAAATTGATAGTGGGCGGCGATAATGAGAGCTGAGGGAGGCGACACGGGGGACGCGCATTGGCGTGCCGTCGAAAGTTAACGCGGACGCGCGACATCGTGCGCTCGACGCCGACAATTAGTCGGAGGGCGGCAAGCCGCTTTAATCGTTTCACGCGACTGGTAATGGCTTTTCGAATAATCTCGTTAATCCCGTGGCGCAACTGCACCCCGAGCCTACACCCGGGGGCCCCGGGAAACACTTGGCCCCTGCGATACCGCCTATATACTTCGCGTGTCGTTGCGCAGCTACTTAATCGAGTTTTACTTTTATACGCCGTACGTTTCATCGACAGTTTCTGCTTCAATTAATTTTTATTGAAATTCTGTTTGTTTTTTTTTTCGGCTCGGGGTTGTATTGGCCTTTATACGAGTTTTAAATTTAAATTTATTATACGAGTTAAAGAAAAAAATTTCAATGTGAGTTTTAATAGACGCGTGAATGGAAATCATATGTTCTATAAGTTATTTGATTTATAAAATAAATGAAAATTGTAGTAGATAAAGAACAACAAAATAGTAAAAATGGCGCAAGAAAAAATTCTTTTAAAATGAATAATTGGAAATTTTAATAAATACATTAAAGGAAGTTTAAAAAGAATTATTTCCTGTGATTTTTCCTTGCCTAAACATATAGCAATTTTTTATATCAGAGAAATTAATCAATCATTTCAGAATTTTTAAATTAAGCCGCATATTTTAAAATCTAAACACGAGTCGGTACATTCACAGATCGAGGCATTACAAAAATAATTTATATTCGTTACGTAGCACGTTGCGCAACTGGTTTCAGCGTCTCGCGAGCTTTCTTTTTATTTACGAGGAAGAAAAATAGTAAAAGCGGAAGAGGCATTGTAGCGGCAGATCTTTTGAATTTATATTACCTGCACTTCTCCCCGACTTTATATGCCGCCGGTCTCACGAAAAATTTGCTTGCTCCCGTCAAAATTGAAATAAATGAACTCGCCCGAGTCATTTGTAATGCGAACGACAGAAGGAGCGGGACTTACCGCGAGTGACGTCACGGGGATGCGCGAAGGTCCATGAATCACGTGGGTCGCCTGGGACTGCTCCGCTGCCGTGAGGATGGTCGCGCCGAGGCTGCGAAAAGTGATTCAGGAAAAAATGTGCGCGAGAACTCGCTAACTCCGTCTTCCCCATTTCTTTTATTTAGCACGTACACCGCTTTTAGCGCTGCGCGGCGAGATGGAGTGCACACCTAGAAAAAAGGTAAAACTAGGAGAGGCGAAGAGTTCCGACCCTTAAGTCACCAGGCTGAGTTTAAAAAACTGTGATGCACGACTTTACGCGGGGTACCGAAGGTTTGTAGCTAACCTAGTTCGAAAATTATCATTATTCCTGCGTCGCTCGTCGTGACGTACGAGGGTCTACCCGAATACTGCCCCGCGCACTTCTCGATTTCTTGTTCCCTTATCCGAAATCAGTAAGGTGGGAAGACAGGGCACCCCGGGGAGACGGTCGAACTTCTCAAGGAATTTAAACATGGATTAAAAAAATCCCCGTCAAAGCAGATCAAAGCGTGGGAGATAATGTTTCGATATAAATTTCGATATAAATGTAAGAATTGTCTGATCATGTTTGGAATGTATCTACTTCGTATCGATTAATTTTTAATATAGTTACTTGTTACGTTGTTCTTCTGTGTGAATTAGATTCATCATTTTATTTTCCAAAATAAATGAGAATAAATAAAAATGTAGCAATTTATAAAAAAAATAATTTAAATTTCAATGAAAATAAAATGAAGGAAGGTGCCCATATTTCCTCCTAGCGGTATTCGAAGTGGATACTCGAATAAAGGTCTTAGAAAAAAAATTTGACCTCCCTGCTCGAGGGGAAATCTTTGAAAGAAGTCTAATTTAATTTGTCCTACGATTGATACGAGCCAGCAGGGAAAGCAGACGAACACTATAAGTCGTTTACTTTAATCCATTTTTTTTTTTCATTTTTTGTTTATTTTTATTGGGTGCGATAAAAAAATTAAATTTGGTTTTAATTAAAATGTTTTCCGATATTCTCAGTATCAACAGATGTTTGTATACAATTTTCTATGAAATTTCTCTAATGCACGTTAGATACTTTTATTATGGATCTACAATTAAAAGTTTAACATAAATTCACATACTTATTTAAAAAAAAAGTAATTTCTCGGGAGTTAAAATGTAGAGACCATAGAAAAGCAGCGAATAAAATTTGCGAAAACTTTGATACGTAGAGCCAACAAGCCAAGGCTTGCCGTGTGCCGCGTCACGTCTTCAGAGATCCGGTCAGCTTAAAATACAGCCTAGGGGTAAGCGCGGGGGGAGGAGGTCGGAATGCCTTCCTTTCTCGTCTTTCATCACCCCGAGAGACGTATCTACAAAAGAGAGAGAAAAGCAAGCGCGTCTGAGAGAGAGAGAGAGAGAGAGAGAGAGAGAAAGGATTAGAAAAGGACAGGATGATTCGAAGGCAGCACGTACGTACGTCTGTGTACGCATGTCCCTCGAGTGCTTGGACAGTGCGAGGGGCTTTTCGTTCCGAGGCTTTAACCCAGTTACGCCTGTAACGCTCCGATTTCACGTGGCGAACCTTTCCGTCCGATACGCGTGTCCACTCGAGAGCTCAGACCGTTTTCCTAGGCCGGACAATCGGCTTCGACCAACGGTTAACGATTTATATTAATAAATGAGAAATTTTTGTGCTGGTTGACCCTTTATTTTAGCATATGCCGCGATCCGGTATCCTAGCGAGAGGGCGAAATAAGCGGCTCTTGCAAATTTATTTCTACATTGGTTTGTTTGAGGTCATTTGTAAATGATTATAAAAGACGCATCTATAGTGCGCGCGCGAGCCTCCGGCAAAAATCGATGGGAAAAATTCCTCGGCGAATCCCGCGGAAATGCAGAATAAAGTGAACCCTTTTTGCTGGGTTGCCGGCTAATCTCGTAATGCAAATCGCGTTTGCGGTTGAAACGCGCTCACACATTTATCTCGTTATGGGCAATTTAATAATTTGTTTCCCATTTTATTATACTTACTGAAAAAATATTGCTGAATGTATACAAGAGTAATAATGAAATGAAAATGGTAATTGAATTTTTAATATGATATCCTTCGACTTTTAAAATCAATCATTTTAATTGAAATATATTCATGGTTTTTCGAATTTTCTTGTTTTCCATTAAACCAATTTGAATGATTAATCATTTTAAATGGAATGATAAATTATAAAATTCAACACGAATAATGTTATTATAAAGAATAATTAAAAAGGCATCTGTTATTTATTAGTCACATTAAACTAAATATAATAGATTATAATAATAACAGTTAAAATCGTTCGTTAGTATATCTAGTTACAAGGTGGCTTTTCTTCAGGACAAAATTGCAAAATTAAAAGATTACTAGAATTAAATGATTTTAATTTTTTTCCAAACGAATTTCAATGCTGCGGAGTATCATCTAACTATAACCAGCTATTATCTACTTGTATCTTAACTGCTTCTGATAACTTGTAAACTTCAACCGTTGGGTATACAAAAGGATAAGTATCTTCGTTTCACGTTATCGTTGCACTTTGCTTTCAAAGAAAAATTTAATTTTCTTATATTTACCATCGTGGTAGTCTAGAAAGGAAATATTGTGACTATATAATATTTTTACCCCAGCCTTTAATTTTTTTATCTCCGCTCTTTTAATGATTAAAATGTTAAAATAATTTCCAACAAAGTTTTCTTGAAAATAAACTTAATTTATATGCATACGTCTACATAAATGATTATGTTACAAAGTCAGTAGTATAACAAATTATATTCATCATGCACCAAATAAATTAAAATACCGATCGAAATGTACATCTTCTATATATACAGTAAAAAACCTATAATTACAGAAAAAAATGTGCTCCAAAAAAACTACGTGCGTTAATTAAATTTCTCAAAAAGAAAAGGAAGAAAAAACTAATTGACCGCGACATTGCGTGAGTAAGCAAACAAAGCCGAGCGATCGCCTCGCAGCACAAGGCCTCGATCAAATCTTTGGGAGTCGTATCTGTTTGCACGCGCTCGCGCTCGCCGAGCGTCGGATGAAAAGGAAATAACGGGGTCGGGGTGAGAGCCAATCTGGCGTCGCCAAACAAACTGCAGCCTCGCACGGGGCGGGGGTATCGCGCGCGGAAAAGCCGGGGCTACGCGAGCCTAGCCGTCGCGACCGCCCGACAAATGAACCTGAATAAGTGACGAGCGCGGCGCTCGAAAGCGTCGTTAAAAGGATACGTCTTCAGGGTCCTGCGGACGGTCGTCCTCCTCTCCTCGGGCAGGTCCGCCGCGAGGTAGACCCGCGCGTGCGGCAGCAGGCAGCGCGCCCTCTGAAAAACATCGATTATTCGTCGCGCGTAAAGCGGACGCCGGCGCTTTATCGCGGCTCGGCTGATTGAAAGCGCAGCGGAGCGCCGCGCAATAAAGCCGCCGGCGGTCGAAGCGGGCTGCTAAGATCGGCCGACGGATCTTCGCTTTAACTCACCAGTTTAGCCTCGTCGCGCTGGGCCACGGGGAGCAAGTCCTTCGGCAGGCGCTTCGGCGGTTTCCTGCCCTCGATCCAATTCAATGGGCTCCCTGCTGCGCTGTACTCGATGTACTGCAATTTCGCGAGCGACGCGTTGCGTTAAGAAATAAGAAACAATGTAAACAGATTCTTTTTTAGATTCTTTTATAGAATATTGCGAAACACATCGTCACGCACTTTTTCTTCTTTCAATTTAAAGTTTATTAACAAAAATATCACGGGCTAAAAAATGTATAAACGTCGTGACGTCTTTATAAGGTAAGTACACCTATATATACTGCAGAATCGTAACGCCAACCCGCGATATCTTTTTTAATAAGCGTTGAATCGAAAGACGAAAAAAATACTCGTCGAATATTTTTCAATATGCTACATCAGACGGATATGATGGAATTTTTCTACATTGTTACCCCGTACTCAGTCACCGGATTCTCAGAAATACTTACATCAGTGCCGATGAAAGAGTAGTATTCCGCTCGGTCCTCGCTCCCCTGGCTTCGCTGGAATTGCGCCATCAATTTCCCGGGCGACTTTTTCGGCGACCTCTTCCCGTCGGCCCTCGATTTTCCTCGAACCTCCCGCCGCTCCTCCTCGTCGCTGATTTCCATTTTCACTCGCGTCTCGATCTCGCTCGACTCGCCCTCGTTCTCCCCGTCCGCTCCGCGGGACGTGGATGGCTTTGCGTCGGCGGAGCGTCGATGATGCTTCTTCGGCTTCTTCTCCGGCGGCTCGTCCTCGTCGTCGCCGTCGTGCGGTTTCTTCGGCTTTTTTTCCGGCGGTGGCTTCGCGTCCGTCGCGCTGGCATTTTTGTCGGAGCCAGATCCGAGGAGCAGCGAGTAATCGACCGAATCGGCGCTTCGGTTGAACAAGGTACGCAGCTCGTGAAGATTCGTCGCAGTTTGCCAGTCCTTGTCGTCCCGGATGCGAGTCACCCGGGGAAATCTGATGCTTATGCCGTCGGCGGTGTGCACCCCTTGGTTCGTAAATTCGGCGCCTGTTATCTCCCACACTGGTTGTTTCTACAGAACAGACATTGTTTAAATGTTTATTAATTAATATTGATAAAAACAGTTTAAATGATTTTCGCACAATTAATATTGTTTAAATGTTTGGACCTCTAATGGACTTAATGTAAGTTACTGTGAAGTTAGCTATCGCCTTTCAGCGCGAAAGGAATATAATGATGACATAAAATATGCAAAGGGCATGGATTATTTAAAGGTCTTCATAAAATATTTACAGGAAAGATACAAAATTTATATTGTCATTTTTAAGATGATGAAATATTAAATTTAAAATATTTATCGCCTTACTTAAAAATTAAGTTAAGAGAAAAAGTTGTCTTGCATAATTCGTCTGTTTCTACTGATTAGCCGATAGCATCTCTATAAATAGTTCGGTCTCCTTTTCAACTTTTTCTCTCAAGTAAGGACACAAATTATCTTTAATTCGAGGAATAATATTACAAGATTTAAAAGTAAAAGTAATTTTTAATAAACATTCGATAGTTTCCCTTTACTGCTCTTCAAGTGCGAAGTGAATATTTACCTTAGGATCTCTAGCCACAAAGTCTGGTATCATCGGCTTATTTGCTCTCAACCACTTTGGCAACAGGTTGGGATCTTTCCCTATTTTCACCATATCTAACGTAGTTTGTAGTTCCGTTAAAGTTGCGTCATCGTGACCTGTATGTACCTAGAGACATAAAAAATATACGCGAACGATGCATCTTCTGCCAGTATTACTCAAAATTACTGTAAAAGCATTGTTACTACCTTTGTTACGGTCAACCATACATCACGATCAGGATCATAACAGCCCATTAGGAATACGGACATTATTCCACCTGCATTGGAAAAAATAAAATGAAGCCACTACTTTTAAGAGTAATAACATAAAATTTTAGTGTAATGGTACATTGCTACTATTTCTTGAAAAAATTCGATACTTTATGTTTCCATGATAAAGAGCTGCGTTTTATGTATCCGGCGGAAGTTTCAAAACGGCATACGGTAAATCGCGCGGAAGTGACAAAATTCGAAAAGCAAAATTATCGAACCTTTTTGGCCAGTGCCGTACCAAGCGCCGAGAACGACGAGATCTGCGCTATCGGCCATGGCTCCCTGGAACAAGTAGTCCTTCTTTACCTTCAACCAGTGGCGCTTTCCAGGCTCGTATTTGCTCTGAGGAATGTAGGGAGAAAAATACGTGATAAGCTGCGTGATAACAGTGGAAACTGTGTTATCATAAAAAATCAATTTCAATAAATATCGACTTACGTCAACGTCTTTCAGTACCAAGCCTTCCAATCGAAGCTTAAATACTTTCGCGATCATTTCCGCCAATGATTTTGGATCCTTTGGAAAAATCATTTTATTTTATAATTTAAATTAAGAGAAAAATTATGATTTGACAAAGATTTTCTCACATTGATTTCTTGGACTTCTGATAACATTATTCGATTCGTTATGGGAGTCATTTTTTCTTCCAACAGTGTTCTCCTTTGTTTCAGAGATCTACATCGATGAAAAATTAACATTTAGTATTGACATTGCAACCGAAACGTTTATTTTAACTCACCGATTCATTAATGGTTCCCCATTATAGTAAATTATATCAAAAACAAATAGACAAACGTTTGCATCTTTAAATTCAGCTTTCTAAAAAAAGAGTTAACGAACATTATTGTTTAATCTTTGAAAAAAGATAAAAATAAATTTTTCTTTTTTTAAATATAGAAATACCTTATGTACACCTAATGAACCAAAAGGTAAAGGTTGACCATTGCGGGTATCGATTAAAAGAATTTCTGCATCCAATATTAAATCGTCACCCTCTGGGAATGCCTTTGGTATGTAATCTTTCAAAAAATTTACCTAAAATGTATTTAAAACGGTTACATAGCTATGTAGTAATTTGAATTAAATATCGTTACATAAACTCGTCTATGAATGTATGATCAAATGATCATCAAAACTCCGTCATCTATAATAATTTAACTGATTGGTGACTGCAATCGGAACAAAATCCGGACCAAAGTAGTATTAGCTTGACTGAGGTCAGACAAAGCAGAGTTTATCCTATAAAACTGAAATTTAAAGCTTTATCTTCTATGTACAATAAAAAAAATGTACCGCTTGAATTGTTTATTATCGCTAATAAAAAAATAAGCTATTGATTTTTTGCTGCATGCTAATAATCGGAGTGCAGCTTAATAAAAATTATTGGTCTTTACGTCGCACGTATTTATAATATACCAAAAGGAAAATGTAGAACTATTCAAAACTTATAACAGTTATACTTTTTATCTAACTCCTTGTACTGTGTTTCCAAAAAATAATTGTTACTAAAAATATATATTAATATTTTAAATGAAAGGGCAATGACTTTGCAATCATCAAATTACTATTTATATTCGAAAATCAACTGATACCAGAATAGCACACATACTTACAGGTAATATAATTAATGCATTGGCTTATGCATTGTTTAGTACTATATTTTCATGTAAATTTAATGGCGTGGATATAATTACGATTTGTCAAACAGTATTCATTTATTGAATTGAATTATAGATAATCATTAAATTTGTACCTTTCAATCATAATCAACACGTGCGCGGAAAAGGGGAATTGAAAAATGACATCTGCTTTTACGTCAACCAGAAATACTGTAATAAAATATTAAACAATTGCCTAAGAATTTATAAAAATACATATTCGTATTTCAAAATGCGAGCAATCAAGATAGAAATGTTACACATTTGAAGTAGTAAACGCGTTATTCTCTCGTAATCAAATTAATGATTTACAATTTCAAAAACAAATAAAGTTTTGCCAACATAATCGAGGTCGCAGCGATAAATAAGTAATGAGATGAGTGTAACAATTTCTACTCGTTGTCAAGCAACATCATCTATGCCAGATGATCACTTCTGTAAGATTTATCTTGTTTTTACTTTATCTTGTCAAAGGCGCGGTCGTTGTACTGAATGAAACTGTTTATATATTCCGCCAATCTGAACGCCATATAAGTATTATCAAATTATATTTAAATATCAAAATTAACTAATCAGTTCCAATTTTTTCCACTAACCGAATCATATGATTTCATTTAATCTTTATTAAGTCTTGAACTTTCTTTCTTATCTATTTCGTTACTGATTCTTTCTTTTTTGAGTTGGTTAGAACCATGTTAAACATATCTATATTCATAACTGCTACAATTATTTCAAAACGATAAAAAGGGTTTATAAAATTACTTTATCGAATCAAACATAAAATCTTAAATAATAATTATTACAATATATTTTAATTTTCTGTAGTAATAGTGATATCAAAGACAAGTTGGTATATTGCGATATATTGTGCATCAATGCGCTGTTTCCGATGACTTGCAGACACTCACGAAAGAAGCCGAAAATAACATCTGTATGAAAGTGACGCCTGAGAGCGAGTCCCTAACCGCGCGGACACTTTCAGCCTAATTATCCTGTGAAATATTAACTGACCCTCTACCATAACGCACTCGTCATTTATCAGAGCTCCGGCATCACCGGAAGTCGGAAGCTCGGAAAAATAATTAATTCTTCCCTATTGCTTGCAGCATCATTGCCGGCGGTAAAATAGCATCGACCAGCTAAGCAGTTTTTTCTCGTTTTACCCGCCGTTGGAGGCTGCAAGCTTAATTTAATGGGAAGTTCTAGGACTCTTTATACAGCGCCTACGTCTAATAGACAGTAGTGTATATACGCCTACGTATATACACACTACTAGGAAGCGGATTGTGACGGGCATACTGCATAAAGAGGCTGCGCACGTAGGAAGGTTCTGACGACTTTTTTCCTCGGGATTACAAAGGATTAATTCTTATCAGCTCTCCGGCAGTTTGCTCTTTTCCAGAATTTGAGTTGATGGGACATTCTCCCTCGATGAAATTACAACAACTCAAAAGAATACCGTTGCCCCTAACGAAGAAAAGTACATTTCAGTTATTTTGCAACGAAAACTAACCCATTCAAATATATACCACGAAAAAGAGAGCTTTTCAAAGTTTCGTCGCGATAAAAAGGATATTTAGAGGTTTTGTCACTTTTTTCTGGAAATCCGAGAAATGTACTTTTTTTGTTTGCAACCCTTTGAACTGTGCTATAGTCTTCGCGGAAATCCTGAAACGGGCTTATAGCACACAGAAAAAATCTCTGACGTCAATTATTTGAAACATTCTACTTTTCGGCACATTTTATGTCCTTCATCAGAAGCTTTTGTGTAAAAAAATTAGTAGCTTAGTAACGCTGTAATGATATTAGACACTGTAACACAACGTTACAAAGCTTTTCCATTTTTTACACAAAGGCTGCTAATGAAGGCACCACATAAAAGTCGAGCTTTTGAAACACAAGATAAGTTTTGGGTTCAAAGAGATCATCCCTTTCATTCACCCTTAATGATCCGCAATAAATCCTGACGAAATAAAGCTTTTAAGAAATTTCTGATACTCACTTTGTGCGCCAAAACGGGCTTGAGCGAGCGACTGTAGTAACGGAATTCGTGGCCCATCTTGTGCACCTGGACCCTTTCCCCGTCGTACTTCACCTCGGAGAGCATGCCGTTCGGGCACTTCTGCATCGCCATGTCGACGGACTTGCACGCCTCGGCCTGCAATTTCGGGGCGTTCGAGGAAAAGAAGCAAATTACATCACGATTGCACAAGCGGTTGTGCAAACCGGAACGAGGAAAAGTCGCCGGGGGTTATATCGGATCATTTGCGCAAACGCGCGAGATTGCCCGACGGCTACCCAGACGCAGAAAAAAAAAATGAGCTGGACTCACGAGCATCGGTAGTACGGGAGTCATCAGAGCGAGGGTCGCCACTTTGGCGGCTTTCGGCAGCTTGGCCGTGCCCGGCGCGACGGCGGAGGAGGAGGCGCCGAGGCAGCGCTTGATCACGGCGTCGAGGTCCCTGGACACCTGGAAGGCCGTGTAAGCGTCGTCGTGCACGGCGCCAAGTCTGCGCAACGAAAGGATTACATCTTTAATAACGGCCAATTCGCTTAGGCGGCTTGCGCGCTAATTATTGATCGGGACGGAGGACTCACATGTGCTTCGGACCCGCGTTGATCCTCAAGTCGTGCTTGATTAGCCGGATTATCATTTTCAGATCGTCGGCGGTACATCTAAAAGCAGACGGTCTCAGTGACATCTGGGAATTGGGAGAGGCCTAATTGATTTTGCTTGCATTTTTGAGAGCCGCAGTAAATTGCTATATTGTGTATAATGGATGTTCTGTCATTTGTAGGTCATTTATTAGTGTAACTCGCTTGTTTCTTAGTTTCTTCCAAATAAATTTTTAACTATACTGATACGGTTATTATCGCACTTGATATATGTACATATAAATTTTATTGTAATATAAGAGTAATATTGAATAGAAAAGTTTATTGTAAATTGCAAACGGCAGATTTAATAAAGAAATAAAAATTGCAACATCTTACCTTTTTAAAATCATTTTAAAATGATGAATCTGCTCATCTTCTTTGGTCATCGTTGATAGTTTTTCCAAAAATTCATCCACCTAGCAATAATGATTCATTATTTACTAAAATTAATATGTTAATCTTAAATAATGTATCTGTATTCATCATGTACCAAAAAATGACAAATATTCATGGCAAAAAAAGTTTTTTATCAGGATGTTATTAATATATAGATAAAAAAAATTAGAGAAAAAAATGGTTTGCGGTCATATTCGCCAGATTTAAACATCCTCCCGTGGCAAAGCTCCGGGGAAGATTTTATCTACGGTGCAATAAAAGTGCTTGGCTCCCAGGTCGCGCAGAGCACGTAAAGAGCGCCGGCCGGCTTTTTCTTTGGCTAATATCATCAGCGCTGATTGTTAATGTATCGGGGGGCCTGCAGGGCGCGTCTCGGCGATTATTCTTTTGTCTGCTAAGGTCGAGGACTACGTGACGCTCGGTGCGTCGCTACCACGTGAAATATCAATGAAGGGGCCCTTGCATTTTCCCCGGGCGATCGATCCAGCCTGGCTGATTCCAAACTTGCCTTAAATCCGAAGTTGCGCGTGCGACTTCGCCGTGGCTGTTTGACGCAATCGACCAACTACTCTTTGTCTGCGACTCTGACGTTAGGCGCAATTTTGATACATTAATACCTAATTTGCAGGTACGCCCGAATGAATGAGAATTCGACCCCGCGCGGGTAGAGGATAAAGTGAGGTGACGGGACGTTTCAACCGGAGTTACACCCGGAATCCTTTTTATATACACCGGCATGCGTAGATATTTGATGGAGCGAGCTGTCGTTTTATTTGCTGCCAGGAGCCGTTAGCTTTTATTTTTCCCGTGCGAAAAAGGGTCGAACGGCAGATCCGCATAACTATTAACATTTTTCAATCCTAGAATTTTACGCTCTCCCTCGGTCGCATTCGTCATGTCTAGTTTATCTGTCCCTGTATATTGAAAAGTTTTTCTGCGTACGTATCGTGCGCGAGATTCACACGGCAGAGAGAAACTCATCAGTTCTTATTCATTCTCAAAAGCTTTTATTCGCGTCTGTTGAAAAAAGGATTTATTCCTCTTTTATTTTTATACGAAAATGGTATTTGTATATTAAATTGAAGGTACCGAAATTGATGTTAGAAACGATACTATATTTTTTCCTTTTTTATAAACAGAATGCATCTGTCTAAAGTTGAATTAATAAAAAAAGTAATACTAAAGTTTCTTTCTTTTATTTTTGATAATTAAAACATTTCTTTTCTAATTTTTTTAACAGAATCTTCCTAAGTGGTTTTTATTGAAAATTATATATTTTTACAAGGGTGAATAAACCACGTCCCGTCGAACCCTGCTCTCTCTTATTAGTGGACATTTTAATAGTTTTTTACCAATTGAACTTCCGAACAAAAGCATTAAAAGTTAAACCCACGAGACCTCAAGACAATCTTCATGTCTCTTCAAATTCACGACCTACCTCTTGAAGAGTGAGTTCGCTCGTAGCAATGGGTTTCACGAGCGAGCTTTTCTCGTAGAAAGTTTTGATGGTTTGCGCGACGTCGCCCTGCTCCAGGTCCTCCAGCATCTCGTTCTCATCCTGGCAAAGTAACCGCGCGAACAGCTTAATCAACGCCTTGCTTTGGAGATTGTATATCCTCTTAATCGCGCCGGGCAGGAGCAATCTGCACCAGAGAAATATGTCGCTCTTGAAGCCATCTGTAAACATTCAGAACGAAAAATGCGTTTTCTTTAGCCCCATTCCGCGCTTTTCGCGGCCAATCATTTTCCACTGCCAGCGATCTCTGTACTCGGCTGTTGTCAAACATTGCATTGCTAACAACAACCGGGAGCGCAAGCTATTTTGCCGCTAGATAGCGTGAATTATTGAGTTCGGGTTTCGCAAAATTAAAATTTTTTCGCCACGAGGGTTAGTTAACTCGCGTCGCAGAGGAAACTGCCGCGATTTATCCAATTCATTGACGATACTGCGACATTTCAACAATAACGAGATAAATCGTAATTGAGCTTGCGTTTATTACGCTCTTGTTATTGTTTTACTCCGACCGGGAGATTGCACGTTATGCAAAACTAAGAAAAAAAGAAGAAGCAACGCGTAACTCGCCAATAAAATCCGAGCCACTTTTCTCGATCGGCGCGTACAACGTTTAGCGAATCTCCCGGAGCGCCGCGAAGCGACGGGCGATAATCAGATCGGCACGAGCGCCTCGGGGGCGGTAGGAAAAATCACCGCTCGCCGGCGCCCCCGCGGAGCGTCGCGATCGCGAATCTCGCGCGTCCCGCGGTGGCAAATATTATCAAAGCGCCGCGCGCAAATAAAGAAACGTCGAGAAGCGGCTTCCCTCCTCCGGCGGTGGTGGTGTTGGAATAGGAGACGCGAAAGGTCGAGCGGAAAGTTACGAGGCGATAAAGCACGATATTCAATAAAGACGCGCGGGAGCCGGCGAGCTCCGCCGCGGAAAGGGTCAGCGACGGCGCGCTCATCCGTGATCTCGCCAGACTCTTGGCCGCCGCAAGCGCGCGCCGCCCTCGCCCCACGACTCGTCCTATCTCCCGGCGGATTAACCGTTCGACGCGCGTCCCTGCTTTATGGCTGCGATAACGAGATTCGCGCTAGCTATCAATAGCAGGGATAATTTCATAGTCCGATCCGGCGGACTTCTGCCACTGTGATTATAGAGGAGCCGATCCTCGTGCTTGAAATCCTTCGGATTTAAATTAGTAATGCTTTCCTTTCGTATTTGCTTTTGTTGAAGGTGAATAGAAATAGCGTGAAATTTTCGAAAAATCCTTATTTCATCCTTATTTTTCTGCGGCAGTTTATTTTTACAAATTTCTATGTTTCATTGAACATAATTATTTCTATAACAGGCGAGTTCAAGAAGGTCGTTGGCGTCGAAAGTCATAAAGAATTAAACTTTACCAATTTCTAATCAACTAGTATATATATTTAAATTGTCACCCGCCTTATTTTCATTATTTCTTATAAGGTATACTGTTAACAATGAATAGTAAAAATAACTTAATTGTACTTAACAGTACTAGTTCCAATTACATTATCTACAAATATCGATTGAGTAATAATTTTTTCTTTTCTTTACAAGTAACGTACACTCAAAGAAATTGCTTATAAGTGAAAGAAACACTTGTCTATTTGCGTCATTTGTAATATTTATTATACATCTGTTTGGTCGTCTTTTTCCAGTTCAAAACTGGCATAACCTTTCTTTTTTTTTAATTGATTACTTAAATGAAAAGTAACTTCTGATCATGGACCTACGTTATTAATCCTGCAAATGTACAAAAGGGCACAACAACAAATTAATATTAAAAGATGAAAACTATATGCAATTCAAGTAGTAAGCCAACAAAGAACATTGAATCTCCTCACACGTTTGCCTTTCTAAATTAATTAAATACAGTGTACATGTACTGAATAAAAGACAAATCCATTAATCTTAATGCATTCGACGGTTAGGATGATGTGTTTAATCAAACTTCAGTATAGTAACCTTGAATCGCACTTCTCAGATGGTGTGACTTTTAAAATATCAAGAGTTGCAAATATTTCTTATCTCCTTCTCTTGATGAAATTCGGCAATAGATAGAAAAAAGGACCAAGTGAATGATAAATAAGCCGATTGGATGCATGAATGAGTTGGATGTGGTTCACCGAAAAACATTCCGTTTATAACTTAATCTTTTTGTAAATGCTTCGATAATTACATATATTTGAACGGTCAGGATGTCGGGCTTAGATAAAGAAACCGGTTTTAGCATAAGTATGATATGAAAATCATTTCGTACTGATATTCGCCGATGCATTAAAAACCCTCACGTGGTTATCAGTGAATATTATAAAGTTTTAAATAACATAGTTACTTGGCCTGGCTTACACCCATCATGTTACAATAGTGAAAAAGTTAAAAAAAAATTAATAAATTAGAAATAACAATATATCGTCATAAAAAAAGAAATAGATATCTTACACAATTTTCTGGGAAACACGTGTAAAAAGTAACCGGACTAATGAGTAAACAACTATCAGTGCTTAAAGACTTCACTAATTATTCTATGAGAAAAGTAAAAAAGTTTATTAGCGCATTTGGCGCGAATCCCAATAAGCCGATGGAAAATTTCATCATTGTTTGAATATTGAATTTAAACACTCCAGGAATAAAAAGAAACCAAGTATAATAAATCGATTAAAAACCAAATTTGCCATGAAGCTCGATAATCTCTGGAAAAATTTGCTCTCTAAAAACGGTGCATTTGCATACGTAAACGAATAATCGATAAAAAATGAACTTGATGTAGCAGATAAAAAGCGAAGGAACGCTGAGTTGTACGACGCAGATTATCTATGCGAGTGGTTGTTTGGCGTTCGTTGCATTCGCTCGCTGCCCACAAATCAAAACTGAATTAAAAAAAAGTAAAAAGTAAATAAAAGAGCGGCGATAGCGCGGCTCATTATGTACCGTACTTTCATCGACCTCGAAGAGCTTTCGCGCACTCGCAGTCGATTTGCGACATTTCGTCACGGTGTTTCTGGGAAGTGAAATGCATAAATCTAACGACAAAATTGTTGTTTATACGCAGTCGTCATCCGGCGACTCATTGAATGGGGGAAAAAAATGTGTATCGATTATATCGGAACGAGCGGGAATATGAAGTTTATTCATTACGACAAATTGTGCAATGAGCGAGCTAAATGAAAATATTATTAAGGCGGGAATTTCTCGGGGAATTGACTATATTGATTTATAATAAGGAGCCCATTCTTTATTTCCTTTTTAAGTAAATTTATGCTAGAAGCGCGAGAGATATTAGATTAGAAAATAACAAAAATCGAATTACGTAATTGAGCGGACTGACGATTCGTCATTTGAATTATCAGGACGAGATACGCGACGAACTAGAGTTAAATAAATTATGTGACCTCTGATTAACGGCGAGTGCATAAAACCGCATTCCAGCAATCGCTTACTTCACCGGCTGAAAAGAGCGAAAAATACTGATTTTTTCTAAAATTCATTTGAAAACGGTTGTTTTCTCAAAACCAACAAAAATGCGAGGACAAGTCTATTCCAAGTCTAAATAAAAAGATCGACATATTATGTTTCCTGTTTTCGACGCCATTGTTTCCTCATTTTTTATGTAACTCCGGATTCTCCCGCTAAGATTGAAATTATAGGTCTAAAAAAAGAAGTTAAGAAATGCGAGTTACCAACGCGTTTGTTTACGCGAAACACGCCAGTCGAAATTGGTAAACTGGAGGCGCTAAGTCAGCCGACTCTCGGTGGCTTTATCAGATGGACACGCCTCTTTTTTTGCGAACGTCACTGTAACGATATAAGCACCGTCGCTATCATTGCGCGTACTCGAAACGTCACGGAGACTGTACGCTCGCGTCTTTTCCCGTGTAATCCGCAAATCGCTGCGGAGCATACGAGCTCGTAAGGTCGAGCCTTTTTATCCCCCCGAGCGAAGCCACGAGATTTTTCACCGACGGCGGGTGGTGTAACGTCACGAGCCAAAGTCACGTTTTGCTTTTACCGACATAAATAACCGGTTGAATCTTTTTAATTTTCGATTTTACACGAATCACTTCTAATTAATGACTTCTTTTTTAAAGAGAATAAAATGCCTTTATAGCTTATTAGAGTTATCTGCTCTGCAAGTAAGCGTTAAGCGTTAATGATGCGACGAGTTTGTTCTAATAGAAGATAAAGTAAACAAGTTAAAGTAATTTTATGTCGCTGTAAAATTTTAACTTCTTTTACTGCTTTTATTTTTTTGAATTAGATAAGATGCACACGTGGTCCTAAGAAGTTTCTCAATACAGAGATATTTTATAAATAAATGACTTGGACATTTTATTTGATCAGCTTGCGCTATATTTTATCAAATTTGTATGATAAGCAGTAAAATTTCTTGCCTTTTTGTTAATCAATATATTCTTTTTCCGACTAATATTAGTCGGACTAAGAGTATCCGCCGAGCAGTTGAAAATTAGTGGAAATTCACAGTGCTTTGGCACAGTTTCGTGATTTGCGCATGAAGATTGAAATGAGAGTAGCCGCTTAATCCAAGGGTAAAGCGAAGGATAAATATTTTAATTGATCAACAAAGTGCACAAAAGAATCATAAAAAAATTTGGATAAACTTCAAACGGCGCCGACGTCGCGCATTTTCTACATTTTTCTCAAGCGACAACGAGCAGCATTTTTCAATCTCAAATTCATCCAACCGACTAAACTTGCAGCTATCGAAAATCACGATGCAGCTCATCCTTCAAAATAAAGACTTTAATTGATGAAACGAAAAAAATGCAATGTTACACCCGCTTTATTAGAATCAACGCCAGTTGAAAGATTCTAAATTGAAGAGATGATCATCTATCATTATCAAAGTAAATTGTCGGCTCACGCTTATAAAGAACTCAAAAAAAACCGATAAAAAGTGCGAAATCAGAAAAGTACAAAGGCGAGGCGGCATGCGATCGACCACAAAGCCGGAGCAAGGTTTTAAAAAGACGAGACCGCGAAATCTTTGCCTCGTCCGTCCTCGTTTAAAAGCATCGCAAAATGAGCGCCTATCCCCCGTTCATCATCCCATATTTTTCTCCTCTTTTTTTCGCGTTCCGACCGTCGGACCCGAGAGCGAGAATTTTTTGGTTAATATAAAAGTCGACGCGCGAATTGGATGTCAAGGTTCCTCGTTACAAAATGTCTCCTACGAAATTTTTATTACCCCCGACGCTGTTCCATTGGCGGGACGATTGAGACAGAATGTAATAATTCTATCAATTCAAGAAGAAACTTATTGGCTTTTTTTTAAGATTCAATGTTACGAACTGATTGAAAAATGAGATTTTCTTAATTAATGGATTTATTTATGTTTTTTTATAAATTTTCGGGTTTAACCATCTTACGAGAAATTTTTATAAAACAGAAAAACAATAATTTAAATTTAGCAAACGAAGGTAAAAAGGGACATTAACAACCTCTGAATATCGAAAAATGAAATAAATGATTAATCACATATTGATATTCAAATTCATATAATGAGAGCAATGGACAAACGAAATGCTAATTGAAAAATTTTACGCAAAAATCTTCCATTCATTCATTATTTCAAAAATGTTAAAAATTTTATTGAATGTACTGTACTATCTCTAGATACTCTAACAGAAATAATTTTTCTTTAATATAAATTGGACAAAATAAAGTCTGTGTTATACTGCTCTTTATGACTTTTGTTGCTGACCTTTATCAATAACAGTTAATTGACCGATCATTCGCGAAAAGATGCAAATAATCGCTCGGCAAAAGTAGTAAACCAGTGTACATGAAAAAGCAAGTCAGAGAAACGCGAGCGTCACTTCGCTGAATGAACTTCGTCTCTCCCCTTCGGTCTCCTTCCAACCTCGCGCGTAATGCAAGAGCGCGCCGTCGAGCTAGTGCGCGATAAGGGGACAGACTGCATGGCATCAAAATCGAAAACCACCGCGGTGGCTGTTTCTTCGCCTCTTGCGACGCTCGCTTTTTTCCATTCAATTCGCGGGAGCCAATAAGCGCGTTTGACGTAGAAGGACGCCCCTGCGCTTTATTTTTACAAGTTCGCGCATTTCTTTTTTATTTGGGTATTACGTGTACGCGCACTTTATCCTCTTGAGTCGTCCTCTTTTTTGCGCGCGCGCTGCCGCCCGGTGTGTGGGTGCTTCCTTGCTCGGCGCTTTTTACCGCGAACCTCTCCCTCGGGGTACCTCGCTATATCGAATGCATTGCTCCGTTTAAAATATTCTCTCTTTCTCTATACCTTTTCCCCCGCAGTTTGTTCTATACCGAAATAAAGGCGGGGTTGTCGCGCTCTTTCTTCTGGCTAGCGCTTGATTTATCGCAAGCGATCGTCGCCACACGTGCGGGAAACCCGAGAATCCTATTTTACCGCAACTCTTGTTAATTTAGTTTATTTCGAAAAAAACTGCGCAGTTGGAAGATACAAATGTTTTTGTAAGCGCGACGCTGCGGCACCTTTGAATGTTTGTTTTCTTAGTGTTAAATTAATGGAGAATCGCGTGGCGATAAGTAGACTTTGGCGAGAACCACGAAGAAGCCCTCGTTGAAGTCGAAAAACACAGAATCCTCAGTGAACAGGAAGTAAAATATATAAAATATATAAATAGATCAAAGTACGCAGACGCAGCGAGTTGTGTCTTGCGCAATTCCTAAATCTTTAAATCAGACGCATAAAAAAGGGGGAAAAAAACGGTCGTTTAAAATGCACAAATCATTCCCAATACTGTTATACTAAGTCAAAATAAAAAGTATTGCTTAATTTTTTCTTCATAACAATATTAATCGCTGAATGTCCAAAAATTGATAAGTTAACCCGGGGGCAAAGTATTTTATTAATGAACGAGTGAGGTTCATTTCTGTTAAAAAGTGTAACAAAAATCTTCAATTGCATCATGCGGTTGTACAGAAAGAAAACATTGCTATCAAATTCGAGCTTGCGAATACTGTTCGGAAGCTCGAAGAACGAGAAAGTCGATTCAGAAGACTAAGAGTTTTATTTATATAATTCTACTTGGCCAAACGTTGCACGTGGAGTCCGAAGATACGATGACCTATCGGTTTCACCGATTGAAAGAATGAAACAGAGAAAAGGAGAGAGAGAGAATTCGGCATAAGACCAGCTGAAACAGGAGGTCGTGTCGCGCAACCGAACGATAAACCCTCGTGAAATCGAACGATAAGGTTCAACGCCAAGAATTTGAACGACAGCGGAAGCCGTAGGGTGAGGCAAGAGACGCTGGAGTAAGGGTATAGAGGAAGATCGCGCGGTGCGAGATTTTTCTCAATGGGAGTAGTATTTTATTTTTGGTTCTTACTCAGTTACGCATGAATTCTAGATAAGATAAATCAATTACAAGCATACCGTGTACTAAAACGTAATGTAGACTTACACAGATCTAATGATCGTAATAAAAATAACGACATTTATTACCGTGACATCATAGCGAATATAACTTGATTGCGCAAAGTAAGGTAAACATCCAGATTTAAGTTGAAATGAATTATTCTAATAGCGATTTACGACTGGAGAAAGGACAGTTTTTAATAAACTGTTTGCAAAAGCCCCCGCGTAAAGCGGGCAGATAATTAGCGACGTATCGCAAATGAAGCTCGCTCAATTAGCGAGCGTCAGACCAAAGTAATTCATTCAAAGCATTTTTCATGCGCCTTGCAAATGCGAATAGCCGTGCGACTGTAGGCTACTTAATCATGATAATATTATGCATCACTCGTTACCGGGAACTTAATGTGTGCGCATAGATTTCGAAACGAGAGGTTCTCCGAATCCCCGCGTCAGCTGCTTGCGCTGATTAAGAATGGGAATCGCTGCGATCTTCAATAAAATATCAGCTCTCAATAAAACATCGCCGGATCAGTATCCTTCTGAAAGAGAGAAAATTTAGTAAATGAGAACAAAAAATAAACAAACGACCTCGTTTAACATTTTAAACGTGGTTCTCTCTAAATCCGAAAATGTGAAATTAATTAAAATTAACATAGAAAATGAGAAAAGTCGACCGCATTATTCAGTACGCGAACGACTTTTCACATTTACATTGTTCCGCTGTGAATTTCGAATTTTGCGGCTGAGCGAAATTGAAACACAACACGACGGCGGAATAAGCGGCCGGTGGCGGTTAGCAAGGAGAGCACCTCAATATTAATATAGACAGCGGGCGAGGCCGGACTTTCGTTAACATCGTACGACGTGAAGTTTATCGAGCCACGGATGGAGCGGCTGATTGTTTACGGGCACTGGTCGATTTTAGCCGGTCGCTGACGGACATGGCGAGATGGCGTTCGTTTATACACGACCGCTCGAATTTGTCAGGGACGTCTAAAACAAACCGTCTAGCTGGACTTTCTTTTGAGGGGAGTCGGACGTTCGAGAAATTTTGGAAGACGTAAGAGCCCCGGTTTCTCGCGTAATACCCGGATGAAGTGATACAAGATTGACTGGCGCTAGACTGGCGAGGACTTTTTTTCTTGCTTAATGTCTCCGAGTTGATTAACCGACTTAGATACGATATTCCGAGGGCCTATTAGATTTAAATATTTATAATAAATTTACACTATTAACTTTGAAATTATTCTTTTGTAATTTGTTTTCTTTTTAACAGAAGAGTGCGATCTACTGATTTCTTCGTTAATAGTTTATGAAAGTTTAAAAGATATTAGTATAAATTTCATTTCAATCGAATTTATCGTCATCTTTTTCAGCATTTGCTAAGACAGGGAGAGAGAGGGAGAGTGATAATTTATTTTTATCATGAGTCACACGTGTGCCAGTCCGTTGGAGAGCATTTTTTTGGCACGAAGAAGCTCCAAAGAAACGTGAGCGATAGTACAATTTCAGCGAAACTAAAAACTGTATTGCGTTTCTCCCTATGAGATTATTAGACTCAAACATTGATTACTGCAGTCACGTCCGTCACGAGTGCGCGATAGACGTAAATTATCAAAATAAAGTGACTCTTGTATTTGAAAAGTCTTTGCATCAGATTCATGAGGAGACCCATGTCGAAATGTTTGGTGTAATTAAGGGGTTCCAGTACAGTCGCGCACCACCGAAAAATCTGCAATCAACTATCTCGCTGTCGCCGTCGGTGTGACCCTCCGCTTATTTTGCGTCTCTCGTGTACTGGCGCTCTGATTTATGTGGCTTCATTACGAGCGGAGCGCTAATCATCCGCGGGAAATTATTAAGGCGATGGCATTGACGCGATACCACAAATTGAGAGGAAAATTTACAGCCAGAAGAGGCGCGCGCCGCTTAAACTTTAAAGCTCGACGCTCGACTTTCGGCTTAGAAACTCAGCGCACATAATCGCGACCTTTGAAATTCAATTCATCATCCGTCGAAACTGGATCGCGGCGCACTTTCTTCGATGACAGTTTTGACGTTTGTTTGTCGCCGCTGGAAATGTACCGGGGAGAAACAACCAGTGTGGACCCGAGAAAACCAGGGTAAATTTTCCCGTCCCGGTATTTCCCTCTATAACGAGCCGCGCAGATCTTATCTTTCGCGGGATTAGCGAGCGGTGACATCATCCGAGCCACTCGAACCGAGGGGGCGCGAGTGCTGATTAGACCAAAAGCAGTGAAAATAGGAGGGAAGTCCGCGAAATTGGTTGGAGAGGACCAAGCTATTATTAAGGTAATTTTTTTTAATTGAAGCTTATGAAACAAAAATATTTGAATTTGCTTTTGAGCATAGGTCGCTTGCCGGTTCGTTATCGTTGTAAATTATCGCCACAACAAAAATTGGAGGAAAACTCCACCGTTGAATCACCAATGTTGACATAAATCTTGTCGCAGAAAACCTCCAGAAAAATCGATTGTTCGGATCAAAACAAATAATTTAAAAAAGTGGTTAATTGTTGTTCAGCTCTGAAGTTTTTTTCAAAATTAACGAAAACCTTACCAAAATATTTGAACGCTACTAAAAAGAAGTGAAATTTTAATCACGAGTCGTCTGGCAATTACAAATTCAAAAGTTATTTATATATGTTTCGTGTAAATTTCTCTCTCAATCAATCGGCATCCACTATAAATGATTGTTTTATTGCCGCGCGAAATAAATTCGCATTTCGCAAGAGCCGAGTACACGTGTACTCATTGGTGTGATTTATACTTTCTCGTATTATTGAGCGCGATAAAAAAGTCGGCGCGCTTTATTTAAAATTGATAAGCCTCGCCCGCGGTCGCACGCGCCGATTTACAAGTTGCAGCGCCAATAAAAAATGATAAATGCTGGAAGGAGGCCGAACGAAATGAATGGGCTCCGTTGGCGCGTCAAGGGAAAAAAAAGAGGGATGCGCGCAACGAAAGAGAAATCGGAGGTCCGAGTAGAAGAGGTAGGAGAGAAAGAGAGAGAGAGAGAGAGAGAGAGAGAGTGAGGGAGAGAGAGGGGACGAGAGAGCGAAGGAGGGAGAAGGCGCGAGAGTCTGGTGCCAAGCAGGCTGCGAAGGGGCTCGTCATCAGCATTCACGATTGGCCGCTGCTCGGTGGGGACGGCAAGCTTATAAGTCACGGCGGTCCTCCTCTTGGGCCAATAGTCGCAAAACAAGTGAATCCACAGTGTCAACCTCTCGAAAGCATCGATCTTGACGCAGGACCGATTTTTCTTTTATCTCTGCTTCGCGGAGTCAGACATCCATCGATCTTCATTCCGTTGGACCGCAAATAGTCCGCCAGAATATTTATATATATTTTTTTTAATTCGAGGCGCCTTTTCCGAGCAGATGTCTGGACTACCGAGGCTGACCGAAGAGCCTCGCCACTGAAGAACAGTGCGCCACGACGAAAGACGGAGCGTGATGACTTAAATACGTCGCGAACGTTTTGAACTGTTGAGTAAACCATCGAGGTATAGATCGCCGATTCTAGAGGAGCAAAGGCGTGATTTATCCCTTCTGTAAGCAGACTGTGCGAAGTATTGGAAAAGTTCCGTGGGAGGCTGTAGCCGTAGCTAAGCGAGAAAGCAACCGCTGCGAACTCAAGTGCATATACGTTTTGTTCACCGACTTTGCAAATAAGGGGATACAGGTGGAGAACATTGACTGTCCACGTTTTACCGGAAAGGATATTTACTTATTTACTGTGTTATAAGTAAGTGTAAATAATGCTTATGTATGATATTCCATTTTCCAAAGTAATTCTTAATATTGGGACACTCGTGAAGCTTGAATTCTTTAAATCGATTTCAAGTTTACAATTTTACTTTATAATTTAATGTAAAGCACTTGTCACATGTCGGACAGTTCGTAATATGTTCTTAAGAAACAATAAATTTAACAGTTAACTGAATGAAAACGATGTTGTGCCATCGGTCTGGTAAATACGCCAGATGAGTCAGTTTACCACAATGAATTCACTTTATCACACAAATTTAAATTACGTAGCCTTACTCGTAACGACTTTATCTACAACAACGCGATTCTCTGACGGGCTACCACCTTTTTTCCACGGCGGGTGCGCCTTATCAAAACACGCTGACCTACCAAATTCGTCGCTTTATCGCTCTTCCCCTCTTGTTACGGCACGCTCGTCCGGTTTCCCGCAATGCGATGCAGACGGAAAGAAGCGCCGCGGACTCGCGTCGGTGCGAGGTCGATAAGGCGCCGATTGATAAATCGGACGCGCGGCGCTCCGTCGAGCTGGGAATTTGTCGGAGAAGCCGGGAAGACGAACAGCCCTTCTCAGCGATCGTCTCGCTAAATTTCCCTCCCTCTCGCTTTTCTTTCGAGATTGCATTGTGTACCCTGGGATGTACGCCGGGGATGCTGACAGCGAGCCTGTTTACGCGGGAAGTGCACCGCGGATACGAGCGCGCGGTCGTTCGCGTGCACAATTATCGCTCGCTTATGAATTCATTATACTAATTAAGCTCTTCTGGAAAAATGTAAAGAAGGCTGGAGACGTTAACGAGCTGGGGATTGATTCGCGATGATTTACGATCCCACATTGCGAATAAGTGTTTGATTAGTTAAAATTATTTTTTTGTGCGCAAGATTGGAATGTGCGGATTCTTCTGTTTGAAATTAATAAAGCAGAATAATAGGTTTGTGGAAAAAACAGTGAAATAAATTTGAAACATTGAACCGATAAATCAACCAGTTAAATGAATAAAAAGTAAAATTCTTACATTCTTATTATTAAAAATTCGTAGGAGTAGAAAAATAGATTCTAAATCAATTGATGAATATTGTCATCGATTGAAAAATAAGAGACCGATAATAAACAGAATTTTCGCGAAAAGCGTATTCCAGAAACATAAAATTTCATAAAATCGTCAAAGTTCCTTTTTTGAAAAGAAGAGAAATACGCGCATAGCCGCAAGTACACCCTCGCGAGGCGCCTCGCAGCGTCTGAAACGCGTACCCATGCAAATCGTGATTCATAGCTCTCGGAACTTTATTCCCGGCCGCTCGAACCGCGACTCTACCGGGAATATTTTCATGGTCGCGCGGGCGCCGCTCGATTGAGACAATTGACTCTGGAGATCGTACGACATCGCTTGCGTCCTCCTGACGTCCTCGGCATTTCGCGCTGTTTAAAAAAAGATAAAAAATAACTCGCGCTCGCCGCGAGAATCGCCTTAGCTTTTTCGCCGGCGGGAGATGATGGAAAGCGGCGCGGACGTTATTGTGGCGCGCCGCTAATTCAGCTTGCGCAGTTTCCGCCTTCGCTTGAAAAGGAGAATACCGCGGAAATTTACCGCTAAAGACAGCCGTAGCCCATTGTGTCCGGGCACTTTTCTTCGCTCAACTTTATTCGACTGATGCACAATGGAAGTGCATCGCTGCTGGCACCTAAGTAACTCCCGTTTTAACGAATCCATTGTAATTAGCGGTGGATCGCTTGCAGTACTAGAACACAATAGGCCGCGCCGCAGAGATGCCAGAGATTGTAAATTTATCAACTTTTTCAAAAAACGCACTGGCGCGTATCGTGACGATCCCTCGGCGTTCGCATTAACGGGGAATCTGAAGTTTGTAAAAAGAATTTGCAGGGGGCACAATGAACTGTTGTTAATTACCTAAATGACTAATCAAAGCGGGTATATGGTTCGCGAGTTAACTCGCCCGCTAGTGTTGGTAGTTCGTCGTTTTCCCCTCCGAAAACTTTTTTAAAAGTTTTTAATTATCAGAAAAACGTCACGGAAAAGGTTCAAAACAATGCGCAATTTGCTGTGAGGTCAGAGGCAAAATGTTGCCTCTCTGCGCCGTAGGAAATTTAATGGTAATTCAATGGCCTTTAAAACTTTTGCGCAATGCCTAGGTCAATACACTATCGTTTCCCACGACAATTCTAGAAGTCGGTCACATTGACGCTTACGAAATTCGGTCATTGTCCTCTATACATAAAGGAAAAGATCGAAATGCTGCGCACTAATCGAATGAGTTTTGAATAAGAGTTGATAAAGCTTAATAAAAATAGGTATGACGACTAACTAGAGGGAAAATGTTACCTTTTTCTGATCCCTTTTTAAATAGCTTCTTCACGATTGCAGTTTTGTCCAGATAGGAGGGGCTACCAGCGAGATCGTTGCATACTCTTTGAAACTCAACGAACATATCGTCTCGCGAGGGCTGTCTTTTTGCGACAATGTCGGTTTTCTTCCCATCAGAATCGCCCTTTTTACTTCTCGATGTGTTTGCTTCGGGAGTTTTCGCCACCTTCGCTTTTGCATCGTCCGCCGCCTTTTTCTTCGGCGTGGGCGTTTTCGCCACCTTCGCCTTTGCCTTTGCCGCCTTGAACGGCTCTGAAAGAAAAAATAGCAATAAGCTTATGAAGAAAAGTAGAACGAAAAAGAAAACGCAAGATAAATACCTGCAGCCTCGTAATCGGCGAGCTTAGCCAGCACAACGTCCTTATCCTCGTCGCAAAGCTCCTGCCAGCCGCTAATGTCCTCCTCGGGGTCTTCGATCCTCTTGGTGGTAGCGCGTTGCTTGCCGAAAACCTCGAAGATGCAGCTCACGTGGTGCCAGGCCTTCATCTTTCCCTCGCCGAAGGGATTGGCCATTAGCTTCGCTATGCGCACCTGGTCCTTATCGATCGGGCACTTGCACTTTTTGCACTTCGCCCTGCCCGTCTTCGCGCGCTCCACCGCGAACGGCTTCTCGTCCTCCTGCTCCCCGTCCGACATTTTCTGCAACCTCAAAGTGATTAATTAGTCTCGCTTTGTACGGCGAACAACTTACAAATGCCGGTAGAATTGAATTTCTAGAATTTTCTCTCGGTAATTGGGTAAATCGAAAAAAGGAAAAAACTGCGCACTCCGATCCAGAGTGCGGGATTGTCAAAACCCAAAACCATATTTCTCCTTCAGTCGTCAACTTTTTGCGACTCAAAAAGCCGCAGAAAAAATTGTTCGCCTTTCAATATATCATCCCGCGGTGTATTAACAATCGGAACATGAATTAAGCATCGCGTACCCGTGACGTAAGGAGGGCCGCCTCCAAAACACTTTCCTGAGACAGTGCCGAGATCTCCATATCGCGAAGTTTCCTCCGACGCGAGAAAGGTCTACCACCCGACTTGTTGAATTCTTAACGTGTAAAGGGGGTGGTGCGTCAGAGTGGCGCGAGCCGTGATTTATCGCTCGGCCGGGAATAAATTTGCGGAAGGCGTCATTCTATTTATTGGCGTGCGAAATTAACTCGCCCGAACAGAAGGTCGTAAGGTAGCGGTTTTCGATTAAGTAATGTTCGCGAATTTCGACGTTGGCGATTACGAGAGCAATCGCTGCCTGGCTGCAGCTCGAGAAAGGACGAGGTCTTTCTAGACCGAGGGTCTTGGTATCGTAAATTCAGTAACGCAGTGATACAGATAAATGAAGCGAAAACGTTTTATTCTCACGCAATCGAAAACCTTTTCAATTCATCAATTTGCGCTTATGCTGGAGTTTGGACACTTTTCGTGTCATTTTTAACGACGTTATTTGACGCGTCTGCTAGGTGAAAAGAGTCAATGCAAATAATAAGATCATTAAAGTTTCCATTTATATAAGCTGCGCATAAAAGTTACCTAAAGCTGGAATATCTTTTAAATTTCGTTTAACGTAAAAATTTGACCTTCGGTTGCATAAAAGCGTTGCCTTTATTTCATACAAATCCTCGACTCCCAGTTTTAAAATTGCTTGCCAACCACATTTCGTTTTCATTTACAAAATTTATTTCACTCTCAAAACATGCGAATATTTGTATAAAATCGACAAATTAAAAAAAAAAATAAGAAATCTAAACGTTCTTGTAGACGCGGAATCGACGCACAAAGTCGCTTCGGCCATTTTGTCGCAAGTCTTCGAGGGGGGGAAAGAGACGAGGAACGGGAAAAAAATGCGGCGAAGAATCGCACGAGCAGCGTCGACGTCGTTCGCGGGCACACGCGCGCGCTTGCGATAAGCGATACCGTCGGTCGGCCGATTCGACTTATCGGTGAACTTGGCTGCCGCTCCGGCGGGCCGGCCAATTAGACGCGCCGACCTCAGCGGCCCCGCGGCTTCCAATTGGCTGCTGCACTGACAAACAATGAGCGGCTACTAATTTTAAGTATGCTCTCATCAAAGGAACGCGCGATTAAGACGCAGATACGCGGCCGCCGTGCCGCGCACGAAATCGCCCGAACTCCCTGGGTAGCCCACTTTTATCGGCTTACTCGGAATAACTTCAGTTTCGATACTTTTGGATATCGGTTTTGCTCAGTTATGAAAAAGTTGCGCGCTAAGAGGATTATTGATCGATGCGTTACAGTGGTAAACATGTCGATCTTGCCGAATTTAATGAAAAATCTTTTTAGAAGAAACTGTTGCACAACATAAATATTTTATTATTGATTTGTTTTTCAAAAAATGGTAAAGAGTTTTAGCAATTTGTTTTTCAGTATATAGTTTTTTCTATATTAAGTATTAAATTTCAGCGGAAAACTTAACTTGAACCTAGTCGTTAAATAAAGATATTCTATTTTTTATTATCAAGGATTGTTTTAAAATAGTTCATAGAATGGACTGAGATTTGACGACATCCTGATCTTTACTAATACCACAACTCATGTAATAAATTGATACTAAATAATTCGTTATAAATACGTTATTTTGTTTAAAAAATAAATTTAATTAATCATAAAATGAGAAGAAAAATTTTTGTTTTCACTCCTGCAATAAGAACATTTGCTGTTGAAAGAGAAACATGAGTTAGACACTTTGCCTGGCCACATCTTGACTGTAACTACTTACATTAACGAAATGGCCATTTCGTAACTCTGCAAAAGCTCTTGTGTAAATCGAAATACAAAAATTCCTGTGCAATTTTTTATTTTATTTTTTCCCAAAAAATATTGCAATCCCAGAAAAACGTGTCGGTAGTTACTCT
Organism: Eurytoma adleriae; assembly: GCA_900480045.1. Classification (NCBI taxonomy): domain Eukaryota; kingdom Metazoa; phylum Arthropoda; class Insecta; order Hymenoptera; family Eurytomidae; genus Eurytoma; species Eurytoma adleriae. The sequence goes on along the minus strand of UXGC01000063.1, from coordinate 247,800 downwards.
TTCGGAAGCAGCGCTCTTTTTCCGCGCTCGCGCGACCGGACGACCTTCGCGACTCGATTAACCATTCCACTGACGCGACTCGCGAAACTTTTCCGGTACTGCCTCTAAAGCTGGAGCTGAAGCGTGTGCATCAACACCATTTGAGCCGTATTGTCCAGGGTAGGTGTGCGTTAAGTTTAACGTCGCACCCTCCCACCCCTACGCACGTGCGAAACTCGATATGCGCGCCAAAAAAAAGTATAGTTGGACGGCGGAAAAGCGGAGAAATGCGCGAAGCGGTGGGTGGGAAAAATATGGGCGTGAAAGTTCGTAAACGACGACGCAGAATCGGCAAACGGATAGGGCGCTCAGATCGTTCGGGATTTTCGAATTTTTTTTTCGCCGACGCACCGCTGAAAGAGTAGCAGAGTCGTTCGGCTTTTTTCAATCCGACGTGCGCGCAATCCTTGAGTGAATTGCAACAGGTACCTCCTTTCTTTTCATATTTTATAGCGACGTCCTAACAACAATTTCGAAAAATGAACAGTTAGTACTAAATTACAGTATTTTATTAGAGTCATTGATTAACGTTCCATTCATTTGTAGTCATTTTTCTTGCATTAAATCACTTAATAATAATAATAGTTTCTAATAAGCTTTCCGGAAAGGGGGTATTTCATCATTATTTGAGATTATTAATTTCGATTTCGAGATATTAACCATTTCTCTTACTGGTTCGAGAGTCTTAATTAAAAGACAATATCACTGTTTATTGATTTAATGAAAGGGATTAAATATTGCCCTTCACCGCCATGTTTTTGTAAATTAAAAATCAACAAGCCGTCGTAGTAAATGTTGAGAAACTGAAGTTCTGGGAGTTTTCCGCTAAATACTATGCTCAATACTTAAAAAGCAAACATACAAACTAAAAAAGAAAAACAAACTCTGAAGTATGTGTTGTCTTTTTTATAAATTTTATATGCCTTAATTTGTAAAAAATGGAATCATTTTAATTGCTTTTTTGTCAAAGATATTTCAAAATTAATAAAAAATTAATTTTCAATAGAATTACTATTGCAGAAAGTTAATTTATTAGAAGAAACCACCATAAAAATGATTAAAATAATTTTGAGATCTTTTTCTTAATAATTATATGCATTCATACTGTTAAAACTATTTAATTTGTCTATTCAATTAAGACGATTAATCGAGAAATTAAACTTATTTAGTGCACAAAACGCATAGCCTAAGGGAAAATTTAACTAAAGGGGATTAAACAAATTAAAAGAAAAAATATAATGGTGTAAAGCAATTAGACAGTCGTTAAAACAAAAGTGAAGAAAAAAGAGAACAGGAAAGATAGAGGGGGCACGGGTAGAGGGAGAAGGAAAAGCGAGAAGATGCGATAGCACGAAAATGTAGAGGAGGGGGTGAGCGCGCGAGAGTAAAACCATGGAGGGGATAGGGGGATGGAAATGCCGACTTGTGGGACTCCGGGAGCGTGGGAAGGTTAGGTGGGAACGCGCCCTTATTCCGCGGTTCTACAGGTGGTAGGAAGGTGGCAGAGGCGGAGGGTATAATAGAGAGACCACCAGCTCTCGCTGCTCACTCCGCGGGCATTGCGGCAGAAAGCGAGTCTCTCGAGGGAGCGAAAGTCGCGGTAGGCACGGAGCTCTCGGTCGCGCGCAACACGCTCGGGCAACGGATTCAAGAGTAGCCGATAAAAGTGAGAGGTGGATCGAGCAAGGAAAGTCGAGTCGCTTTTATTTCGCGACTAACCCCGCGCGACTGCCGTCGAGCACCGATTCCAACAGACCATTATTGTAGGGCGTCCTGCCGCATTAGCGCTCAATCGGTCCCGCCGTGACGAATAAGTGACCCTCGAGTTTTGTTATTCGCACCCCAAGAGGATACCGGCTCTTTTCATCCTACCTGTGTGAATTTACTATGAAAGGTAGGAGATTAATTTTCGTGTCGAAATCGCGCTTCTTATGTGCATTTTTTTATTCGTAATACTCTGCTCAGAAACTAGCAGAAATCGTGGATATAGGAAAACTCCTTTATCCTAAACATTGCTTGTAAAATGTGTATGAATAATAATTTATTCTCTAATCTTTCGAATAAAAATAGTAGTGGAATGACGAAGTTAAGCTATCTTGTTTCGGATTCTTATTCAAATTAAAGTGTGCGATATCAACGCTTTTCGATATAGTATAAAATATTTTAATAAAACAAAAATAGAAAATTTCTTAATATTGAAATTAATATTCGTTAACGCATTCCAGGATTATTCAAAATTGAATTGCAATTGATATATTATTGGTATAAAAGTCTTTTTATTTTAAATTAAATGTCCAATAATCTCATTAGCCTGAAAAAATAATTATTTCCACTTATAATTTCCAATTGCTTTACAAACGTTTATGACTCAAGTATGATGAGAGGTGGTGAACTCGGTCGATCACTTAAATTAATCTCAATAATCGATTCTAAATAAAAAATAATTTTTCATAATTAAACGAAATTGAATTTTTCTTTTATCAGAATAATTGTACGATGTATTAATTGGAGTTTTACTTTTACAACATCTTTAAAAAGATTAATAAAATAATAAAAAAATTTAATAATGTACATTACAAAATAATAATAAAAGGGTTAAAATTCATTTAAATGAATTTACCAGTGTTGATCATTTACGCATCGCAAAACCGATTAGAAAAAATTTTGTTATAAAAGAATATTATAATTTCCGTTAACTAAACATTGTTACAAATTCTTTTAACATAATGCAATGCCACTTTTTATTTAGCAAAATATTCCTTTTTTTATTTATTTCTACAATTGTACGGTCAATTTAACAAAATATTCATTTTTTACTTTTTGATATCGTAATATATTTGATATTTTCATTACGGTATTGAATCAGGATAAATTATCGAATATGTTTGCCTTCCTTGTATAATTCAATTGTAGCATGTGATTAATAAAATAAAGCTTCGTAATTAGTATGGACTTATTTATAGGTCTGGAGTCCTGTTCCATTGTCAAACATCGGGACAATATAATTACAATAGAAAAGAAAAGCTAACGAAGAAATGTAATAAATGTTTCATTAAAACGCAATAGTATCTTTAAATATTTAAAGAAGTAATTAGTAACGTCTAAAAATTAAAATATTTTTCTGGTTATTTGGTTAAGCAAACAAAATCCTTTTCTGAAATATCGTATAGTTTTCAAAACATAGTTTGTATCACTATAATGCATTTCTGTAAATATAACTAAGAACTCATTCTTCGTAAACTAGTTTAATTAGAATTTAACGAAGTTTGCAATTGAGTGCAACTTGTATTATATAATTAAATTGCAGAACAAAGGCTAAAAACTCCAGCGACAAGTTGAAGCGAAAAATCTGAAATCTTTTGTTGGAAGATAAATTTTCATGAAAATATACGTAAATTATGATAGACCGTAAACAAAAGTGCATTCGTATTCTTTTACGGAAAATTTTAAATTCACTCGACACGTTATCTTGCCACGTGCGCTATGTTTACGCGGACTTCGATTGTACATTATGCGAGAAGTTCGTGACTTTTCTTGCATCCATTTTTATCTAAGGTTTTCGATAAAAGGGCAGTGTCAGAAACAGCAAGTAAAAGATGGTTTTGTTTGTTTTCAGCGCGACCGTAAACGTTGCAAATACTATTTTGCCCGAACACTCGAAAAATACAAGAAAAAAACGGAAACCGCGAAGGAAATCAAACTTGCGCAATCATGGTCGAGTTCCACAGCGAAACCATTAACGTAAAACTGATTTAAAAACTAGACTACGTTCTTCACCGTAAACGAAAGTAGTTTAACTGTTCAATTGAAACTCAATTATTTAATTTTTCCTCACTTCTAAGTTTGCGCATTGCTTTTTTTTCTCTATTTTTATTATTTAAGGATATTTTATTTCAGTAATGAGTTGCGAAATTGTACTCGAATAGAATACCCGATTTTTACTTGAACAATATTAGCTGTAATCTGCTTTTCTGGGAAATATATGAATGAGATTACGTACGTTTATAAAGTTCGCCAGGCTTTCTCCCAAAATCTCTTGTTCTGCGGTAATAAACGTGCTGATACTTCAAATTTGTGTAGCTCTCTCTTATGTCCATTCCAAATAACCTCACGTAATCTGAAGTTAGTGCGTGGGTTAAAACAGTTGTACAAAACTGTTATACCGTTATTTTAAGTAAACTTTATAGCTTTCATCTCATTTATAAACTTTATGTGCAAAGAACTTTTTTATGAATTTTTAAATAATTCCAATTCCTATAAAAAAATTCAACTTATATTTAATTTTTTAATACATGCTTATTTAAAAAATATCCTAATCATGTTATCTCATCAAGATAGTATATTCTGATTATGAATAATGTTTGAAATCTGTATATATAAATAAGAAATAACATTGTATCAAACTAAAAAAAACATCTGCACAAGGGCGGTTATATTCGTTCAATAATATAAAAGCTGTAAAAATATCATAGAGGGAAAAAGATTAAAAAAGTTGCCCCTCGCTATTGAGTGTTAAATTACTTAGTGAATCGTGGGAGTTTGAACGGGACATATATGATGATGCAACAAGTGGAAAGCAAACCGTGTGTGTACTAATAGCAAACTACACTGTAGCTTCTTAATCCGCTTACAATTTATACTATTTAAATATTTTTTATAAACAATAGTTTACTAAACTTATTAAATTAAATAATTATTTTATAAAATTGAAGATAAATCTAATGTAATGTGATTATATTAGATTTGAAGTCTACGAATTATACAAGACCAAAAAATTGAAAAGGTGGATTTTACATTGCTGAATATTATGCTGAATAAAATATTAATTTTTCACAAGAGAATTTATGTTAAGAATTGTTAAATGTGATATTGTAAAATCGTTCTACCCCAGAATAGTGTGATATTTCGTAGTGAAAGAAAATCAAATCAACCCTTGAGATTGTGGCTGGATCTTGCCAAGACAATATGTTTAACTTGCACGTTGATGTAGGTACCCCGACCTCCTCGGCTAACGTAATATCAATTTCATCTTGGGGGCGGTGACTGAAAATCCCATCTGCTTAACAGGAGCGAACAGTAATAACTTCTTTGCGAGCGTCCCAATAAATTAAGAATCTTTACGCTTCTGGATATAAAAGAGAAGCAGATTTTTCATTAGTATGAAGGGTATCTATCCTTATTCGCACTACAATCTAATTTTTTTCTCATTACAGTGTCAGCAAATTCGAAGGTAATGGCGCGAGGCATGAGCTACAAAACGAACTCTGCTCTGTGTATTCTACTTGTGCTCTGCTTTTTCGGCAGCAGCCAAGTGATCGCAGCGCCTTACCCGGAACCACCAGGACTGGCCTACCGCGAAGAGCTTCACTTCGACCCCAGCCATGTGAGTCTAAAGCGAGGCATCAATTAATTTAATTAATATTGATAACTTCTACAATCATACCCTAATCAGTCGACTATCGCACCGATATTTTGATTTTCAAACATATCACGTTTATTTAAACATTAAAATTTGATGAATACTGCCATAGGTTAGATAAAAAGCACAAGCATCAAAGTCAAACTTATAATAAAGTATTTCTACATATTTGTAATGAAGAATATATTTCTGCAGACTCTAGTCGACAAGATGGAGCGAGACATAAATATGAAGATGGTACGAATCGCAAATGAAGTGGTGGAACTAGAAGAAGAGAAACTGGGACTGGCGATCCTAAAAAACGCGAACAAAGCTTCTCCGCAACAGTTGCCCGAGCAGTATGCAGAAATACTCCCTGAACCTTCTCCAAGAATTCAGGAACCTTCGGTTCCTTCGGGAAAACGAACGAGCTGTAAGTGATTTTTTTACATTTTTATTTGAATCGCTATCGTATATTAACAGTAATAAGAGATACGTAAATTAAAACAGTAAAATAAAATTAGTTGAAAATCAAGTAGGATATTCATAATTTATATGCCTTCGGTAAAAAAAATTATGGATTAATCAATAATATTAGAATAATTTTCTCAATATAGATTGCAACTAATTAAAGTAGGCAAAAGGACGTAAGTCACTCTTTGAAAAAAAAACCGTAAAAAGCCGTTACAAAGACTTACGCAATAACTCAGATCAAGTGATGTTTGTAAATCCTCGAGCACACAAATCTAACCCTCAAGAATCTTTAATTTACCCCGATTTAAGTTGGCGCTGGAGCTTTATGTAAGATTATATAGCCTTTGTCAATGCCTTTGATCGAGACCTAATTGAGGTCTGATTAAGTGGAATTATCTATTCTCTGGAATTCTGAAATCAGGGTATCTATATCTACATCGCCAAAGGCTGCCCAAAATACCGTGAAACGCTTTTTTCTTAATCTGGATGTGTGTAATTAAATAAATTTGAGAACGGAACATTATTCGAAAAATTGTTCTCAGAATATTCGTGTTCTTTGCAACACCTCGTGTGGGTACAAAACATAAAATGCTTTTGAATGGGCACATTAGTGGATAAAGAGCCTATTTAGTCAAAGAAAAAGTGTTTCCTCCTTAATTGTGGCAACTACCAAACATTACGTGAATCCAATAAGCAACTAACTTTTTTATAAGCAATACCAATGTTAGTAAATTATATTTTAAGATAAAATATATATTAAGAAAGTCGTAAACAATGATGACTATAATTCAAATCAGTGTTAATATTATTTAACAAAATACCATTAACTTTTTACGAACTTTTAAATATTAAATAAACAAGTAAAATACGGAAATTATAAAATAATATAAAGAATTACATGATAAAGGAGATAAAAATGATCTAAAATACCATTGCAACAATGTGAGACTTCTTCTGCAGTTATAATTGAACTAGTTAAAGAAATCCGAGCTTTCAGTGAATGCAATTGAATCACTTGACTTTATAGACACCTGACTCCATGATGTCATTATCGAGAGGCTCGCACTGCCTTTTGCATCGCAAATATCTTGATATTGGCACATTGCATCGGTAGATCAATGATCTTAATCGAATTATGCTATTTGCCGTAGACGAGCAAATCACTGAGGCGCCGTTTCTGGTTATTGATTTTCCATGCTTTTTATCAGTGTACTGATAAAAACGTTTCCATCAAACCATTTAGCTACTTGAATTCGTTAAAGTAAGATACGTAGATTCGCAATCACTTTTGAAGATTCTAAAAAACAAATAAATTAATGGCTTTTAATAATAGTTTTTAAAGCACATAACAGTTATCTAAAAATTCTAATAAACTTTTTTGTAAATGATAATGTTAATAGATTGATTATAATTAATCCGTTAATTACATGAGATCTTCTAAAACAATAAGAAGTTTCTAGTACGGTGTGTTTGAACTTTGTGTAAATAATTTTCTTTAATTTCGTTTCTTTCTTGTTGATATTAAAGTTGTTTAAAGTGTAATAATCGATTTTAAAGAAAACTGTTTTTTTTTGTTTCAGATATGGCGCTTTGTCATTTCAAGATTTGCAACATGGGTCGAAAAAGGCAAATGTAAACTATCGGAGCTGCTATAAGTCAATATTTGAAGAGCTCTTTTCCTACAATTTCCGAGACACACAAACATGCTCATCGAGAATAAAACCAAAGATCGCGATTCACTCGCATGCCATCTAAGTAAAAAATATACTAAGAAATGGTACTCAGAAAGTAATAACAGGCACTCGCACCTACATGACACTTCACTGCTATTATTATTTTTCTGCTTCGATTATTGACTTAACGTTGATAAATAATAGTACAATACGAGTAACTATCTAAAACTGATTGAAAAATGAAAATAAGAATCGTAGAACAATGAGGTTCGAGAAACCATTAACACGCACTCAAAATTTTTATTCGTAGCTTCACAAGATAGCGTTGAAAGAAAGTAAAAAATACGTTTGATAAATGTTTAAGTAGTAAATTTTTATTTAAAAAGGAGGAAATCGAAAGCAGTGTAAAAGTTTCAGGACATACCCAAAATTTGAGAAACAAACTGAAAATATGGTAAAAATAAAAAGTGAGCTTTGAAGGAAAAAAATTGCTGACATTTTTAGTACGCTTGAACTTGGGAACATTGCATTCGATATCACGATCAGAACAATGAGTAGCCTGCATTTTAATTTGGATTTATTTTCCTATAACAGTATAGCTTTCGTGGATGCTTTATTAGTTTTTCTGTTGAAGTTTCAATTCAATAGGTAGTTTAGATAGTCGCTTCTCTGTAGACTAGATAAAGAATTAAATTAAAAAGACTTAATTATACATTGAATAAATTAATTTAAAAATAAATAGAAAATAAATCTTATTATTGACCTTAAAATTTTAATTTTCGTCTTCGAGCTCAGATAATGAAAGTACCTATTGATATGAAACATTTGCTCTATCAATGAAGACTTCCACGTAAGTGCAAACTCTTAAAGACTTGAATAAATCTTTGGATGGATCTATTAGTATTGTCCATCTTGGGTCGAAATGATACTCGATTATGATCGCAAGCTTACTTAATACTTCAAGTCACGTAAGAATTTGTACTTATTCTCGAGTAATGCAGGAAGGGTGCAAAAGGCCTAATTCCAGGCTAAGACTAAAGTATAATGATTAAAGAAAATTTCAGTATTTAGTGTAAAGGATCATTTAGCGAAAGCAAGAAATATGTTGAAGAAATGTATTAAATTATGAGTTTTAATATTTACGATGTCAATCATCACATAAAAATATGAGAAAAAAATAAAAAAATAATTTATTTTAAATAGACGCGAGGTCCAAAAAGGTCCTTGAGAAGTTGATAGTAGAATGCGTGAGTGTGGAAGAGTAATAGCGTGAATGAATAAGAAAAACGCGAAAAGAAAGGGGTGTGGGAAAGTAGGGTACAAAGATCCAGCTGCGAGATAATCGCAAACAAATGATGCAAAGAGGCCGCCTGCACCCTTCGTTAATAAATTATTTATAATAAACAAAAATAGATTGCTTTTAGTATTAACATTTAAGTCTATTAGCGGAAGATTTAACCTTATTTATTTACTTGACTTACGCTAAATTTTGTAACATTTTTTAATCACGTCCATTACGTATTATTATAAATTATATTATATTAAAAATGTTAATTATATTATTTTGTTACTAAATTATTTGTTGTTATTTACAGTATTTTTCCCAATTCCTACGACGTTACGTTCATAGCGTAAGCTACTAGAAAAGTGAGAAATCTTGTAATTATTTGAAAGTAACAATCGTCTATGTAGCGACTATCATTCATTAATGTATTCTATCCACAATATAAAGAAAATCTCTTGTGCAAATTATTCCAAGATTTAAAATTAATTTTCCTTTATGCAATGATATTAATGTGAACGATTAACAAATTTAAAATATTTTTCGATATTTAGATTGACCGTTCTTAACAATTAATTTGTATTTTTTCGTAAAAATAAATTTGTAAGAGGCTGCATATTTTTTATATTTTTATTACAAAACTTTAACATTCACGAAAAATATGTTTAAAGTTGTTAATAATGTTATAACTACGTAAATTTCGTAAATTTAAAATTAATTTAATTTTTGTAATCTTACAAAGAAAGTGAATAAAATATAATAAAACACTGATTATTATTCAAAGGTCATTGTCCTTTCTTTCTTCAAATTCTAAAATTCTCTCTCAGTAATGATTTATTGTTATACAATATTAAAAGACGGTATAATTTTTGTATATGCAAATGTAATTATGAAATATATGAATTTGAATCTAAATAAAATTGATATCATTTCTATTTGGTATTGATACCGAAACCCATGAAAGTTCATTCAACTTATCCTTGTTCTGCATTATATAATAGCAGGCGGCTCTCTGAAGTTTAGGCGTTTAACGTTTAACCTACGCTGAAGCCGTCAAGTAAAATTTTAATCAATTTCAAGAATAGAAATTTTATATTTATAGCATTTAATATTACAGTTTTTTCATATTTTTATGATATAAGCACCTTTTACACTGATATTGAATGTACGAAGTTCGTCTAATTGTTGAAACACTTTACTCAATATTTCTCAGCGTTAAATAATACAATTTTGTCAAACTTTGCTAAAAGATAAGACGCGATGTCGCAGTAAATTTGTGATTGCAAATTTGTCATCTTTATCTTGGGACCTTGAATGTCGTTTCGAAATCGCCCAAGCTGACAGAACTTAATATGCGTCTAAAATTGTTAATGTTTGTAAATTCTTGCGCAAATGTCGCTCCCATCGCTTCCCTACCAAAAATGACGAGGAAAAAGAGGGAAGGAAGACAAGATGACTGCATCATGAACTGTTATAAAAACATTGGACCAAAGATTAGATTGTCAATGCTGTGTGATATTGACGAAATGTGAAAACATTGTCGCAATCTGGCGAGATAATATTTTCTTAAAACATAATCAACTCGGGATTATTTATTCATATTATAATATTTTTTGCAAATCGCAGCTTACTCACAATAGATTGTTCTAAACGTAAAAATTTAGAAAGAAATCAGTTCTTTCACAGATTATTTTTACTTTTATTTTGTATTAAGACTTTAATAGAAATTAAATTGTTCTTTTTTCTCATATTTGTAACATAATGAAAATGTTTAAAAGAAATTTTAATTTTAATGGGATGCGATTACTTCTCATTGGTACTGAAAATTTGAAGTACAAGATGTGAGTTTGAATCCCAAGGTGGGCATCTGATAATACTGTAAATATTTTCAGTGTTAATTTCAAACCCGTAGGTTCTCGTAATATAGTAGAACTGCAGAACAGTTCAAAGATAGATTGCGCATATTTACATACGCATAATAGATCATGCACAATACTCTAAAAAGTTGTATCACAAGTAAGTTTAAATTATGCCAAATCTATAAAAATAAAACAAAATACAAAATTATTAGTTCATCATTTAAACTTCAAAATAGGACATTTCCCGCCATCTACTGGGTATACTTACAAACACTGTGACAACCGAGTTGTCAACAAAAATTTTAAACCACTCGAAATGCATCGTAAGTGCAATACTGAGGAAAATTTAAAATTTTTTTCGGGTGAAATATCAACAATATTAAGTACCTTAGTAGCGATTAATATTATAAAGATAAAGTTAGTAACAAACTTTCTGTATTAAAAATTGCAATTATAACCTCAAAATGAAAGAAATTGTGCGCAAATTATTCTTACCTAATTTTCTAAGGTTTTTACAAAAATCCTTGAGAAATTGAATCACTATCACTTTTATTGGTAACAAATAAACTCGTTTAGTAGCCACATATTTATTTATAAAAAAGAAAATCACAATGCAACAGCATCTTGACGTTACTAAGTCGGCTCCGTCCGGCACATGCAAACATGCTCCACTCTGCATGTATGTATAGTACGCGGTCGCAGCGCCCTACCTTGCATCGGTAATCAAGTACACTGGCTTATCGAGCGTTCGCAATTTCTGTCTTACCGACGATCGCGAGGGAACATTTAAAATTTTCACCCGGTAAATTTAATCCGATGAAATAGAGAACCGGAGATTTTTAAACATACCTACATAAAATACGTTCAATTGTTCATTGCCGATTGAAGCGAAAATTTAATTTCCAGAGCATGGTGTACATTTCGTTTTATTGAATAACTCCGCACTCACTGCTCAGCTGCACATAGGAAGTTAAAAAATCAATTAACAACTTACAATGATGGTGTAGCAGCTTTATGTTTCTTTCCAATAAATTACAATACTCGTAAAAATTGTGATCCCTCGTAATAACGCGATTTTTTTGCGAGGTGCTTCCATTCGGCTCTCATTTACCACCAGTTAAAGGTACATTCATGCATTTAGTGGTTCGCGTAACTATTCAAATATACAAGTCTTGTTAAATGGAACTGAATAATTCGACTGCAAGTGCGTATTATAAACTTGACATAATATTTTATTTTGAAAATTTTTTGTGCGTATTTAAATACACTTATACAAAATGAGTTATTATGTACAGTACAATGCTGTATAAATGAATTCCCATGGTTTCAATTCTTTTTTTATTAATTATATTTAAGTTTTTCTATCATTTGCATTATCATCAGAATTTCCAGTTTGTTATAGCTGCTTTTCGCTGAAAAAGGAAAGAAGGGGAGAAAAAATGCGTTTTCTATCGTTAAAGATTTATTTCATAATATTACACCAACAACTATTATTGAATTTTTATAAGAATAATTCCTTATCATGTTAAAAATGCGAATAAACACTTATTCATTAATATATAATTATATATTAATTAATCTTAATATCGTGTAATTGTAATATTAATAGCCTAAAAAGATGCGACGCACGTCATTTACGATTATAAAGTTAGAACCATCACGTTCCAACTTAGCTTTCTCTCTCACTCTTTTTCTCTCTCTTACTCTCGCCTACATCCTCATCTACACTCTTATAAAATCGCTTTTTTATTATTTTTTTTTTTTAAACCTTCCTCACATTGTCCCTTCTTGTTACTTGGAATGCTCGATTACACAGTAAGTTCGATAAGTGCTTGCATAGTCGGTTTTCTTCGTTACAAACGGAAACCCACGAAAAAAGGAAAGTAGCTGCGCCTCGCTCGCTTTGCAACAACGTCGCTCCGTCGCCTCTCCTCCACCCGGCAAAGATCGTCGCGAGATCCTCGCTCCCCCGACCTCGAATACGCTCAGCCCCGTTCGCTCGATCAGTTCGCGCTGAAAAAAAATGTAACAAAAAAATCCGCCAAAAACGAGGATCCGCGATCGCTCGAGCGGTGAGGTCGGTGGGCGCGCGCAGGCGCCGATCTTTCCTTTTTTCCCTTTCATTTTTTATACACTTAAAACTCTCTTTAATTGCGAAGCTATGAAAGTCTGAGAGGTGCCCGATACGCACTTGGCTTTTTTGCTATAATAATTGAAATTACACAGTCGGTCACTGCATCGATACAATTGCGATAACGGAACAATATATATGTATACATAAATATTCTGTAAAATATAATATGGCGACTGATGTGCGCGTGGGCGAGTCGCGCGCGCGCAGCCCCGCCGGGGCCGTTCGTTGCGCTCAGGACCAACGTTCCTGAAGAGCTGTGTAAAAATGACGGAAAGAAGCGATCGAAACGCTCGCGCGACTGCGCCCGATTATTCCCGCGGAGTTGATCCTGTTGTATAGGAGCGAGTGCTCCGGTTCGCTCCGCGAAATTTCTGGGGCGAGTCGCGACGCGAGTTAAACGTACACGGGTGTCCGCGATCGGGCCCCGGAGGTGCCTGGCGAACGCGTGGCTCACGTTAATCCAAATGTCCAGACATTATTGATAAAATACGAGACGTAAGTACAACAACTATTGTAGCTTAAAATGAGAATGTGCCGCTGCTGTGTCTCGGGCGCGCCGCGACCTCGAGCTTACATTGAGTCAGTTTTTTATGCTTTACAGTTTTGTGCGTTTGCATTACATCTTTTAAGATTTTTTTTATTGTTGATTTTCATTCTTATGTTTTATCGTTTACAAGAGATCATCAACATTATCCTGCTCGCTGACATTTTCATAAATATTTTACACTGTTCGTTCAAATGAAGAGTACTCGAGATAGTTATACATGCAGGGTGAGAAACGCAGATTTCAACATTGGCTTCGAAGTAAATTAATACAGAGTCACAAATTGCGCCTTGTACAAGGTTAATATTTATGAAATTTCAATGACAAGCGGAAAATGGTAGAACACGTTACAATTTGTCCTTCAAGTGGCTCTTGGCTTCCGGCGTTTCGCTCGCTCAGGTTTGACAATCGACAAGCTCGCGGGGCGGACGTCAGTTTCGGCAAATCTGTCCCCTTCCGCGCGGCGAAAGAGTCTTCTCCTTTTTTTTACAAATTTATTTTTTACTACTTTGGCAGTGTCGAGCGAGACCGCTTTTTAAGCGCTTGGACGAGTTTTCTTCATTATTTGTTATCTTAAAATTTGTTTTCATTGATGCCAAGGGATATCGCAGAAGGGCGCGAACTGACGTCCGGACTCGCGATCGGCGTTTACACCGAGAAACAAGAACGGCGCTCCCAAGGCTCGCAGCAGCTTTTGAGGTATTTTATGACGAACGCGCGACGCCGCGTGTCCGTTACTCTTTTTTTTTTTATTTCTTTTCTAACTCATTTAGCACTATTTGCCTTTTATTTCTTTTAAATAAATCCTTCCTTACTGCGCGCTCTTCTTACAAAGTGACGGGCGGCGCCGTTTATGCACGGAGATTTTTCTCTTCGCTTCGTGTTTATTATTATTTTTTTTTTACTTGTTTTATATCCCGTTATTATTTTCCTTACAATTAACAATTTTTTTTTTTTAATATCTTAACTACACCAGAATTCTTTCCCTTCATTAAATCGAAGAAGTGATTTTTTTTTAATGTATTTGTATGCGTTTTGTACTTGTACTGTTCAGCAAGGCAGCGTGTTGCACTTTGTTACATATTAGATTAATCGAACCGTGATACGCTTCCAGATTACTCCAAACGTCAATAATTTTTCATCGTAAACGATTGTTTGGCGAACGTTTTTTTTTCTTTTTTTTTATTACAATACGATTGATCGGTCGGCGTCGGTACGCTCGCATTTTAATTGGGTGTGTTCACATCGCACCGAGGCTGTCAGCGAAAACTGTGTCAATGAAAGTCGCGGAGGGGCGTGACTGCGGCCGTTACGACGGAAACACCCAATTAAAGACGTACGCGCTCATCGAGAAAATAGAAGACGTTTAAAACTACAGTGGTTGTACGCTTGCGAACTTTGGACGTTTGGTAGTAGACCGCGATACACAGGCCCGCCTTATTTAACCCTTATTAACTCGTGTTCCTGCTCTTTAATGAAGTGGAAAAAAATTTACTTTTTTTTTCATTCTATTATATCACTTAACAACGTTGAGACACTAATCGTGATCGTATCTAACTGCATTTACGGAGAAGGGGATACAGTGAAAAGAAAACGTTACATCGGCAAAGAAATAGAAAATCAACGAACAGGAAGCTGCCAGAGATTGTCCCTTTCGCAACTTCACCGGCGATAACCAGAGGAAGCGCTCTGTTTTCTTTCTTTCCCTTTTTTTTCTTTCTTTCGTTTATAAGTCGGAGACGCGATGCGGCGTTCGCTCCGAGCATCGACGCGCTCTTTCTAGCGCGCGCGCGTGGCTACATAACGTCGAAGCTAATTCGGAAACAGTGTAAAAAAAAGAGAAGAAAACACTTAGAGTGATACAATCGTATAAAGAGCTTTTTCGCTGCGAAATGATTTACAATCATTATCATTAATGCAGTTATACAGTAATAAACAATTAAATTAATAATTAATAATGTAATAATATAATAATAATAAACGTAATAATGACAATAGCAGATATTGACGGAGATATAATTAATAGATTATCATCATAGAAGTTTTTTCTTAGTAAACATATTTCAACAATCACTTCAAGAACGTACGCAATAATGAGAAAAAAACTAGCTTAAAAATATAAAATAATAATAATTAAAAAAGACAGAGAATCATCTTAAAAAAGATAAACTTATTTATATTACATAATATATGCATATATACGTATTTACATGAAGAGTTAACATAACGTGCCATCGACTCAGTTTATCATACAAACGTGTATGGTTAAAACTAACTAAGAAAACATCACTTAACGATGATGCTCAATGATGAAAGACGATAGAGTGTAGTAGCGGGCATTCGACGATTCGAAGTGCATTACGTGGTGTATATATATTATATATATTGAAACATAATAAGCAAATTAACTGTCGTTTGCGATGATGTGTGCGAAGAAAAATAATGTACAGAGTCCGCGCGGCGCGGCCGACGGGAGCTTTTCATCTCGTTTTTTCTTCACTTCAAAGTACCCGCCTCGGCCTCGCCGGCATCGGTTACAAATATGAGCGATGAGAGCATGAGAACGGAGATAACGAAAATACATACAGTTTAAATCGCGCGATATGTGTACAAACTATAGATACTATTGAGTAATTATCGTAAAAGTCAGCTGTGCCTACCTTACGACCTTTGTCTCGTCCTAAAACGCTCGGCCGTTCATTACCTAAGCGTTCGTGCGGCAACTTATCCCGTTATTCTCTCCTCCCGTTGGAGACGAGAGACACAAATGTACATAAACGCTAATCGCTAATGTTTAAGAATCGATCCATCCGCTGACGACAGTTGAGCGACCTCTTTATTTTCACGTCAATTTATACAAAAATTTTCTTTTCATTTTTAATTCCAAACATTTTTATGAGCTCGTATACAGTATGCAATCGGTATACATCGTAAGTGCGATTTTGTAAAGTTCGAAAGGGTATACGACGCGGTTTTTCTCGTGGGCGACGATCGACTTGGTGGTCTTTCAAAAGAGAGACGGTCGGTCGGTCGTCCATTTGGAAAAATCGCGAGTATACTTGACGATTTTTTTGTTTATCGCTAAAAGTCGTGATAGCTCGAGCAACAGCTAACTTTGGTCCATTTATCCAGATGAAAATCCAAAAATAATTACGTCGCCCTGTCGCAAGATTGGCGATTTTAAGGTAAACAATGATATGAAAGTTTGTTAGTACCATGAGAAAGTGACGCTGATAAAGAGACACTCCTTATTTGTTTCTATTTAATCTATGTATGCTTTTTCTTTTTCCGTTACTATAGAAGTGATTTCATTTACTTTTAATTCTCTCTTACGACCGCTTAAACCTAGTGATCATTAAGAATAATTATTGAATAAACAGTATGGGCGATACCTGTCCACTTTTAATTATGTTTTATCCCTTCATCGTCTGTGTTTTATTTATTTCTTTTAGATTGTGCAATATTCCTTTTTAAATCATCTTCTACCCCATACACTCACACATTTTTTTGCAATTTTCCCTTTTGATAAATTTAAAATTTTTCATAACAATTAATTTATACTTAAGGTTCGTTAATATTAGATATGGCACAATATAAATATTATATTTAAAGTCTTTTTGAAGACATAATAAAAATAAATCTAAGTAGTCTTTCTTTTCTATCTTCGAAAAAATTTTTCTTTTGTCCTCGTAATTACAACCCCTAAGCTTTTCGATTCAAAAACCGTGCACATTGCGTTTACTTCTTTATTTTTTCGCATTTCTTTTTGCTTTTTACCCAACGTATACAGTCAATTCGTTTTTTTCCTTAAGCTTTGTCCTTCGAAATGAAGAATCGTATTTAAAACAAAAAAGAGCGATTATCTCACGAAATAATACATCCTTTAATGTTCTCAGATTCACGTGACTCGTTGTTTTTCATAAATTTTCATTTAAAAAATAAACTTTTTTTTAATATAATCCTTAAAAACCAAATAAATTTTTTTATCTAAACAATAGATGACTAAAGAAACACGATGACTTTTTTGGCTTCCGTTGTAGAAGCAATTACTGCCATTAAATTTTTTCCTTAAATAAAAACGAGTCACACGTAACGTAAACCCGAGAAGGTAAACGATTTTCCGATGCTCTTTGGTACGTCAATATCACATTAACAAGACGAACATTAAACCAATCAAAAAAAAAAACAGTCTAATCAGTCGATTCCTACTAAAGTCAGGAATAAAAAGGTGAAAACAGATTAAAGTTACAAATAAAATTTTTTCCATCATCAATCCTTAAATAAACTGACATTTAAAAATTATAAAAATCAGCCTTCTTCGAAATAAATTCGTTTAATCAAAGTATTTCCTTTTTTCACAGCGCCAGAAAGTTAACGCGAGCCCCGCCGAACGAAGGTGGCTCCAAAAATAAAAAAAAAAAAAAATAAAAAAAACAAGTAAAGAGAAAAAGTAAATGATTAAGTCTTGTCCCTCGTTTCGGGTAGAAAACTGCGTACATATATTCGAAGAATTCAGAAAAAAAGTATATAGGCGCGCTGTGCTCGTCTCGATAAGTAAAAGATTCGCGCTATACTCGCCACTTGAAGTGAAGAACAAAGTTCTATAGAAAGAATAAAGAAAGAAACGGATTTTTTTCCCGTCATAAAGAATATTTTCCATCGGACTTCTTCTCAAAAGCATCGGAATCCCTTTTTAAAAGTTCTTTTTTTAAAATAAATGAATAAATAAATTTATTTATTTATTTATTTATAGGTCTATATATAACACAGTTCGACGCACTGCTTTATTTCCACGTTCTCTTTTTCTTTTTTAGCATCGCCGATCCCCTTGTAGTCCCCCAAAAAATGCAAAAGTCACATGTATCTCTCACAGTTTTATTCCGGCATTCGATATACAACATACACATGAAGAGTCCGTATCTATTTATCGATATATCGTATGTACACGCGTTATGATAATATTATAGAGTGCAAATAAAAATATAGATAAGTTAAAAACATTTCTCTTCGTTCCCTTACAGTAAGTCTCCTGTGAAATCCATCGAACGAGGCGAGAAAGAATTTGATGTTTTTTACTTTATTTATCTCTTCGAGAACTCGAAATGTTTCAATTATGCACACTAATAAACGACGGGATCGTTTCCTCGCCTTCGAACCCCTGCACGTTGGCTCCTTTAAATTCTACTGATTAATGAAATCGCAATTCGATGGCGACAGAGCAAGCAATCGTCTCCTTCCCCGTGAAGTTACAAAGTTACACGACGCACCTTTACCCCCCTCACCTCTACACTCAAGTGTAAATATTACAGTTAACATATTATCTTTGTTTTTTCTTTACTTACATACGCGCAATTTTGAAAGTAAAATACTTGGCACATCATTAGAAGATTTTCCTTTCCTTTCGATATTCCCCGTTAAAATTACTTAAGCAATCGCCCGCCGTTGATATTTTTCTCTCCCTTTTTTTTATCTCAGAGACATAGAATCAATGACAAAGGGCAAGTGTTGTGTATTATACCCTGGAAAGATATGTTTACGAATTAACTATACATAAGAAACGAGAAATCGGATGACGCCGTCGAGCGAAACGCGAGCGCGCGCAATAATAGAAAGTCGTCTTCTAGAACTTTGGTTTCGTTTTCGAAAGAAAGAAAGAAAAAAGTAGCACGAAACGATATCGATAAAATTTATTTATTAACGAGCAGTCATTTGGCCTTTGGCATCGTATAGTCGCGATTTCCTTTTAAATCGCGCTCTTTTTTTATTTTCTTTTAAATCTTAAATCTTTCCGAATTTTTCTTACTTTTTTGCCTACTCGTAAAATTACCCTAATATAATTACAAACGAATTAGATAACAAATTAAAACGGCGCTAGTCGCTCGACGACGTCAACTCGGCTATTGTACTCGTTGCCCCATTTTCTTTTACTTTTAATATTTATTACCCTTAAAAAAAAATCCTTAACGTTTGGAAGATTTTCTTTTCACGTACAGTCGTTTTAAATTCACGATTCTTTATAATTTTACATATTACTAAACATCGACGTAAGTTCCGTATACGATTTTTCTTTAACCGATAAATTTTTAGCGCTTCTCTCTCATTATCTAATATTATAAACGAAAGAACATCACAGAATTTCACAATATTTTTTTATTTTCAATAGCCAATTACCCTCCAAACCTCCTTCGAATGCGCTTGCCCGACACACGACGAGACGCGCCCGTACGCGCGACAATGTGGCGAGGCTCCCCCGACATCCCTGATTTCGCCTCGTTTACTCACTTTTTTTTCTTTCGTACCGCCTCTCCTTCTCCTCTTATCACAGAAATTCAGAATTCCCGAAAATGACTAGGTTCAATTTCACTAGCGCCCACGACTTCGCCTCGTCTTTTATCTTTTTTGTGCGTCTCGCAGGATTCGAAACGTTAATTTTGAAACATCGGCACGAACAAAACTCTCGTGTAATTTTGCAAGCTCGCCACATTGCGCGTCGACGGCGCCTTCTTTTCCACCGTCAATTTTCCGGAAGAAAATTTTTTTCATTTTGTTTCGTCCACCCGCCCGACCCGCTTGTCCCCTCGAGTGCGCGAACAAGCGTAGAAGAATTTCGAAAGCTTTCGTCTCCACGATTAAACTCTAAAAAATCGTATAGTTTTTGTCCGGTATACATCGTGTACTTTACTTTAGAAGATATGTCTTTTAAGATTACCCCCGCTTAACAGTTTCGAAGACTTTTCTGAATGAAAAAAAACGTAGCTTTTTTTTAATCATCTCTCGCTACGTTAAACCAAACTACACTCGGCAGACATAACGCTCTCCTTTTACCTCAGCAATTTGTACTTACGTGTGATTTTAATATATATATAATATATATTTATATATAAATGGCATTTTTTTCGTACAGATTTTTTTTCTACTTGTCCCCCCACAGATGCTGAGACCCAGAACCCGAACCGCTTCGCGTGTCGGACGATCTCGCGGCGAATGCGCCTCCAGGCTCGCGACGTGTGCGTCCGTCAAATTTTTCAATAGAAAAATATAAAGTCAGCGATTTTCCTTTTCCTTTTTTTTTGGAGTGCCGTCCCGAGAAAGTTCGATGATTTTGCTGCGAACGAAACTTGCCGGAAGTCTCTCTCGACTTTGCTTCCCCGTGGGCGAGGCAATTTTTCCCCCCGCGATGCGACGGATAAAGAGTAACGTTATCGTTTAAAAAAGAAGAAGAAGAAAGAAGAAAGAAGAAAAAAAGCCTCGACGCAATTTTTGTCCGTCTCCGCGCCCAGTATTAAAAGTCTTACGAATGTAATATTGCACAGTTGCCAATTGACGGCGCGGAGAGAGGGGCTTCGACCGAAGGGGAGAAACCGGGCCGTGCGCGATAGCTCGAGAGCCAAGTAGCCTGGAGAGGCATTCGCTCGAATCGAATTCGTCATATATCTCCGCTTCTTCCGTCTTTTTTCTCCTCCATTCTCTTGTTTTCCTTTTTTTTTCAACGTCCGCCTAACCCATCCCAGCCCCTCCTTTTTTCTATAAAATCAGAACGAGAGAATATTCGTCTTTTTTTTCGTTTAATATCGTATGAATATATATATGTATATGTATATATATGTATATGTTTATATACATGATTCAAAATATTAGCATTTAAAAAGTTAAAAATATAGTTTGTAATTCGCGCTCGCGATGGACCTATACAACGTTTATTTATTTCTCGTCTCTTTCACATTTTTTTAATAATTAACCCTCGGGAGAATCCATTCTACATAATCAACCTCTTCTCACTTTCTGTACAAATCTACGCGCACCTCTAAAAGTCTATTCTCCGAGTGAACTTCCTCACTCGCGCTCCCGTACCTCCCTCCAAACCTCCGCGATCCCCACTTTCGAAACCCCATCTCCCCCTCTCCCCCATGAAACATTTGTATTTGACGAACGTTCGTTACGGTGAGACTTTCCTTAAATTTGAGCACATTAGGATTTTGTAATTGAATTTATCAGTTTAGACCTAGTTTGTAATCGTAGAGAAAAAATCACCATTATGATCCTCACATTATCACTAAAATAAGTTTTATGTATACGAACATTCACAATATAGACCAAGTTGTTTTGCTTGTTTTTTTTACTAAGGTAATTCTTAAGTGGCTTGCGTTATTTTTTATCCTTGAATCATTTCTTATCACACTCGTACACATCTACACGTATGTATGACACCTACACGCATACCCAGAAAAAACGGAACACACGCGAGTGTTTAAAGATTCGTTCCGGGCCGCTTCGCTCATCCCTTCACTGAGTTCACTTTCCCGCTCGGGCGAAAATAAAAAGGAAGGTGCGCCGTTCCTCGGAACGGCGCGATTGAACAGCCGAAAGATCGTGGCTCCCGAAGATTGTGCGCTTAGTCTCAGTCGTTGAAAGAAAAATCGAACGCGATGGAATTTGGTGCGTCGACGGTCGGTGACTCGCGAGCGGGAAATGCCGTCCTTACCTCTGGGTCAAGGAGAGAGCCCTACTCGGTAGTCTCTTTGACCGGGACGAGGGAGGCTGCGGCGCGTCCCTTGTCCGCGTGCGGCTGCTGGCCGCCGCTGCCGTGGACGGAGGCAGGGCGGTGCTGGTGGCGGCGCTGGTGGCGATGGTGGTGGTTGCGCTGGAGGTAGTAGAGGTGATGGCGGTGGTGGCGGTGAGCCTGCTGGCACCACCGCTTTCATTGGGGCTGCTGCTGCTGGATGCTCGGGTGCTGCTGCTGCTGCTGCTGCTGGTGGGGCTGCTGCTGCTGCTGCTGGCGGTGCTGCTGGTGCTGCTGCATGTTGCCGAGGACGCTCTTGATGGCGGAGGTCTTCAGGAGGCGCTTGAGCATGCCGCTGGAGCCCCGGTGCTGCAGGCTCTTGTGGGTCGTGAGGGAGTTCTTCGTGCGGTAGCGGCGGTTGCAGAACTCGCACACGTACAGCGTGTCCGACTGCTCGTGCTTGTCCTGGAAGTGGCGCTTGAGCGAGTAGTAGCAGGAGAAGGTGCGCCGGCAGTACGGGCACTCCTGGGGCTCGTTTATGCCGCCGGCCGTGGGCGGCGGCATCCGGTACAGGCCCACCGCCCCCGGGCTCTGCTGCTGCTGCTGCTGCTGCTGCTGCTGCTGCTGCTGCTGCCCGTTGCCCGCCGTACCTGCAAATCAGAAGCGACATTTCACCGGTGACCCATCGTCGCTGTTTTTCGCTCGAGCGACAAAGAACCGCCAGGCCCAATCTTTTTACGCGACTTGCGTGTTAGCCCCAACGACTCGTCTCTTCCCTTCGAAACTTGCTTTTGTTTACTTTAACAGCTGCTGCAAGTGCGTTTCGGAGGAAAGATACGAATTTATATTATTTTGTGTTAATTACCACCTTAAAGAAACTATTTATCAATCCAGAAAAAATGTAAGAGTGTAGTAGATTCATTAGTATGATTATTTGTATCATTTTGAAAGACTGACTTTAATTGTTAAGCATTTTTGCTATCATTATTTACCTGTCATGTCTAAAAAAATTAATATCGAAGCAACCTCAACTCAGTAATTCTTATTAGTTTAAATAGAAAACAAATTATAAAAATACCCATTAGTATAAATATTCATTCGGAAAAGGGGTTAGCACAAACTTTGTTTTTTTTATAGAAACAAACAAGTTTATAGAGCTTTGCAATTGTGAACAATGGCATGCATTAAAACATATTAATAAAAATCCACTGAAAGTAGTTTATTTTCTCTTTTGTATATTTGTTACGTGTGCATCGAATCCCGAGGCAATGGCCGGCGAAAAGCTACACGACGTTAATTGGAAAATGTTTTGTAAAATCGTTCCAAGGTAATACATAAATACTCAGCATGCACACAACAGCGAACACCAAAAGCCAACGTAAAAAAAAGGAGAATAACACTACAGAAAGCCAATACACAAATAAAAACAGCGTACAAAATAAATACATAAGCAAACGTAATGGAAAAAAAAGAGGGAATGAAAGAGAGGAGTTAGTAACTTTTAAAATAAAAAAAAAGAGTAGAAGGGTAGGTCGGAGCAGAGTCTTGGATTAGTGGAAACCTGAAGCTTTTTCTGCGATATCGCTCGAACCGACTTGTTATTTCGCATTATCGTGCAATATGGATTCGCCAAGCCCAAACGAACTCGAGAACGATTCTGGGGGGGAAACTTTTCTTCTTCCAGAGCGGGGTAACTTTTGTGATCTCCGACAATGCGGATGAAGGAAAAAGGGGGGGTGGGGGGGAAATTCATTTTTGTTGTCGGACGGGAAAGAAAAAAAATGCGGAGCTCCAATCGTGAAACGTGTTTAACAATGATCGGCGCATTTCGTTCTCGAGTTGTGTGTCGCGATAAAACTTCGCCTAAGAGATTTGTACGGATTGAGTAGAGACCGATAGGTAAAAGCCCGAGCACTGGTGTAGGCATTCTAGCAGAAGAAAAGTCCAGTTTCATTTTAATTGCGATAGCTAAAGAGGTTTATTATCTAATCGTGCTCGTCGGTAAAATTGCGAAATTAGAGTACTTGCTGGGTACAGTATTGATTAATTTCGGAATCTTACGCTCGTAAGTGTGAGTGTTCCATTTTCTGCCACTACAAGATTCTTAATCTTAATAAGATAGAAATATGTTTATTCAAATAAATGAGAATGAAAAATAAAAAAATAAAAAAAAAAAAATAAAAAATTTTTGTGAGTGTCGAGATGAGAAAAAACTTGGTGTATAGGGTGCTTTCATGTAGCATGCAAATCCAATAATCGGAAATGAAAAAAATATCAAGATTATTTAAAAACATTAATATTAAACATTAAAGTTAATAAACATCGTGAGATAAAATTCTGAAGGAAGAGAAAGTAGAAGATTAAATAAAATAAATAGTTAGGTCGGAAGGTTTAACAGCAGTTTATTAGTAAGTGGAAGTCAAGGTCGCTTCGATGTACGAGGTTTTTTCCTCTCATTCTTAAAAATTTCATCGGCAATTCCAAGAGACCGATCCATTATTCGCCAATGGCTAATAAAATGTGCATAATGCCCGAAACCCTTTTCAATTTGCCGTCGATGCATTATTGAGAGAGAGAAAAAAAGTTACATGGTACTATTAGTTGTGCTAAAAAATGCAAGATATCTAGCGGTAATTGTGTTACTAACAGAAGAATGAGAAGACATAAGTAGACAGAGAGAAAAAGAGTAAGGTATAAAATTAGAAAAAGAGAAGATTATAAAAAAAACTGAGAGGTGGAAGTATGCGCAGTTGTTAATAGAGTAATGTTTGTAAGTTAAGTTAATTTTTCGGCGGTTAAAACAAAAAAAAAGAGAGTGTTAAATGTTGGTTGCTCTTCCGAGCGAGATGGCGCCCTACCTTATCTAAACTTTCAATAGAACTTAATGTCAATGTCGCCGGGTCTGCTCTTATGATAGGTATAGATATGGGTCATCAGGGAGTTACGCGAGCAGTAGACCCGCTCGCAGATGACGCATCGGTACTCCTCCTGTCGCTCGGCGTGCTTGTCGGCCACGTGGCGCTTGAGGGATGCTTTGCTGCAAAGCACCTTGCCGCACAGCTGGCAGGTGAACAGCTTCTTCGTCGACGGTGTGTTCAGGGAGTTGAGCGTCAGACCTGGCATGGAGGCGAGCACTGAAACACAACAATGCACCTCATGCAGCACCCCGCAACACATCCACCACTTACCTATCCACCAGAAAAAAAAGAATCTCTTACTCTCGCGCGCAGCGTGTCTCCGCCTCTCTCGCTCACTCTTTCTCTCACCCATGCATCCCGAGAAAAAAAAACTTTCGCCGTCGCTTTACTTTTCCTCTCTCACACGAGGCAGACACGCTCCTTTAGCAATCTCGCGTGGCTAATCGGATCTAGTCTAAGATTCGCTGCTCTTTACGACCGCAGCTAATTCTTTCTCTCTCCTTTTTTTTCTTAATTTGGATTTTCTAGACAAGACGGCTCGCGTCGCCTCGTCCCTCCTTTTGACTCGGCGGAAATTGAATTCGAATCGCGGCGCGGAGGCGAAGAAACGCGACGGGATGAATGTAACCCGGAGGCATAAAGGATTGGGTGAGCGCTCCCTCCCCCCGAAAAAAAAAAATAAAAGCGCCGCGCTCCCTTTTCTTCGCAAATGAACGGCGCGGCGAGGGAAGAGCGCGCGAAGACGCGAAGAAAGAGGGAGGAACATCGTGAATGCGCGTGGTCGAGCGGAGGAACCGCGCGAATCAATGAGAGTCTGAGCCTCCTTCCTTGCAAGGAGAGGCTGCGCTCTTTATTTCGTATGTGTGTGTGTGTAGGTGTGTGCGCGTGGCTGAGAGTGGAAAAATGTCGCGCCGCCGGTGTCCTTTCACGAATCAAACGTCAATAAAGTGCAACGTCTCATTTCAACGTCGTTAATTAAAAGAATAACCAGAAGAGGTGCTGCGGAGCGAGAGAAAGACCCGGTGGGGTCGCCGCGAGAGAAGGAAGGAAGGACTTAGAATATCGCCGGTGCACTCAAAGAACTTGAATAGATAATGTCGTTCGTTGCGGGCTCCTTTTATTTATCTCCTTTTTTTGTCGCATTAAGGGAGAGAAAGGGACGGGAGTAGGGGGGTAGGGTGTAAAAAAAAAATTTCATAAGACGGCACGCGGGCACGTCTCCTCTGCCTTTTCTTCTTGGCTTCGCCTTTTTGCCTCCTTAGCGCCGGACGAGGCGCGGCTGGATTCGCTCATTCATTCTCTTTGGAAAATTGCTCTTTATCCAATTTCTCAAGTCGTGTCTCATTAAACTTCAGGCGGAAAAGAAACTGCGCCGCTTTATATAACGCGCACAATGAGAGTGTGTAAATGGGGGGTGGCTGCTCCTGCTCCTGCTGCTGCTGCTCGCTCGGTGATGGGATTGGTTTGCGTGACGAAAGAATGCGAGAAAAAAATATTGCGAAAAAATAAAGGACGGTCTAGGGAGAGCGAGAAGGGGATAAAGAGTCTGCGCTTATGCGGGAGGATTTGAAAAAAAAAATAAACAGAACGAGCGAGACGACAAAAGAAAATGAGACATCCACAAGTTTCTTTTTTTTACTTCGTTTTCTTGTTCCTTTTTTTTAAAGTTTGTGTAAAAAGAGAGGGAAGGAGTTCGCAAAAAAAAAATTGAAAAAAAACAAGGACATGTAGGCAAGAGAACATAATATAGCGTCTCGTTTAACGCGCGAAACATGAACTCGTTAAGGAAGGCACTGCACACACGCGCTCGCCTCCCTCATCGGCATTCGTTGAGGCGTGATGTACAAAATAAGGCGACGTAGAAAAAAAAACACATAGAGCATTCTGGAAGAAACACTTAAAGCATGCACTTCGAAGGCGAGATCAAAGCGTCTGGACTTTCCGTGGCATTTATTTTTTTTTCTCCTTTGCCCTTTTCTTCTGCATATCATCTCGTGGCCTCGAAAATTTAGCGCGCAGTTATGCGAGCGCGTATACACTGCGTTATAAAAAAAGCTCGAGTGTATTTGCACTCGGTCTTTTAAAAACGCACGCGCGTGATGCAAGTTATATGAAAGAGATGAAAAAGGCCCAACGGAAAGTTTACCGCAAAAATCTCTTTTTGGACACGCACACGCGCTCTTCCTTACCGCGCTGCTCAGGGAGCAAAAGTAAAGACATGAACGGGTATGTAAGATATGTGTATATAAATACTGAAAGTACGTATGTATATATACATATGTATACTGAAAAAGTCTACGTGAGGTCGAGAGAACGGAGACATTTCTTTATATATATTATTTTTAATGTAAATATTTCTTATTAATTATTTCTCTATTTAATGACAGGATTTTCTATATAGCCGTCTGACTAATGCTCCAACTAATACACTTACCTTTTCTGCTGAAAGTTAATCTGCTTCTCAGTTATATTGCATTTTCTTATCTTAAGCTAATTGTTTCCTTAAGTCTAGACTTATACTACGTACTAAATGGAGATTGAGATTTTGGGAATGATTGTGGGGGGAGAATTTGACTAAAAATAAATGAAAAACACATTGCGAAATTATTAAACCAAATAGTATACATTTTGTTGTTGTTGTAGAATATAAAAGTGAAAATATATTAAAATGCATTTGACATAGTTTACGTCAGCAATAATAATAAAAATAATAATTATAATAAAATAATCATATAATAATAATGATAATAATCAATAAATATGTAATATAACCAGAACACCTTGGCAGATAACAATTAATATTTAAGCAAGATAACGTAGCAATTTGATATTTCTTTTTATTCATTATACGGTTCGAAATGATAAAAAATTTTCACATTCGCGAGCAGCTGCGTTTACGAAACATATACGAAATCGTACGAAATTTATCCTATACGCGCGGATATCTTTATTTTTTTCGATTTAAAAAAACAAAGAAACGAAAAAGTAGTCGCTCGGCTCGTAAATCGCAAAATAAAATACAAATAAGCTTTATTTTCGGTGTCAGTCCTGTAAGTTATGCGGTTTCGATTATTGGTTAGGTAAAGAAAATTAAATAAAAAAAATTGTTATATCTGTTCTGGATTGTGCTTATAGCGCAGCGTGGATTATGGTGTGTATAGAAGTGCAGTTACAAAAAGAAGGAAACCTATGATACATTGATTAACATATGCTATTGTAAAAAAAGTGAAAACATGTGCCATTTTAATTCGCAATCAAATGTAAATCTATAGTTGCTATTATGTATTCTATTGATAATGCGTGTGCAACGAAGCTGTAATTGTGTATGATGTGCGTGTACTTATCCCCGGACCATTCGCTATCGCGCACTATAATTAACAAATAAAAAACCAATTGGAAACAGTAGAAGCGAAGAAAAAAATTATTTTAAATTATAATCTGTTCGGATGTGTTGAGTGAGTGCATTTTTTATACCGTATTACATTCAAAAAGTAATTGCGAATTTCAATAGTTGCATCGGGCCGTCTCTCATAGTCTCTTTTTCTCTGACGATTAATTTAAGAGAGATCCGCAGTTCTCTGCTACGATGTGTTTAAAATCTTATTTTCGCTTTTCGATTTAATATATTTTTTTTCATTAAAAAACTCTTTTTAACTAACGCATTAGGTACTTTCCGTTAACAGTTTGGTAACATCAGTCAAACCTTAAAAATCAGTCCAATCGTATACTTCGACTAATTAAGAAATAATTTTTACACGATTCAGTCCAATTCAGTCGTACGTTGAAATAAAAGTACGAAAAAATCACGAATTTTTTTACTTTTAATATATAAAATTTAAAGTGACGATTTCTCAGTCTTTCCGTTTTCAATATATTTTTCTAAATAATTTTTTTAAGAACGAAAGAACGCGTTTTATCGTCGTATCACAGGCCAATTGCGACGAAGTATTGTCGACTTTTTTTTCGCTTAAGTCCAACGACAAGACGCGAAGAACGTGCTCGATTTGACAATTCACACATCTGTCTTCGCATAAATAATAAAAAATAAGTTTGCGAAAGAAAAAATCTCGTTAACGTAGAAAAAGAAAATAGTGCAACGAAGATACTAAATCAAAGAAAAATAAACTCATATAAAACTCTACTAAATAATTATATAATTTGTAATTAAATATTTCTTTCGTTTTATATTAATTTCATTAATAATTTATTATTTTCATAATAATAATGCGCCGCCCAGCAACCGGGTTTGTGCAGGTGACAAATAATTCGCATTATGTTATTTGGCCATTTTTTTTACAGTAGTCACGCTATAATAATTGTCAATTAATTTTTTCTCATTATACCTTTCTCACACTCTCTTTTTTGTCTATTCCTCTCCTTGTTTATACCATCGCCTATCGTTCATTCTTATATACGTCTAACTATATACTTTATCAATATCAGTTCTTTCGTCACCTCCCGCCTTCATCACTCTGACTACCATAAAATTTAATATTTCGTTATTCTCGTAATTTTAATTTAAAGCTTCTTTCTTTACTTCCGTTCCGAATTACTTTTAATATCCTATAAATCTTCCCTACCTCGATCCGCACTCGTCAATTTCTTATACGGGTCTTTTACACATCCCTTCATCGACTTGCTCCGACTCGAACACAATTTCGACAGCCTCAACTTCCTGTATACCTTGCGATATATATAATATATATTTATATACTTTTTCCATATATAAAAAGAAATCTTTGTATACAGTCCCGCTAAAGTAAAAATATATAACACGTCCTCCGCGAAATAATGAAAAAAAAAGTTACTGGAACGGCAAACTCTTCGAATTTGTTGCATCAGATAACTTAAAATGATAAGGAAAAAGTATCAAGTACTTAATTATAAAGTTTTGTTCAAATAATCTTTAAAAGGGGGTTCTATTTTTGAAGAGCGGGCGTGGAAAATAGAGGCTGCTTTCATTTTCCAATAACTTTTTTTTAATACGAATTTCGCACCCCGTTTCCGCCCGATTGAATGTTGACGTTATGCGATCACGCGCGGCCTTGAAAAATATGTGCGAATCGGAGCGATTAATTGAACGTACTGTTTAATTTATTCTATCATAGCCTATCTATAAACATGTGTTCGTGTCAGTGTATATGCGTGTGTGTGATAACGTGTACTCTTGTGTCAATGCGTGTAAGTGCCAATCACGTTATTAAGTATATCGTTCGCAGTGTTAATTTTTTTTGTGTTATTCTTGTATTTGTTTCATATAAATATTATCGGTAGCCTGCCTGTAAAATATATATATGTATGTATTATTAAAGTCGCACTCACGTCCTCAAGTGTTTAACAATTTTGAATTAGTTTATGCGACGGAATCTAGCCTGCCTAGAGTTCATCCTTCCAGGTTTTTTAGCATTCATCCTCAAAGCCTTCCTGATGTCGTTTTTTAATTATGCATTTATTGTAACATCTTTTTTATTGTTATATCGATTGGCCATTCGTCTCGAAGGGATTTGTTGATTTGTCACAAGCAATGTGTTTTTTTTAATACACTGTTGTTTAATTTACGGAAACAAAGATTTGCTGCTTTTTTTTTAACGCGAGCAACATTAAGAAGGCTTTTTTTCTTTATATGGCTTATCAAAGTTCTACTAAAATATATGTATGTATGTATGTATATCATATGCAGTCAGCTATATGTATATGCGGCTATTATAATCCATTTATTACATATTTATCTGTCAGTGCTTAGTGGACCGTAGCTTATATTTTTTCCATTCCCTCTCTATTACTATTACTTCGTTTGTAGAACTGCCGTTAATCTTTTTCTCCCTTTTCATTCGCGACTTTCTGGCTCGCTTCGACGAAACAAAAGACAGAAAACTCGGCAATTACCTCGTAGAAAAATGAACTCGCACACGACCCTTTTATAGAGACGCGAAAGCGCCGTCACTCGAAGCGGCGCTTCTTCAAAAATCCTGTCTTATTCCTTTTCAGCGTTTGCACACAAAAAATCTAATAGAAAAATTAATCGACCGATTTATTTTAAAACAGTTCGTTTTAGAGTATTTCCCGACTCGTCAATTACTATTAATTTTCCGAACATTCAACAAGTCCTTAAAATTAATTAAAAAAATCAATAACTCTTTTAAAATAATCAGCTACTTTAACAAACACTTCCAACTGTGCAACCCGGATAAAAATATGTACCAGAGATTGGCGTGAAGAATTGGATATTCGACTCTTAAGTTCCGTAAATAATAAATGCTTTTGTTAATAAACTTTTTTTTAATCTTACGCTAACGAAGTTCGAAAGGTATTCAAGGTACTTTACTTAAAGCCCTGTATTCCACCGTTTAAATGAAAAAATCTAACGCGGGCGATCACGCGAAATACCCCCGTCTTTTTAAAGCATTCACCATTTTTTTCGCTAAATATGGAATGAATATATTAAGATAAAAAATATTATATTTATTTATATATATATCATTGCATCTCCTACCGCGAGCTCTCGCGCGAAGTGACAACGCAACGGTGGGCGTTTTTGTTCTTTCAAAGGAAAAACGATGAACGATTTGGAATAAAATTAAAACCGTACCGATTTTCTCGGTACTCTACGCCGACAGACGCGAGTCGTGCGTAAGAAAAATTAAAAAAAATTAAAAAAAAAATACATCCGCAAACTTCCACGAGTTATTCTCACTTCGCGACACAGGCCTCTCAATGGTCATCTAATTTTGTTTACACACATTTTTTTGCGCTTCTCTGACCCTTACCCCCTTTTTACAATTAAGTATTTTTTTCGAAACCTCTTAAAAATCTTGAGTCTTGTATTTTTTTTCACAAATAACGTTCGCGCAGTCTTTTTTCTAACATTTAATGTTTCATCCTAAAAGTTACTTGGACGATGGCGTCTTCGACGCTTGGAAGTTCCTTTCAATCTTTCACTCTTCCTTTTGTTTTTCAATGGAGCCTAACTAAGATAGTTCGCAATTTAAGCAGATTCCCGACGATCGCGCTCTTCATTTTACCGGAAAAGTTTCGGCGGCAAAATCTTTTTCTCCCCCGCCTGGCAACTTTCCGCGCTTCGACCCTTTGTTCTCCATTTTAATTCATCAAACTCGAAAATTTGTTTCATCCCGCCGCGACGGAGAAATCGTAGGGAAAAAGAAACGGGGGAAAATCGCGAATTAAAGAAGTAATCGTCGTCAACCGTCAAGAAACTGCGCTGAGAATGTTGCGATCACAACGAGGGCGGAAAAATCCGTTTCATTTTTCTCTCGTCTCGTCCATTATAATTTTCGTGCTCACTTTACGTCTCTGTGTACATCGCGTAAAGAGAAGAGTTTCGTCGAAGAGTGCAAGTTCTTATTTAAATTTATAACAAAAAACGAGAGAGTGCAAGACGAGTTTGACTCGTCCGTTCGTGCGATTTTTTTCTCATTTATTCGTCAGTCAACTATCGTTTTGGCCATTTTTTTCTTTTAATTGCATTCTGGGAAATATATCATCGCGCATTCCCCGTTCTACAATATATACCCATCGAAATAACAACTTATCATTTATCGTCGCAATAAATTCGCCTAGTCGCGGGCACCTATAACAACCGATAAAATTCTTATTTAGCTCATCGCATTGTCTGCCTCTACAATTGCCACACAGTCAGTCCACGTTTCATTATTTATTACTTTTTTTTTTCTTTTTATAAACACGTACCGGAACGCCTTCGGTCCTGCTCAATCTCGAAAGCTCTTTCGTCTTCCACGTATCTTTCTCGTATCAATTTACCACCGATTTGGAAGCACTGTGTATTGTTTATCATTTTTTTTTCTTAAATCATTTGTTTTCTTTTGTTCTCAATCTTATCATTGTTACACATTTCGTGAATCGTTACGAGAATTCGACAGGCGCGACAGCGTTGCACGAAAGAAAATATATAAACGATCTTCGCGCGGTTCTCGCACCGTCGACGAGTCAGATGTGTCCTGTCGCGTTCACTGGGAAAAAATCTAAGCCGCCGGGGCGGGATCGTCCGTGGCGTCGGTCGCGCGGCCGCCCCGCCGAGCTCGCCGCCCCGCGAAACAAGGATACGAATTCAAACGACGGGCGTACGCGGCGAGTCGAGCGGGCCGCTCGCGAGTTCGACGAGATCGAGCGCCCCCGGCGGGCACAACGTCGCGAAAACTGAAGAACGATGAATTTTCACTTTATAAAAATCTACAGCTAAATCAGTATAAAAAATATAAATTTTCCGCTCTATCGTGATGTCGAAAAATGAAAAATGCGCGTCTACCCTTTCTCTCC
Source organism: Eurytoma adleriae (assembly GCA_900480045.1). NCBI lineage: Eukaryota > Metazoa > Arthropoda > Insecta > Hymenoptera > Eurytomidae > Eurytoma > Eurytoma adleriae. Next base: position 214,684 of record UXGC01000063.1, on the reverse strand, counting down.
CTCCCTTTTACGCTCGGCCTTTCACTCTCTTTCTCTCTCCCACGCATAACAATATCGTGTCGCGATTATAATAAAGTCCGTCCGACTCGTCCGCGGCGAAAGTCACTCGACAGCCCCCTGCGCCCGAAACACTCGGCCCCCTCCCTCTCCCGTACGAAGGCTGTGCACATAATAACCGACGGAAGTGTCGTCTCGTATTCTTGCTCCTCGCGCCTCCAGCTCGAATTTGTTCTCTCCTTCTTTTTACACGCGCGCTACAACAAGCCTCTAAGCTCGATCCTTTGTTTTCGCTCCCGGAGCGGCGCGCGCCGCCGCCGGGGAAGACGCGAGCGCCGAAGCGTTCGTGAGAGATGCGAAACGAGAAAAGAAACGGGGGTGGCGGTCTCGAAATTCGGCCGGGTGGCGAGCGGCTCGCGTCTTCCGCGGGGGAGCCTCCGGTGCGCCTCGCAGTAACTCGGGGGGCGAGCGCGCCTATCGCTGCAGCAGTAGGCCGGGTGGTCTCGGCCCGACGCGAGCCCGGCCGGCCAAGCTCTATTTCTGCCGCCGGTGGTAGATGCTCTTGTGGTTGTTGAGACTGTTCAGCGTCCTGAAGACCTTGTGGCACAGGGCGCAGACGGCGCTGTTCAGCGGCTGATAGTGCTGCTGCTCCTTGTGGCGCTTTAGCGTCAGCTTCGTCGAGAGGGTCTTGCCGCACACGTCGCAGGTGTAGCAGATGCCCGGGGACAGCAGGCTGCCGTGCAAAGGGTGCGACAGTCTCATTGCTAGGATCGCAGAAGGCGGTCCTTCACATTCCCGAGTCAACGATTTTTTTTATTTAATTTTCAATTTCAATTTCAATTCAAATTTACGTTTTTTTTCCAAGAAATTTTGTTGCAGTTGCAAGAAATTTACGCGCGACAAAACAAACAAGTTACATTGGATGCATTGTTATTTAATTCGGTCATTCGTTAATTTGCAAGTGAAAAAGAAAAAAAATTCAATAAATGTTTGAATAAAAAAGATGTTTGTTGTTTTTTTTTATTTTCGTAAAATGATGTGGTGGTGTGTGTTTTTTGTTTGTTTGAATTTTCATAATCCGTTACGAACCAATATTGCGGCCGAGGAGATAGTTCCACGTGCGGATGGACCCCCAGCACAAATCCGTTCGTGAAGGTAGGTAGTAGTAGAGGTACACACAGAACAATGACGAACCAGAGCACGTATAGCCGAGCGAGACCGGGACCGGGAACAAACAAGAACAAAGATACGGCTGCCATTAATATTGTGGACACATTAGTAACGATGCTGGTACTTTTCTATAGAAAGAGAGCGGTGGCGAGTAAAAAAAGGGGGCGGAGGGGGTCGGGGCGGGGGGTGAGGGCTCGGAGGTCGGGGGTCGGATCGGGTGCTTTCTGGAGAGACGGACGGGGTTTCAGGGTGAGAAAATAAAGTAACGACATTTATTTTCGTATAAAAGATTGATTCTATTATTGTTCTTCCTTTAAATTTGTTGCATTAAAGAGAAATTATCAAGAAAGAGAAAAAGACAACGTGTCTAGTTGGACGGATTGAAAAATTGCTTCGTTCAATACTTAGAAAATACTTTGATCATTGTTCTTTTTTTTATCATTGTTAAAAAAAAATTGCTCTAATTTTATTTTAAAGATGCTAAAAAAAACAAACGCTTAGTCGTCTTAACAAGATAGACGGGTCTTTATGCAAGAAAGAGAGACAGACAAGAGAAAAGGCTCGGGGCTCTGGTTTGTCATTGATTATGGTAATGTGTGACTTGTGTCGGCAAATGTACGATGAAGATGACAATAAATAAAATGAAAAAAATTTTGCAACTCGTACTCTCGCTCGATGGGAAAGCCAAATTAATGTTCGACGTGGCATCGACCAAAAAATGAAAAAAAGGTAATTGTAATAAGTAGATTTTTGAAAATTAAAAATTAAAACATACCATTCTCAATGCTTCCCCGGGCGTGGACGAGTGTAGTGTCTAATGATAAGTAGAGTCAACAAATTTTTCTCTAAATTTTTCCAATTAACTTTTCGCGCGTGAGTGTGTGCACGCGCGCGGACAAGCCTGGAGGCGTGTTATCGCTCGCTCGCTAAAAGGGAATGGGAGTGATCAAGCGCGCTCGAGTCCCCTTTCTTTTGCGGCACTCGAGCGCGCGCCAAAATTTTCGAAGAAATTAACAAAAAAAATCAAATAAAAAGAAAGAACATCGCCGAAGTCCGTGGACAGCGGCACAAAAGATTACTGCGGTTTTTTTGCGTACAAAGATGACTTTTATTCATAAATAAATGAGATAACGGTGATTGAGTACATACAAAAAATGAAAATGCAAAAATAAAGAGAAATAAAATAACCTGGACCCCATCGAAAATAAACGATTAGTATAACGGAGGTATAAAAAAGAATTTCTCTATATACACGGCTCGACGGTGAGCAAATATTCTCGCGCTTTATTTTACGCTCTCTCACTGTCTTTCTCTCTCTTTCTCTGTCTGGACAGACCCAGAAATCGAGATTAAATCGCCTGCTCTATATCTTTTTTAAATATATATATATATATAATATAGTATTTCGTTCTATTGATAACTCGGCATTCGCTATATATCATTTTTTCGGAACGCAGGGCTGGCCACGCTGCAGCGTCCAATAAACATTTGAAATAATAAAAAAGTACGTCGTAACAATGTTATATAGGCGAGGAGCAACGTTGCGCAACGTCAATAAATAAAAGCGTCGGGGGTGGACGCGGCGGCGGGTTTCCTCGGTGTACAGCGGCGTGCGACCGGCGCAGCGGCGGTGCACTCATTTGCACCGTCTTCGCGAAGTGCGCGCGTGCTCGGGGGGGAGGGGGGTTAAGAGAGAGAGAAAAAAAAGGTACGGAGGCGAACGACAACCGGCGATTATACTTGAAAATAATTTATCAGGCGCGCGGCCGACGGCATGACGTAATTTACGGCGTTTCTTTGCGAAACTCCCGGGGGCCTCGCGCCGAGGCAAGGAATTAAAAAAAACTCGCGGGAAGGGTGCTAATCGCGCGACTCAACTTTCACCGGGCGACCGGGGCCGGCGAATTAAAAATTATTGCGTTCGCCACGCGGGAGCGGGCACCGCGTGTGTGCGTGCGCGCCGAGGGGAAAAATCGATGATGCGGAGCACGCACGCCGTTCTTTTTTTCGGTAAGTACACCGGGGCACTTTTCGCCGTTGGATCTCCCTTCCTTCTTTTTTTTTTTCAAGTTTGGGCGCCGCACGCGCGATTGCGAAAAATTTATAATTTGCACGTGTCGCGTGGATTTTTTTTCCTCTCGCTTTCTCGGCCGTTTGCGAAATAAGTTAAAATAAAAGAGGGATAGCGAAGCGGTGTAGGTACTCGGTGAAAAAAGTAAGTTGCGAAATTAACGGAATTGTGCCATCGAGGAGGCAGCTTTCTCGCCCGTGACCGAGCCGCAGTGTCTAAAATTATCGAATATAATCTTCCAATAGAATTAAAAATCAAGAATAGAAGAATAGAGACGCGCGGATACAAAAAGTTGTAACAATTGAACTATATTCTTCTACTCGTCGAGCACCAGATTCCCCGTGAAAAAATTGCTTAGATCCTCTAATCGATGAATAAATCTCGCATACATTAATGTCGTCGTGCGTATTTACAAGTGTGTATGAAGAAACGCGTCGCGCTTAGATCCTAAATTGCCTTAACGAACTAAGTTGAACTGTCAGCGGTATCGGGTGGAAAGTATCCTGAAAAAACGCCCTTAAACCATACGAAGCAGGTACCGATCGGCTTAAAACGCGAAACGCGCCTCGCTCTCGTCCTAACGACGTCCGCCTCGCTTTCACGTGAGGTGCGACTGTTGCTGCTGTTGCTGTTGCTGCTGTTGCTGCTGTTGCTGCTGTTCTTCCTCCTTGCGCTGCTGCTCGTTCTTGTTGTGCTGACGGTGATAGATGCTCTTGTGATTTCGCAGACTGTTCAGGCTGGAGTAAACCCGCTTGCAGATGTTACAGATCGGCTCCTTGCTCGGCCTCGTGTGTACGTTCTGTATGTGTCGCTTCAACCGCGTTAGGGAGGTCAGGTTTTTGTTGCAGGGCTCGCATCGAAACTCATCGGTCGCGCCGCTGCCAGCCAACAGACCTGGCGGCAGAACCAGACACACAATGTGGGTTACTTTCTGTGTTTTTTTGTTACTTCTTCCGTGATTTTTTTATTTTTTATATTTGATAGTACGATTTTTTTGTTCGTCATAAACGTTCGAAGAGGGTAAGAAGAAGAGTAGAAGCGGTGCGCAGGTTCCGGTTCTTTTGCATTTTATCATCAGGCTTTTCTCGCTCTCGTCCATATAAGTATTTCTCGACGAGCACATCTGCGCCTATTGATCTCTCTTTCTCTATCTCTCTTTGATTCTCTATCGCTCTCTCTTTTCTTAGTTTGCTCGAAAGTAGCCTCGTTTCGTTTATTCGTATATTCTCTCGTCGCGTACGTAATGCAGTGTGCTTGTTTGACTCGTATATAGAAGTGCGTGCGGTATATATTTTTACAAGATTTTCTTTTGCCACCGACACCCGATAATGAAACCGTGCGTTCGACAGACTTTGGATTCTGCCTCTTTCTCAAGCCCGTTTTCACGGGGATTCTTTTGATTAGCGCGTGTTAAGAGTACCATTCACCGAGCGCCTGACCTTTGCGTATTTTTTTGTCCTGCGGCCCATTCAAGCCGCCCTTGCGAAGGAAAAACACGCCTCCCACGTGCAATCTCGATTTTCACCAAATATATCAGCGGCGGCTTTGCCATCGCGCCAGGCCACCGTAGGACTAGAACTATTTTTATAACGATGACATCATCGTCAAGGACGCTGAGGAGATTGCACGTTGCGAAGGTAACGCGTCCTTCCCAAGAGCTACTTTTGACAACATACTTTTTTTTAATAGACGTAAAAAGAGACTATTAAATAAAATTACGATTTCTTAGTTCATATACAAAAAGAGTGCAAGCAATCCAAGAATCCAGCGACCAATCGAGAGCTGTGTCGTTAGTGTTCAGATCAAGTCACCAAGATGGATCCGGATGTTGATGCGATTATTATTTACAGCAGGAGACAGTAGTGCATAGATTTGTTTGATTAAATAATTGTGTGATTTTGTAAGGAGGTTTATATATTTACAGGTATGATGGGGTTTCAGTGGGCTGATGCGATGAAGAGGGTGGAGAATTTTTACTTCTATGCACGTTCCTTTATTTTCATTTAACATGTGCGTTCGATTAATTCAACATTTGCGATTAACGTCGAATGTGGAAAGTAAAATCGTTAGGTGTTAATAAATAGAAAAACGACGTGAATTCCGAATTTCATTTCTTTTATTTTTACACGAATCTCTCCAGACTTATCCTTTTTAATGTTTTAACGTAATCCGCTGTTATTAGATTTCTAATGATTAGTCTCTAAAGTCTGTACATACAAGCGAAGATTAATTAATCGTGTTTCTAAATTATTACAAGAAATGTCTCCAAATGAAATCACTCATTGGTATTGTTATCACATGGCAAATTGACTTAGATTAATCGGAGGTAATAAAGTTACTCGTTAAGGATAGATGTCGTAAGTGAAAATGATGGGATTCAGTACTGCATAAAACGAAAATTGACAAAAGCGTCGACGCAGACTATTCGATTGTTATAGTGTCGATAAGCATTTAATTACAAAATTTATATCGGAAGAGTTCGAAGGTGAAGCGTTGGAATTCAGATCAATCGCAGCAGAATCCCTACGATCATCGGTGAGAATGATTTAAGTGATTGAAACGTGCAGGTACGAGCCTTGCAATGGACTTGATTAATTATACTTCTGATTCGATTGATATGCTACAATAATTTGTACACGATATTTTTCCAAATTAAATAGTTTTTATGTTGCCTTCTGATCATTATGGCTCTATTCCAATTCAGTGGTAGGAATGAATGGATCTCTTCGAGTGATTGTTAATAAAATCAAATCCTTCGTTCAGTCTCTCTTAGAGTGATACTGACTCTTGTGGCTAATTAAACTGTTTCTGGACTTGTACGACCTGCCGCACTGATCGCAGGCGAGCGACTGCGGCACGTAAAAGTGAGTATCGGCCATGTGCCTCTGAAGCGACCAAGCTCTGGAGAAGCTCTTCTGGCAAATGTCGCAGAAGGTGTTGCTGGCGTCCTTGGCGCCCTTTTCCCGTCTCGACTCGGGTTTGTCGGTCTCGGTCGATGCATTTCTACTGGGTCTTCTCGTCGGAGGATGCGTACTCGAGTCTTCCGGCAGCCACTCTTCTTCCAGCTGATGCAGTTTCAAGCAAGACTCGAGGTCTCCGACGGAGACGGGCGACAGTGGCTCGGACTTGAGGTCGATCTGCATCTGATCGCCGATGTCCGCGAACTCGTTCGTCCGCCCTCGATCCGAGCTGGGGCTTTGCCCCGTCCCCACGGTTCTGGACTGGCAAGCCCCGTCCTCCCCGGCGACCTCCTGGTCTGCAACCAAAGAGGAGGGGGCTCAGTCCGGCGCTCGGTGTACACTTTTTTGCGCTTCGATCTACGGCATTATATACAACGTCATGCAACGGAGGAAAAAAAACGGGCCTCCTCGAGGCAAGCGAGCGGCGGTGATTTCCTCGGGAAACGCGGCGACCCGTGGCGGGAGGAGGAGAGCTGGTGAAAAAGCGGAAGGACGCGAAAGTGGCCGCGCACTTGATATTCAAGATCCCGCTGACGGGAAAAGCGAGTGCCGCCGGCGCTCGAGAGCACGTTCTCCAGAGGGAGCGAGAGAGCGAGCGCGCAGTGATGCAGCCAGAGGCAGAGTCAGCCTCGTCAAGGTCAAGTGAAAATGAGCGCGCGCGAGCATGTGGCGTGTCGATACGCGCGCGTAAGCCCGCGGAGAAGGTGGCGCGCATTACGGAATATACGCTCTCGGCGGCTGCTGCAGTGCCGTTCTTTGCGGGACTTTACCCGGCCGGTCGCCCTGGCAACCGAACACTCTTTTCTTTCTCTCTTCCGCGGCGCTCCGGCTTCTAAGCCATGGCGCGCGCGCGGGCCCGCGAGGGGAGGATACTACCTAGGATGCGTATTATTCTTAATAACCCTGCTCGCTCGCCCGTGCCGCTGTATTATGACTGATGTTGACTCTGGAGCGCGTTCCTTTCTCCTCCTCCTCCTCCTGCGCGCGGCTTCTCTCTTCACTCACGATCGATAGACCGACTCGCGAACAGGGAGAAAATATGACTGCCTTCCGGATTGGTTACCGAGGAACCTTAGAGAGCGAACAAACTTTCCTGTGCTAGGAGAAAGAGCGAGCGAGAGAGGGAGCGAGAGAGAGGGCTGGAGAGGCCTCTCCAGGACGCGCGGGAGAGAGAACGAGGCGGAGAGGCGCTCCGTCTTCTCCGAGCGTACCTTTCCCCTCCTTTCGATCATCTGTCCCCCGCCTCCCCCTACCCCCTCGGCAACCGTCCTCCCCCCGCTCCCCCCTCATCATCCGGCTTCTTTACTTCGTGCTCAAATCATATATTTATTTTTCTTTCTTGCCTCGCTCGTCCTTCTCCTTCCTCCTCTTGTTAATTCTTCCGCGAGTTCCCGTGCGGGGTTCCGCCGGGCTCTTGACTTTCACTCTTCTCCCTCCCCCCGTGCCGAGGGGAAGATGTACCCCCGTCGTTCTCTCTCTCCCTTTTCTCTCCGTCTACGTCTTCGTCCAACTGCTTCCTCCGTCGCCTCGATGCGCGCCTCGTTAAGCTAATGCATTGCGATTGCGCCTCGTCTACGCCGAACGATGTCGCTGCGTTTCGCAACTCAATTATAATTAGGCGCGATAGAGCGGCAGTCAAAATATTCGCGCGATTAGAGCTAATACCGTTAAATCTGCCGACGAGAAAAAGTCTGCTCCACGGTTGCCTCGACCATCGCCTTCGCATCAATGCGGCCGGATAATGTCGCTAGTCGCGATAAGCACTGCGCTCGGTTACGGTAACTCGCGCAGTTGCGAAAAGCGAGAGTCGCCCGCTAATCTCCCTTTCTACGCGGGCCGTGCATACGTCCCTCTCTTTCCACTTCGATCACACGTCCCGAGTCGACTATTGCGCAGCTTTGCGAGGTCGGCGCAAGTTCATCATCGATAAGTGCTTCAAGCCGGCCACCGGCGAAAACAACCGGGCAACTAGACCTGCTCGCTCGCATTTTGGTACACTCGCACTCCCACCGAGGGTAAACCCGCACTCGGATCGGCTTTACATTCGCCTCTCCTTAATCCACTGGGCGCCGCGGCCGCCTAAGGGTGGAAGCGTTAATTTTTGCCGAATGCCAATTTTGGGACTATTGGTTCCTTGTAGAGAGCGAGGCGATTTGCTGATCTTTGTTAATAAACACTGATTACGCGAGGAAGCATGCAGCGGATGATAAATGAAACTTCGCGTCCGAGCGATTCGTTGAATTTCAACCAGTAATTAATCGCAGTCGCGGCGAAACGTAAGATAAGCGCTAGTCCTGAAAGCCGATCGATAAGCAGCGCGGTGCGCGGTCGTGCCCTGCTCGAATTAATCTTGCACAATCGACAGGGGGGAGGGAGGGGGATCTAAATTTAAAAAATTCGCAACTAAAAGACGCGTCTTATCGTAGAACCGCGCCTCGGTATGAAAGCGGCGAGTACGAGTATAAGGAAGGGGTGGGGGCGAGATTATGCGGCGGTCATAAATAACGAAACTTTCCAAATTTCGCGGATCCGAACGCGACGAGTCGCGCGAGCGCGTACACACGCGATTCCGGAAGCCGCGCGGATTCCAGCCGATAAATAACCCGGATATCCTCGGGAGCTTCTGCTCGCGCGCGCGAGCTTTCGCGGCGCGCGGCCGATCGAGAGCCCCGTCTGACGCGGAAGGAGAGGAGAGAGCCGTATTTTCCAGCGGGCAAAAGTCGCGAAGACCCCGACCCTCGAACGAATGCGCGATTGCGATGGAAAATCGGGTGTCAACTGTAAAGTTCCGCAGCGCGGAATTGCTTCAACTTTTGCTCATAAACAAGAATGAAAAAGGCTGGCTGTATCGTAAAAATGCAAATGCGCCGGTGCCCTCCGGCGGAATTACTTTTTAAGATTAATTATCCGCTTAGTCGTTTTGTATAAATTTTACGACCGAATTTTTGAGTGCTTATTTGAATCTATGAAATTCTAAATAACGCTTGAATCACCGAGTCACCTATGCATCATTGATAGTCCACTAACTCAATAATAGACCTTCGACTCTGCGGAATCTTTAATTACAACTAATTAACGAGCCGTTATTACTAAACAGTAATTCATTAGTGTCACTGCTGCTACTTCGCAGGTAAGTGGCGCCACCAAGCCCGATAAAGCGTACGCAAAAAAATGAAACTTCGATTTCGTAATTGGAGGATCTCCGGGCAGCGAATGTAGAGTCGACGATTTCACGGTCGCGCGACACTCGAAATCCGAGTAAGTGGCACGCGGACGGATGCGCGTGCGAAATAAATATTTGCCCGTAGGCGGCAGCGCGCCGCAGTGCGATGCGCCGCCGCAGGCAGTGCGCCGCCGTTCCCCCCGAGTTATCCGCGTTTACGCCGCTATTTTTACGCGACACCGAGCTTTACAACAGGTTACACGCACCCCGCAGTTTCACCACGTAGGAGAGAGAGAGAAAGCGAGGCGGAGAGCCGGAGAAGGCTTTCGATTTTAAAAACAGCCTTGCTCCTTTCACGCCGGCTTCACGAGGGAGGAAAAGAACCGGAGTCTAAGAATACGCGTGGGAGGGGACCTTTCGCCCCGGCAGTGAGCTTCGCACGCTTCCCCCGGAGAAGTGGGCGACTAGATTCGGCGTACTTCGTCCGTGGAATTGTCGGGTCATTTTTTATTGCTCAGGCGTACGGAAGGTGGAAAAAGAGTGAAATGTCGTGTTACGAGCCGGGGAGATAGTAATAAATGCAATTTGCTCCTGATAATGGAATTAAGTACATGCCGTAATTCTCGCTAAGACCGAAAAATGAATGGGAATGGGACCGCGGTAACGCCGCGTAAATATTTGCGCGATATTTATTAAACTGTCAAAAAAAAGAGAGATAAATCGCGGCGAGCTACTAGCGGGAGCGGAGACAAATACATCGAGATTACATAATTTCCTTTACACCTTCCCATCTTCCCTCCCTCCACTTCCCTTCCCGAAGCTTCCCCTCGCCGCCTCCATCATTTCTTTCGCGCGGATTCTCCCCCTCGGCACTCCGCTCGCTCGTTATTATTACTTTTTTTGCGTAACAGCATTACGCATTAAAGATGATAAAAAGGCCATGTACCGATGCCTCGCTTCTCCGTCGCAGTCTCGCTCGCTCCCACCTCCTTTTCACGTCTTTAAGCGCGCGGATTGAATGGGCAGACGGGCGAGGGGTTGCGCTGTCGGGGAATGTTTATTTCGGCACGATAACGAGCGCCATTGTATGGGCGCACGCGAGTGTACTTCTGACGGCGTCGCTGCGGATTTCCGCAGCGGGGAGGAGAGACAAACGAGCCACTGAAACGCGAGGAGGAGCAGCGGTGTTGAAAATTTCGACGCTCCCCGCGATCGATCGATCGATTTGTTGACTGAAGCCGGAGGATATTAAAAAATTACGAAGGGCAGGCACTGAGCCTCCCTCCTCTCGAGCGACGACGCGGAATTTCATAGCCAATTTGTATCGCAATTTTAGACGAGCACCAGGGTGCGCGTAGAGCGTGAAAATTAAAATTTCGATCAGCTAGCTGTTATCGACGAGCGATGTTTTTTTTAATTTGTCGAATGCGATAGCGAGCTTAGCGAAATGCGGGCTTCCAAGAAAAAGCTTACGTCCCCCGGGAGCTGGCTGATAATTAAATAGCCGGAGCTGTACAATAGGCGATTTGGCGGCACGTTGCAGTTATAATTGCGAGTTGGAAGTGCCTTCCGCGCGAACCCCAATTGCCGATTTACGTAACTGCGCGAGACTTATTGATTGGTGGCGCGAGTCGCATTTTTATGAAGTATCGCGGCAGCCGCCCCAGAGATTTACGCGCCGCGGCGCCGCGGATGTAAAATGGAATAACATTTTTTCTTCGGCAGCCGGAGAATGCGCGCAGAAAAGAAAAAGTAATTGAATAAGTCGGGAATTTAATAAATAACCCGCGAAGAAATTGAAGTCGGCGCTGGAAGGTCGGAGGGGGAGGGAGAGAGCGTCGACCCGCAGTATTGAGTTTTCCTTCTGAAACGATGCCAAAACAGCGCTCGTTACGATTTCCTTCCAAGACTCGCCGAGATTCGTTCGGGAAAAAGAGCACGGCATCGCTCCCCCGGCCTGGCGCGCGTTGCATCGATTCCGCGCCGCGGCGGCAGCCGGAGGGGAGGACGCATTACAGCTGGTCCGCGGATTAGTCTCGCCCGTTGGATCGCGTCACCTTCGACCTCGGAATAGGGGGATGAATAATCGAAGGCGCTTCTATCTCCGCTCCGCCGTGCACGCGTAACCGAGATTCCGCGGCGAACGGGCGGCGAAGGTAGCGCGAGCCGATAAAGGCTAATTGCCGGGTAATTACAGCGGCGGACTCTCAGTCGCGCTATCGCGCCTCGGCGAACATCCCACGTCAAATAGAGAGACAGTTAACGGCGCGAGAGGGGCGGAAGAGGGGGAGGGGGGCAATAAAACGACAGGAATTAACTCGCAAAATTTACCGTTCGTTGCTAAGTTGCACAATTTTATCTAAGCCCGCGCGCGAATAAAAAAAGATATACGCTGCACGAACAACGCAAGTGACTAATTTACAGAGTAAACATATCGGTCATCGCAAGGACGTTTAGTACACACGCAGGCGTAGAAGAGCTGCCAAAAAATTCCGAAAATTTCTACGAGCGCGAAAGCTCGAGCGGGGCGGAAGGTGGGAGGGGGGAGACGAGCGAGTGCAAATAAAAAGAGCCGAAAGAAAGGTCACGATAGCGAAAGCTCGGCCGGCGCCTAATAATTGGCAGCTCTCGTCCCGCGATACACATTCGCATACTCATCGGGCGGAGAAAGAGGGAGAGGGAAAGTGAGCGGCGCACCAAGGCCATCGTATTTTTAGTTAGGCCAATGTTTAGTTGGCCGGGCCGAATAAACCGGCGCTCTCTTGAAACGCCGTCGACGCGCCGAGGCGGTGCGGCGCGCACAGATAGAGGGACCTTGAAATTCGCGGATAACATCTGCGGCCTTATCGAATATTCGCAGCGCGCCCCACCTCTCGCTCCCCTTCCCCCTCGCTCCCCTGCTCTCGCTCACTCTCTCATTCGCCTACCGGCTATTTTTTCGCGCATATCGACCCGCGACCGCGGCTCGTCCGATTAGCCAAAGCGACGAGTCCTCGCTTTCCTTTATTCTTTCGCTTTGATTGGTCGTAATAGCCGACGGTACTAACCTAGCGTAAGCCCCGGCGGCCGGACAAATATTATTTCGAGCGGCGGCGGCGGTGGCGTCGGCGGCCCGTACCTGAATACGTTCGGCACGTCTCGGAGCTTTTCTCCTGCGTGCGCAAATCCGACCGGGCTGCTGTGTGCCGAGACGCCACTTCCGCTCTCGAGAGGCTAAGGACCTTTTCAAGGACGTCGCTCCACCCTCGCCTTCCTTTCCAACTTCTCTAGCGAGATTACTTTGTACCCCTGCCCACCCCTCCTTCCTCTCTTATCAGTTTATCTTTTCTTTGATACATTGATTGGGTATTAGACTATTTTCAAAATAAATTATCGACGTTATTCTTTTTTTCGAGAACGTTCGAGCATATTTGTTATTACAATGTTTGACGGTAATGATTATTCATGGTATTTACATTTCAAATTACGCGACAAAAAAAAAGTATTATCATTATAAACAGTTACTAAAAATATTAAATAAATACTAAAGCTGTTTAAAAATTCAGAGGAGTCGAGCGTTAAAAAAGAAATGGAATAATTTCCTCAAAATACTGCGATGTCGGTATAAATCACCACTAATAATAGACAAGTCGATAGAAGAAGTAGGTTGCCGGGTGATCGTGACCGATTGCGATAAAAAAAATGAGAATTAATGTACTAAAGTGTCAGGCTATGACTGACGCGTAAGAACATTGCTAGAAAGTATGATAATTTCGAATAGTAAATGGCCACGCCCGATAAAGTCGTTTATTTGCGGTGCAAACAGACGGAGCGTCGTGCGAAAAACAAATCGTTTTCGAGGCAGGATGAGAGCACGAGCGAGTCACTCTCCTGCGGCTGCAGCGCCGTTACATAAAATAGGCTCGGAGCGCGTACACGCACAATTAAAGCGACAGTCGAGCTTATCTTCGCAAACTTTCAGCTGGCGTGCGTCTGTGTGTGCGCGGCGCGCGGACGCACCGCCAACTGCGATTGGTGTGTCAGAAAAAAATACCGTCTCCGCGCCGCCTAATCTAGTTGCGAAACTGTGCGAATCCCGCCGAGGTCGCGCGAACTTTTTTTTCGCGTGAGCTCGCCTCTAGCGCGCTAATGAAGTTTCCAATTTAATTTTTTTTATCGATGTTTACCTTGCTTATCCGCGACGAATCTACACGATAATGCTGGCAGTCGATTAAAGAAAAGAACCTAAATAAAACCGTGAACGCCATGTGGGTGTTTCCGATTATCTGTCGCAGGGGAAGTGCATTTTTTTGAAAAATTAATTCGAGCGCGACTTTTATTTTCTCGATCTATACGGGCGATCGATCGCGACGTCACGATGACCGCGAAGCTGTTTTTTCTACTCGTCCAAAAATTTTCGACGAAACGCTCTCCCACTATCGTCGTTATTGCAAAATGTGCAGAAATAACAAATGCGATAATGAGTGTCCAAACAAAACTAAACTCTCATTTATCACAAAAGGTGCGATAACGGGAAATTCTTTTTTATTTCTCTCCTCAAAGTGAAAAAGCAACGCAAAATCGCGAACGATTTCCGAACTAGACGCGAGGGGGACGGAGGGCAATAAGTCCGAGCGCGGAATCTCGATGGCTATCGAGTCGCGCGCGCACGCGAGACTGACACCCGCATGACTAAAATTAGATGGAAAGCTCGCGTTTCGACGACTTCTCCTTTTTTAACCAAACTATTGAGCGCGATAATGGAATATTATTACCGCGCGGCTCGAATAACAATAAAGCAAGCAAAGGTGATAACTTTGGATGGCCTATCGCCGCGGCCGAGGTAATCACGCTTCTCGGCACCGCAATTTCATAACATTAAACTTTCGCTAGCGCAGTCTAAAGTACGAAATTCGAATCGCACTCGTCGCAAATTCCATCGGCCTTATCCGCTAGTACACAACAAATTAATGTCAAGCGAATTTCTATAGTGTTCTTTTTTTTTCTTGTTAATTTTTCCCTACTGTCGTATGTGGAACTTTTTCTCTTTGCTTTTTACTGCATTTCCTTTCTGCTCAATAATTTCACATGTGTTTTTCATTCATGTAAGTAACAAGTACCTCTTGGCAGTCCTTCGAGAGAAGTGCCAAAGATGTGATGTGTGACAAGAATTAAAAAAAAAATTACAGATAAATATGGAACGACGATAACACTCAGATACACAAAAAAAAAGTTGTGCGGCAATTTGGACAGTACGAGCACGGCAAAGATTTTTGTATAAAAATAAATATCACTAATGATCAATCAGAATTAACAGATACACGCTGTGCAGATGGTAAAAGAAGTGACCGTCGAGATTCGTCGACTTCCTCGCCGACGATCGTCTCGAGAGCTTTTCAATGCTCGCACACAATTTATTTCCTTCTTAGACGTTTTTTTTTTTAAATTTATTCAATTCAGCTTTTTCTCTTTCTCTTTGTAAACGAAAAAAAAATTGAAATTTGCGCGCTGAGACGATCGCAGCGATTTCCGATTGTACAGTGATCTCAAACTGACATTTCTCTCTTTCTTGTTCTTCGCCAATTCGAAACGACCGCCAGCTCAACGACAAAGCTTTGGGTTTCTACTTTGTTTCGACTAAATTTTTTTTTTTTTTTTACATCGTCTTCTATTCTAAATTTCAAATCCCGATCTCCTCGTGATCTCAAAACCAGGCGGAAGAAATGAACGCTCGAAGTAGAAAGACAAAGGAGTCGAGCGGGCGATTTCGATATAATAAAAAGTCGCGGTCGCAATCGATTGCGAATGGAGTTCAAATGAAAAATAATGCAAGTGCAAGCAAGTACATCGTTATACGAAAATAAATGACGCTTCATTTTAAAAGTAAAAAAAATAGTATACAGTAATGATGATTTCGATGATTTGGTAAAAAAAAAAAATAATGGCATGCCAAATTAGAAGAAACTTAATCTTCCAAGCAAGGAGAGACAGAAGTATAGTGAACTTTCACCGCAACCAAATAAATAAATAAAAAATTTTGTTTTAATTGTTGGCAATAATATAAAATTGTGATTTGTTAGTTTGATATAACTGCACAAGTCACAGCGACTTACGTAATTCCGTCCAAGTGTCCGAGAGCCGGCCCGGCCGATCGACGCGCGCCGCAGACGCCTTTCCCCAAATTTACTTTCTTTCTCTTTTTTATCTAATTACTTATTTTTGTTTAGGTAAATGGTCGCGTCTTCGGCGCGCGACTCGACGCGACTTCGGCCGCTCGATTCGAGAATAAAACAGAGTAGCGAAGAGAGCCCTTTGAAAAATCAAAAGAACGCAGACTCGAACCTTTCGTCTGTCCTTGGACTGCGCGGTCGTCTATTCTTTATTTACACGTATAGCTTTACTTGCACGAAGGAAGGGTTCTTTCTACATTCAATTAATTATCGAAACGAAATAAAAAAAATTAAAAAAAAAAAAGAAATTTTTCTTCGAATTACACTCGAACCGAGTATTTAAAAAATCTAATAACCTCGAACGCTTTTGTGAACGTACTTATCGATTAAAATTCTTGTGATTTCACAGGGCAAAATTAATCCGTAAAAAATAAAAAAAAAATTAAAAAATAGTATGGTAAGTGTGGAAACTAAAGTAACGTATAATGCGTGACTCAATATAAGTAGTCTGCTTTTTTCTTACCTTGCGAAGTTCCCGCTAGGTCCGGCGTTTGCAGCCCGTGGCCCAACCCTGGAAATTTCACTATCGTCACACATAGCTATCGGTGCTCCGCTATCGGAGTGCAATATCAGGCCTGTACGCAATTTCGCAACTACGAATTGAATAGCAAGCAAAAAAAATTTTTTCGCAACAAACATTTATACGTGCTCCACTACTGTGCAGTCGCGCAAGCGATAATTCGTTTGCCGAGTAAATTTTTTCCCGCGGCTTTGCAAAAGTTTAAACAATTGAAAAGACCGATTTTTTGAATATTGTGATTGTTTAAACATGCTTTTGATTAAGAGTGCAGACTTTTACGTTTGAATTGAAGAAACAATAATTTTCGAGACTTCTTCTAGCCGAGCGAATAACACACAAGACAAACTGAATAAAAAAGATAGACTCACAGAAGCGTAACGATTTTCTATACAGCACATGCCTTTTAAATGAGTAAATATTTAAATTAACGGAATACGTTGCACTAAGTAAATTAATGTATACGTCAAGGCCATTTTTATCAGCACATAAAATATGAGAATATTGAGTAAACATCGTGAAGTACTGGAGGAATATCATAATCAAAAGAACATTTAAAAGCCGGTCGAGCGTGAAACGCACCGAGAGCGCCGTGAGACATAACAAAGGAACCAGCGAGGAAAAAGAAAAAGACCGGTACCGGGGCTGGCGAACCGTACGCCTCGCCGTACTTAGAGTGCACGCGAGAAAGAGAAGCCACAGTAAGCTCGGCACGTAAACCAAGGAGCATAAACATTCAATTCAAAAAAATTGTTCGACGCGTACAGGCTACAATAGGCGGGGCGGGCGAAAGCTCGGCTCACCTGAGAGCGGCGTGTGTTCCGTGGTGAGCGCGGCCATGCTGAAGTTGAAGCTGCCGGGCGTCGAGGCGAAGAGCTTGCTGTCGGCCATGTAGTTGGGCGTGGGCGGGTGCTCGGGCTCGGTCTCGTGCTCGTTGCTGCTGGCGGAGGCGGGCGGCCGGTCGGAGGCCGCCGCGCCCGAGTCCGAGCTGTCCTCGTTGTTGGCGTTGAGGCCGGGGCCGGTGAGGCCGCCGCCGCCCCCGCCGCCGCCGCCGTTGCCGGTGCCGCCGGTCAGCTCGAGGGGCTCGCACTTGATGCTGTCCTCGAGCGGGCCGTTCTCCTCGTGCAGCCCGTTGCCCTCGATCTTGCACGACAGGTGGTTGTTCTTCACCATCGAGAAGTCCGTCGGCGTGGCGTCGTTGTTGTTGAGGGGCGGCGAGAGGACGCGGGGCCGCTTCGCCGAGTCGTCGTGCGGGTCGGGCGTGTGCCTCTCGTTGCGCCGGATCTGCGCGCGGCGCAGCAGCTGCTGGACCGTCGTCGGGGTCGGGGTGACGGGGGTGGGCGGCGAGCCGCCGCGCGGGAAGCCCTCGTCCGAGAGCTTGTCGTGCGGGGGCAGGTGGTTGCCGCCGACCGCGCCGGCCGCGAGCGCGCGCACGTGCGACAGCTACGGATCAGACCTTACAGTTAGACCCCGGCCTGCCTCCCTTTTTTGCTCCGCCGAGAAAGGAAGTTGCACTTCCTACGCTTTGTGTACTCTAACGAATTTCGGTACTGCGATTTCGTTTTCAACGATTCTCGTTTCAACGTTTAATTACTTATCTGCACATTTTTTTGTGCATTGCTTAAAAAATTAAGCTATCTATTTTAAGAATTTTTTTTATTAAGTTTGCAATAAAGTTTATACATCAATTTTTTATCAAATCTAGTTCTAAATCTACATCTAACGAAAAAGTTTGCTTAAATATCTTAAGTAAATTTGACTTATTGATAGTGATGCATTGGAAACCGTGGAAACTCAATTGGCGACGTTTCTTTTTTAAAGGATAATGGTGTTTAAAATAATGTATCACTGTTTGCATGATCTATGACAATCACTGTAAGATATCAAGATATAGAGATTTCTTTGTACAGTTTCGTATCAAGATAATCACTGACATTCTACTAATGCTTATTTTTTCTGCGATAAAATTTGCAATTGATTACTTCTTTTATTCGCTATCATTTACGTGAATGCAATATAATAACTTAAAATTTATAATATTAAATTTTACAATAAGAATGGAAAAAAACAACCGAGAAAATAAATGGTAACGTTAGCCTAGTAGTACAAACGGCAAGCAAAATAGGGCTTAGACTCACTTCATCCCTGTCAGATTGATCAGCCTGTTGCGTAAGTCCGGACACCCTGAGAACCTCGGCGGTTTTCAGGAAGCTACTGAGAGAGCGTTGGTGGACGTTCACTTCGCCGTGGTAGATGAACTCCACCAGGGCGTGCAAGTCGCTGAATGCCACATCCTGCAGTACTATCACCGGGTGCTTACACGGTGTGCTCTGAAATCGGTAAGGAATCGCTCGTTCGTACCTCTTTGCCTCGAAAAAATCGCGTGAACTAAAATAAGTGGAGGGGGAATGTACCTTGAGAAGCTCTCTAAAGTAGGGGCTGCAGGCCGACAGTACGACCCGGTGTGCCTTGAGACTCTTGCCATCGCATGCCAGCGTGACGTCCACGAAATCCTCGTCATCTCGCAGATTCTCAAATGCCGATGTGATGCTGCTCTGGTAATTATTCCATCGCAGACAAAAGTGTTGTGTATCTACCATCGTTATGCCTATTCACCTGCAACAAGGAAAGAGCGAACTCGTTAGAACCTCGGCCGCTTACGCTTTCGCGATTAAAAAGTTCTTCCGCTTTATTTTATCCTCCTTCGCTCGGCTGGATTATATAACGCGAAACTATCAATTTCTTTGTTTCCCCCCTTCGGTATCGAGGAAACGAGGCCATCGTCTTCATTTCTTATTTATTATTTTTTTCATTAATCTATAAGTTTAAAAGCTGACTGTCAGAAGTAGGTGAATCGAATTTACTTTTTTTTTCGACACGAGCGAAATTAGTTAACGCTCCTGATTGACCGAAATAATGCAATCGAGTGCATGTTTTAGAAAAGTAGGAAAAGTTGTCGATGTGCGAGAAAAAAATTGATCGATATATTTACTGTTAATGCGGTTCTTCCGTGGATCTCGCAATGAGCAGTCGGTACGAGCAATTAGTGGGCGGGCAAAATTTAGTTCCAGCGAGCACGGGCAAATCTCCTAAGACACCGCATTTTTCAAACTGTTCGCTATCGCGAAAGTTGCAATTTAACCTTACTCCTTTGCTCAAGGTATACGACAAATCCCGATAAGACGGTACAAAAGCACTGATAAATTTAGATAAAGCTTGTTTTGAAAAGAAGGCCTGAAAAGTTACAAAGAACATTTTTCTCTCTCTCGCTCGCTCCCCCGTGATGTCCCTCCCCCTTCCGCGGAGGCGCGCTCGAATAATGCGATTTCTTTATTTCGCTAAGTGCGACGCGCCCCGAGCGGTGGGGGTAGATCTGCCGTGCCCGAAACGATAGCGAGACGCGCGCCTCGAGACCTTGCAACCAAGCGTATAATTAACGAAAATCCAAGGTTCGCGGCGCGAATTTCAAGGCGACGCCGTATGTATCATCGGTATCGCGCCCAAATCGCCCGTTGATATTAGTACAGATGTTCAATGTTATCGGTGAATTCCAGCCGGTGTTAACTGCCCGGCGACTCATAGATCTCGCCAAACTCGATAGCGGCTGCAGAGTGCGAGCGAGAGAAGGCGGCGGCGGGGGGAGGGGCGAAAAAATATTTTCACGCCGAATCTACGTGTAATCAGGTGGCCACCGCGGAATACGTCGATGCACAATTTATGCAAATTGCCGTGCGCCCCGCCGTCGGTGCAGCGATCGGCGCTCCGCGTGAAGATTTTTTTTTCGCTCGCACGTTAGTTCTGCTCCTCTCGCGAGTGGAAAGTTTAAAAAATATCAGCCGACGAGAGCAGATAAAAGGCAATAAAATGGCACGGGAGATAAAGCGCGACGCTCGTAGTCCGCAGGAAGTTTATTCTTTTCCTTTTCAAAATCCTCCGACTTGCTTTTCGTCATCTCGCGATTCTCACTCTCTCTCTCCCTCTCGCTCTTCCATCGGAGCGGTAGGAGTTCTGCACCTTGTATACGTGACTCGGTGGCCTTTATCTCGCGTGCCGCTTTCGGCCGTCTCGCTCGCTCCCGCGTCTCTCGGCGATCTCCCTCGATCCGCAGAAAAATTGGGTCCCCATGCTGGAGCCAGGCCAGAACGTGTACGATTAAATAATTCTCCCCGCTATATACTTATAAAAGTGCAAGCATTAAAGTATGCTGATAGCGCGCTATCTCGGCGGAACGATAAAAAAAGAGCGAGAGGGAGAAAGACGTCTTGGAACAAATTTACAGTCCGCACTTCTTTTCTACCCCCACCCCGGGTCACGGCTCGCTCCTCTTGAATTTAGCACATCTACTAACCGTTTTGAAAGTTTCGCGTCTATTACAATAGTGATAATTTTTTTTTATCAGTAATGCGCTGCCTTAAGTTCTAATCGATGCCTCTTCAACTCTTTACATCGCCAAAAAAAAAAAAAAAAAATATTGTTTGACGGGGAACACTTGTAGAAATTTTTTATCTCCCTGCAATTCTATTGCATGCTTAATTGTACAGTATAAAAAAAGACTCTTTGTCTTAGTTAAAATTGTTTAAACAACCGGCGGCAGCGTAAATATTTATCTTATTTTTGCACACATCGGTTTCTCAACAAACTAGATAATAAATTATTAATCCTTTATTCATTACGATAAGTATATTTTTTCAATAAACAGAAAAAATCAGGTCAATAGTTTGCTGAACGCAGAACCACCAGTTTAAAAGTCTCGCTTTCAAAAAAAGCCCCCGAAAAATAACCGTATCAATTAGCGCCCGTGAAAGAAAAACCGATCACACAGGGGATACGCACAGCAGCAGATGTTTGGTGAGCTCGATAACGGTCAATGAAATTCCACTGCCGTTAAAAAAAAAAAAAAAAGCCACCCGAACCCGTACAAAGGTCAGGGCGCGCTGGAGCGCGGCGTCAATTTTGCATCCTCGATCGCGGTGCCGGCACGCACGGGTCGCCGCGCGAAGAACGGGCGTCGATAACGAGAGGAGCTAAAAGCCGATCCGCCGCAAATAAATAAACCGCTCGACCGCGTGCGCGCTGGAAAAAACAGCGAACGAGGGGGTGGAGCGGAAAAAAAAGAGCGCGATTGAAAAAAAAAACCGCGCCGGCGAGCAGGGGGAGGATGGGTACTCACGAGTGCGTGTAAAATCAATCGGTGTGCGGCTCCCGGCAGTTCGCTGCTCGATTTCCGCGCGCGCGCCGACACTTTCACTGCGGGGAAAAAAATCCGCGCGACTCCCTCTCGAAACAGTAAACAAAATCAGGCGCGCGAAAAAAAAAAGAGCGAGCGAGCGGTGCGCTTTATCGCGCGGCCTTTTCGGTGGAAAGCGTTTTGCGCGCGGCGGGAGAGGAGCGCGAGCGGAATGGAAGGACGAGGCGCTCGGCGTGCGGAAAAAAAACGGGAGGAAAAGAGAGATAAGGAACTAGTCCGATGGAGGGCAGGGAGTCCCGCTCTCCTTCTCAATGACCGGCTCCCTCGCCGCTGCTCGCTCGGCTGCGCCGCCTCTCACTGGGTCACCTCGCTGCGCTCGCCGAACGCCTCACGTAAGGGGGTGAATGCACACGCACGCGGTTCTTCATCCCTCCCCCCTGAGTGGCAGCGCGCCCAATGCACCGTGAAGCGGCTGGGCGGCCACGGGGAAACTTTGAGAGCGCCTCGTCGTAGTTCCCTTTACTTTTTCGTTATCTCGGCGGACTTTCGAGTGCCGCCTAGTCATTACGCGGATTATAGTTAGGCGGCCATGGAAATTCGCGAGTCACGTGGTGCGCCCGGCGTGTGTGTGCGTAAGTGTCTGCGCGGCTATGACTGTACAGACGAGACAACTCGTCTCTCCTCCTCCTTTTCCGCTGTCTTCGGGTTTCACACTGATAACGCGCGCGGCCAATTTTTTTTTTCTTTCATTCAGCTACTGACATTTTTTTTGCTGCTCTACGCGCGGCGATCACTGCGGTGTATTTTTATTTATTTTTTCTTTCGCGGCTTCGGGCGCGACCTATTATTTCGACCGGACAGCTGTAGCGGCGCGAGACTGAAAGTGCTTTTTAAATGCTCCGCGGATAGAAATATTTTATATTTACGTTACCGCTGCGCGCGTTTATTTTTAAAGCAAATAAGTCATTCGGATCCTTTTTTTTATTTTTGCAAATAATTTACCGGCTGTCTTGCGGGACCTTGACATTTTTCAATCGTCGAGCGAAAAGAATTCACGAGAACGAAAAATTGCAATTGCTCGTCGGCTACCAACGCGACAAAGAATAGCGGAGCAAGCTAGCAAAAATTTTGCGATGACGACGCGCAGATCCAGTGTCGCTCGGAGATAAAACATCAAGGTCACCGGGATAGAAACCGCTCCGAAATTCATTTTTAGACAAAAAGCGAAACGTCGCGGAACGGCCGGCCCTTCCAGCCAATTACGCGCAAAAAAGTCATTGAGAGAAAGCACACGCCCATCCACTTATCAAGCTATCGTGTTATCAAACAAAAGACTCGCTCGAAATGCTACACACTGTGAACCTTCGGCTCGCGTTACTTCGACTCCGGTGTGCAGGTGCGCGCAATACTTGCGCTCTCGCCGCAAGCAACGACCGCCTCGAGAGCCGTCCGTCGAAAAGCGTCTTAAAAGCAGTTGACAAGTGACAAGTGGGAACTTACAGTCATTTAAAAAGAACGCCTTAAAGAGTACGGGAGCGATGGGGGCCTCTCTTTGGCGCAGGCTGCGTGCGCTCGGTCCTCCGCTGGTCAGCCGGTGCACTCGTGGTACGTGGCACACACTCGTCCGGTCCCTCTCACGTGCCCCCGGTGAGCGCTCGCTATCCGCAGCCGGCGCGAGCGGGCTGAATCGCGCGAGTCGGTCGCTTGTCAATCGGCGATACCGCGGCCTCGTGCGCGGCCGGCTCCCGTCTAAGCGCTCGTCCTAGTGCGGCGCGGGGGCGCAGCCGCCCTCTCCGGCGTCGGCGGAAGAAAAAAGCGGCGTGCGGGCGACAGAGAGAGAGAGTGCGTGGAGCGGAGGCGGCGGCGCGTGCGGAGAGTCGCTCGGCCAGCGGGAGAGCGAGCGAGAGGAGAGCGAGAGAGGCAGGCAGCCCAGGCCAGCGAGCCAGCCGAGCGTCGACACCGTCACAACCACAACTAGCGCGAATATCGCGACGGCTCTCTTTCGCCGTCGGCGACGGGCAGAAGAGCCGAGCTCGCAGCTCTCCCTCTCTCGTCCTGCGTGCCGTCGTCGCCGTCGCCCGTCTTTCTCCGCGACTCTCTTTTTCTCCCCTGACTCGCCGCCCCCTCTCTCTCGCGGCGCTCGGCGAGAGCGCGCGCGCCCTCCCTACCACCGCCGGCGTGTGCACGAGTCGGCGACGCGCGAGTGTGCGAGCCGCACGGAGAGCCGAAAAACGCCGGCGCGCGCCGCGAGGGGTAGGGCAGAGAGTGCCGGCGATAACGCGCCGCGCGGAGGAGAGAGAGTAGTTCCGCGCGCCCGGTGGAGGGGAGCGGGCGCCGAAATTTGCCCGCGAAATACGAAAGCCCGGCGCGGATTCTGCGCCCTGCGGCGGCCGCGCACGCGACACCGGGCGCGCCGGGGAGGTGGGAGCGGAGGCTGCCCCCCACCGGGGGCGGCGAGCCGAGCGCGAAAAAGGGGGCTGCGAGCGTACATACGCGGGCGCACGTGCTCGCCGCGGGCCCGCGCCGAGGGAAGGCGGAAGTCGCTCTGCGCTTATTTGGATTTTATTGCGCGAGCTTGCGGGGGTGGCGGGGCTCATTAGGCGCCGACCGAAATCGTTGCGCCGTCGCGTCTCTCTTTATTAGCGAGACTGGCACATCCTTCCCCTCTGGTGTTCGGATCGAAGGTAAAAAAGCGAGCGGAAAAAACAGGAACAAGTTTGCGGCGAGGGGTGTGTGCGGGGTGGTCGGCGCTCGAAGGGAGGAACTTTCGAGGTGCGCGTATCTGGGAAAGGAGCGTAACGGGGTGAGAGGCGACGGGAACGGGACAAAGCGATATAGGCATGGACCGCCAGTGTAAATATAGTGCGAGTGCACGAGGTGCACGAAGCGCGAGGAGACGAGATAGGAGGATAAAAAAAGAGAGGCGCGCTCGAGCTTTCTTAGAAGGTGAGTCGCAAGGAGGTCTGCTCTCTCGCGCGTGGCGAAATAAAAATAACGAATGGCCGCGCGCCGCTGATCGAGCGCTTTGAGAAGAAAAAAATGTCGAGGAGGCGAGAGATAAGTAATAAAAGAAGAGAAAATCGCAGGGGTTACGGTGCACTCGCTCGCGTCGCCGAAGGTTCGAGCTTTTGCGAGCTTGGTCTACTGGAAACGGTTGGACGCCGATGAAAAATATACTGCGAGGCGGTTATTTAAAATGAAAAAGAAGGGGTGATTTTGTAGTAATTATACCCTCGCTGGAAATTTAGCCTTAAATATAAATAGGCCGAGTAATTTAAAAATTAAGAACGTAATTTTAATTCCGAAAGCTCAGTCAGCTGTTGCAATCAATCGTACATGTGCCAGTTAATCGATTAAAAAGCGCCCCGAAAAAAGAATCCCAAGAAAACGCACTGCTGAATAGTAGCCCGATGAGGAGGACAAGCGACCCTCGAGTGCGAGCACGAGTCGGGGGCTTTAACGCACGTGACAAATTGAAAACGACGCCGTGGAGTGGTCGTCCTTTAGCCGCGGAGAAAAAGAAAAGCCGGGCGCGAGTCGCGCCGAAAGCCCCCCCTGAAAAAAAGAGGTGAGTTTTACAGGACAGCGGCTCGTAAAAGGGGCAAAAAGAGGGAAAGAGGAGGCCGGCCGGGCCGCGTGCACGCGCGATTTCGCCGCGCGCCGCGCAAAGGTCATAGAGCACGCGCCGCCGGCCGGCCGAGGGGGATCGATCACGGCGGACGCGGGCTTTTTCGCACCTCCCGGCGATATCCCCGACCTCCTGCGGAACAGGTTTCGCACGGCGGACCCGCGCCACCGGACCACTCAACGGACCCCGCGCGCCTCGTTCCTTTTTCGCGCGCGCACCCGAGCTTCGGACGTCCCGCGCGACCTTGCCACCGTTCCGCGCAACGACTCTTTCTCACCTTTTTTTCTGCCTCCTTTTTCTTCGCGCCGCTCGTGACGGGTGGCGGTTTCGCGAAATTGCCCGCGTTATCTGGAGGAACGGCGCGGGGATTGTAAATTAATGTTTGCGCGGAGGTGATTTGTATCGATTAATCACCTTTGTACATCATTTATTAAGGCTAATGAATGTTATTTGGTTGCGCTATAAGAAATTTTCTCGACGTACGACTAATCAATTAAGGCGACGTCGATAGCCATAACTCATAAAGAGCTCCGAAATATCGAATCTAATTTTTTCTATTATTTATTCAGTGCTAGCGAATTGCTTGATTATCCTAAATATGATGAAATGCAGATTGCTCTGAATAAACAATGCAATGTAGAAATGGATAATTTAAGATTTCTGATTTACATAAACAATTAAAAATAGATTTGCTCAATGTTATTATCACAGCAACTTGTTCTTTTCCCAAGCAATACCTAAAGCAATATTCAAAATTTCTTTGTTTCAAGAAGAACAATGCGACTGCCTTCTTTTTCCTCAAAAAAATGCTAAGCGTAACAACTGAAAAGAAGAAGAGAAATCAGTGCGGGAGCTGTAGATTACATAATCATGTAATGAACGGAGGAGCCGTCGGAATTCTCCGAGTCTCCTCGTGTAGCGAAAAAAAGGGGGAGAAGAGAAGGAACGGCTGTAATGATCGGCACGCATCCCGAGGCTCTCGGGCGCGCGCGAGTTTCCCCGCGGTAGTTACAGCGCGCACGAATCCACTCGCGTACAGTAGTACCCTCGTCCCTCTTCTTCTCTCTCCGTCTCGCTCCCGCTCCCTTCCCCGTGCAGGCGGGCGCGCACGTAGGGTAGGTATACGCTCGGAGAAGCGCGGCAGCGGCGACCCCACTCGATTCGCCCCCTCAAAAAATCATTACGCCCTTCCGCGGGCTGCGCATGAACGCCGTTTTAATTCGCTATACTAGAAAAGTAAAATATAAGCTCGCGCCGCGGCGCGGCCGGGCCGCCGCCGCTGGTGGGGGAGGCCGAGCCGCGGCGGCGGCGACGCGCCGAGGGAGAGCGCGAGCGAGATGGCAAAAAGAGCGAAAAAAGGGCAAAGTTAGGCGGGCGAGAGGAAGAGAGAGAGGAAGAGAGAGAGGAGCGCGCGATACATTCGGCGCCGGAGTTTAGATGGAGAGAGACGGCGGCTTATGAGCGGGGAAGGGAGGCCGCTGATATTCCAGGGGCTTTTTAGAAAAGGATAATTGAAGGAAGCGGCGCGGTGGCGGCGGCCGGAGGAGAAAAAGGGAGTGATTAAGAGAGACGGAGAAATTGGAAGAGTAGAGCTCGCGAAATATCTAGAAAAGGATAATTGAAGAGAGGCATTAGCGGGAGGGAAGGGGGAGCCGGCGGAGAGAGCTAGATAGAGAGAGAAGGAGACGGGAAGTTCGGGAAGAAGTTTAGAGGAAGGGACGTCGGGAGGGGGTCGGTTATGAAGGAGGGAGGGAAAATCGAGTACAGGATATATAAGCGCCGCGGAGAGCTAGAGAAAAGTGCGCGGAGCGGCGGCAGTAGGAGGAGGCGGTTGCCGCCGCCCGGCGACCGCCACCACCGCCGCCGCCGCGGCGAGCAGCTCGGCCGAAAGACGCGCCGCGCCGCGAGAGATGAGAAACGGGAGAGGGATGGATATCCTTTTTCCCGCGGCGGAAAAGAGAGAGAGCGGCGCGCCCGGCGTGTCCTCCTCCGCCTCCTCCTACTTCTTCTTACTACCCCTCGCGCGGCCGCCACCCCCCGCCTCCCCCACGCTCTCTTCTCTACCGGCTCCATTGTAATATTTATTGATTGGATTCCTAGGGACCGAGCCTCAGCTCTCTGTCCCTCTCTCTTTCTCTCCGCTCCTTCTCTTCCTCTTGCGGTATATATATTTTTTCTCTCCTCCTTTTCCGCCGTTGCCTCCGTTATACCGGCGTCCTCCTCTCCCGGCCGCTCTTTGCGCCCGCGTTCATGGGCGTTTGCGCTTTTTCCGCGGAAAGGGTCCTTCCTCCGTTAGACGCGTCTATTCCGTAACGCCGCCCGTCCGTTCGCAGCTCGCGGCTCGCCGTATCGTTCGGCTGGCTCGCGGGAGGAGGCTCCCGCTTACGCGGCCCGTCTTTTCGCCCCGCTTTTTATCGGCCGGAGATGCGATCGCGTGCTTAATTATTGACGCGGGTACGGAGGGGAAAAAATCATCGTCAATTACGCGCGCGGCCGTTATTCATCACTGCCCCGCTGCTGCGAGCAGATAGCGATTCAAACGAATTTAATAATTGCGCGCTCGGGCATAATTAATGCGACTAGATGCATCATAACAATTTATTATCTATTTATTGATACATTAGCAGCTGCAATATTTATGCCGATCGATTTGTTTTCTTCCCTTCGCGAGTCTTGTTCCACTTGCGACGTGTGCTACTTTCCACTTTTCGCGTCTTAGCAAACAAAACTAGCTCCAACCTAGTGGCGCAAAGCGACATTTGCAAATTCGGAATAACAATATTATGTAACGGAACGAATTTGGTGGAAGAAAAAGTCAATTAGCATTCGTAGGAGCCTATAAAGAATCCTGCGAAAACAAGTTGCTCCGTCGTTGCGTAACCCGGTGCTTCCTCGCGCAGCGAATATCGCCGGCAGCCGAAACTGCGAGGCTAATCTGTTGATCGTCGCGTCGTCGACGCAGCGCAGTCACGTGTATACAACGCCGTCCACGGTGACTAATGGCCCCGGCAAGGGTCAGACCCGTCCGCTCGCACTCCTCGCCTACTCGGCTTTCCCGTCGCCTACGATACGCACTACGGCGGGGAATCTCGTATTCTTTCTCCTTTTTTTCGACCCCCGGCCGATCGGCCGATTGGGATGTTTTCTATGTCGCGCGCCTGACGTCCGGTGAGTCAGAGAGAGCGCGAGAGGCGCCCTTGAGCGCGCATAAAAGCCGAGAGCAACTCCCTCTCACTCTCGATGCGTCTCGTCTTCTTTTTCCGCAGCGTCTAGCGCACAAGAGGGACTCTGTGCGCGCCTCCTCGCTCGCGCGTTTTATATACGCCAGTCGATCGGACGGGCTCGCCGCAACGAAAATTTCGTGCGCCCCCGCTCTTTTTTTATCGCCGCTCGGGTACACCGGCGTTTTTAGGCCTCAAAAGGATGGATTATGAAAATGCGGGGTAAACAAACGGAGGCTGTTTTTAATATTAACGATGCAATCCCGCGAAATAATTCACCGGAAATTCCCCCGAAAAATATATTTAAAAGCGTAAAGCGTCATTTCGGCCGGTCGACGGGCGCGTCGCGGGGGGCGGGAAATTAAAGCTTTTTTGACGAAATTCGTAATATTCCGCTAGTAATACACTAAACAGCGAGAGCATTAATATTCATGAGGCTTCCATAAAAATATTTCAGCCGAGTCCGCGCGCGACCGCGTACGTACGCGCGTATACACACGGTGGCTCGCGGGTAAAAAATTTATGCGTCCGAAAATTTCGTGCCGCGCGTAGCCCCCCCATAATTGCATATTTTTATCTGGCGCGCATACGTGCGTGCGCCCACTCGCGCTCGCACACCGACACGCCGGGGCCCCGGCTCACGCACGGGTCCGCTCGCTCATGAATAAATGGCAGCACTTACATTGTCTTTGTCCGCACGTATTTACGCACACGAGCGGAGGCCCGGGCGCGGTGCGTGCGCGCCGCCGGCCGAGGGGAAAAAACAGCCTGCGAATATTTGTCTGGCTCTACTGCAAATGTTATTCGTCGCTAGCCAGTCGCGTTTATTCGACGGCCAATGATGTGCCCGTAAATCCCTTCCAGCGTGTCGCTCGCTCGCTCGCGCGCACTCCTTCTCTCGCCTTTTTCCCCGCTGCGGCTCGCTCTCTCGCTCGCGCGCCCGCTCTTTTTTTCCTCGCTCGATCTCGCCTTTTCCTCCTCGCTCCCGCGGCCGCTCTATCGCGCTTCATTTCGCCTCGTTATTTGTTTTCGTATATTGGAATTCGAGTAGAGCGCTTTGTTTTATTTTTTCATCGTGTTTATGTTTTTTGCTAAATACTCCACCGACGACAATTTCAACTGGATTTATTTTCAGCTTTCCCGTTTGTTATCCTTTTTAATATTTCCCGAGGTAGCCTGTTTCTACCCCTTCTTCCCTTTGCATTTTTAACGATTAATTTTTTTTATCAAAATTATTTGCTGCAATCGATAGTTTGCGCGTCAACTTTTGTTCGTGGAAAGTAGATGACAATGACGATAAGAAGGAAAGGGATGTTGTGGAAGGTTTGGCATCAGGCGCGTGACGTTTCGCGCAACCATCCCCGCGAAACGACAGGGGCGAAACTATCGGTGTATATCCAAGGTCCCCGATCGAGCTTGGCCGTAAAAAAAAGGAGCGGAGAGGCTGTGCGAATTTTTCTTCTCTCCCGAATATTCGAGTCGTGTATACAGTGCCCGCGGATTTATGCACTCCTCCGGAATCCTCGCCGCGATGAAAGAGCGGACACGCGCTCGCTCGCTCGCACACGCAACCCCGCGGCGAGCCTACATAATCCGCCAAGGAAAAGAATGGAGCCCCGAAGATGGGAGCGAGAATGAGAGAGAGAAAAAATGAGGGAGCGAGAAAAGAAATTAGTGGCCCGGGGAGGGGAGTAGAGAGGGGGGGAAGAGGGCGATATTCGGGCTCTCGGGCCATTGCTCTCTCGGCAGGGTTCAAGGCTAAGCGCCGTGAAATACTGGGCCAGGCATACCAACCTTTCCTCTTTCGTCGCTTCCTGCAAGCTTTTCGGCCGGGCTATAGGCGTGCGCGCACATGCTCGCCGGCACCACACGCGCCCGACCCCCCTTTTCGCCCACCCCCTCGACCCCCACCTCCCCCCAGCGCCAACGCTCCTTCTTCCGTCTTTGACGAGCGAGCCCCCGTTCTAAGCCTCCCTCGGCGTCTAATTTCGCCGGCGTATTTCGCCATTAACATTACGCCCGAGTATGTTTTATTTATTCTCCGGGCGATTGTTATCGGCGAATCGGAAAATCCCGCATGATAACTGGAAATTTTCTTTTTCGCCGAGAGCCGTGCAAAAGGGGAAAATACGACCTTCCTGATCCGCGCGGAAAGTCGACGGTGATATCGGGTATTGCGAACGGAGGTGGGAATTCGCGCGGTAATTGAAAAAACTAATCGTACAAAACGCTTTCCATTTCGGCGAGGCTCACCGCCCCGCGGCGCGCGGTTAGCGATATACGTTGTTCCTCGTCGTCCGGCCGCGGAGGAGCGGGGCTCCGGACACTGCGGCGCGTATTACGGCCGGGGCGAAACCGCGAAAACACTCGGGTGCGCCCTCGGGCGCGACACGCACCCCGCTCGCGCGCTCTCCTTTATCACGGGTGCTCTCTTGCCGGCGCGCAAACGAGCCGGCGTGTCGTCGTTACCGTAATCGATAACAGTCTTGTTAAAGGGACTCCCACCCTCGCATCTGCCCCCCTCTCCCTGCTGTATACCTTTCGGTTTTCCTTACCGCCGCTTTATAATTATAGCGGACTGCGCGAAATCGGAGTCCGCGCATTGTGGGAGAGGGACAATAATTTTTCAGTTAGCTGCGGTCGATTCCCGCTCTCCTTTTTTCCTTCCGACGTGCGGGTAATGCGCTTTTTCGTGTGCAGCGAGCAGCCCGTCCGCGCGTCCGGTGCCGCGGTAATTGCAGAGCCCCGAAGCGCGCGCGATTCGACGTCGTTATACGGCTCTTTAGCGGGTTCGCAGCGATAGTCGAAAAAGTTGACGGAGTCCCAACCCTCCCGCGACACTTTTTATTATTGCTCCCTTTTTTGCATGTCGCTGCGGTGGATATTTTACGCGAGTGCCCTTTACCCGAGTGCGATGCCTGATTATACGGTTTAGCGCATGTGATTACTCGGCGTAAACTTTTTTTTTAAATTTCTTTCAACGCGGTTCTTCCAAGTATGAATTTCACTCTTTAATGCGATTAATAAGCTTGCAATTATTGCATATTGTATAAGTATTTGCATTCAATAGTAATGCTACCGCAAGGAATAATGTTTTTATTTTCATATACGAAACCTGCCAAACATTCCATCTTATAAAGAGAAATTTTTTAAGGCAACTAAAGAAAAAATATTTTCGTAATTTCGAAGCAAAAGGCACGCAATCCACCTCTGCCTAAATTATTCAGTGAAGTTGACAGGCCACCAAAAAGAGGCGTCCAATTAGCTTCCGTGTGATTTCGTCCACAAAGAGTCGATAAAACATAAAGTCAAAAAAGGAAAAGACAACGTAAGCGCGGCTCGTTAGCCCGCGAGCGACTCATTAGTAGCGCGCACCTGTCCACCTGCGAATTCTTCCTTCGATAGATAGAAATTGGCCGATACGCGAAAAAAAGAGCGAGCGAGCGAAACAAAAAAAAAAGAAAGAAAGCGTAACGTCGCCGTTTCCTTCCTCCGCGAGTGCACCGCTTATACACGCGATATCTCCGTCCGCCCCCCTCTCCCTCGCTCTTTCGTCAGTCGCCGTCCTTTTTTTTCGCCAGGGCCGACGCACGCGGGCTTCTTGCATTTCGGCAACGCTCGGCGAGCGGGTCGTCGACCCCGCGCCTCGTGCGTGCGCGCGCCCCTCTCGCCTCGGCCGAAAGTGCGAGTGCGTGCAGTCGGCGCGCGGGACTCTATTTTTTAACCTCCTGCAAAATCGCGAGCGGGCACGAAAAGCACGGAGCCGGCCTTTTATACGGATACGCGGCCATTTGTCTTAGGACCGGCTCGGGTTACCTTCGAACTTCGTGCGCCGTATTTTCGACTCGTTGAGTTATTATTCGCGTGCAATTCGTTGAAATATTTATCTTTGTTGAAATTAATTTTTCATGTTTTTGTTTAAGTTTTTGAATGAAAATTGCGATGGCAAATAATTTTTGCGCAAGAAAAAAGGCTAATCTGCGAGAAAATGCGACGAGTTTCAGTAGTAAAAGATTTGACCGGTAAGACCAAGGTACAGCGCGACGTAAGATACCTTTCACCGTGTCTGCCCATTGCTCGGAATGTACTACTCGTACACCTCGCCGCTAGCAACTGCTCTATTGCACTTTAGATAACTACCACATGTTCTCTCGAGAGTAGTTATGAAATAACTCGTGTACAATAGAGTAATTCCTTTGTCATTCCACGTACTTTATTACATTCTATTGTATTTCAATTTTGTTGATATTTATTAACAATATTATCGAACAAATCATACTTTTTCTCCAAAAATTTTATTTTCTTATAATCCTCGCGCAAAGTAAATGTAACTGCGGTTGTAAGATCCATTCCTAACTAAGTAATTTTTCAAATTTCAAAAATGAAAGTCATTTTTTAATTACAAAAGGAGCAATGATCATCAGTGTAATGAAGAAAAATGACGCTGTCAACATCGGGACAGCCTGCGACACGGAGGTCACTGCTGGCGCACGCCGTCGCACGTGCCTCGGCGAGCACTTGCTTCGGTTTTAAAAAGGGCGAGATCGCGA
Source organism: Eurytoma adleriae (assembly GCA_900480045.1). NCBI lineage: Eukaryota > Metazoa > Arthropoda > Insecta > Hymenoptera > Eurytomidae > Eurytoma > Eurytoma adleriae. Next base: position 182,010 of record UXGC01000063.1, on the reverse strand, counting down.
CACATGGGAAATCCGAAGAAGAATGCGGGGGACTTTTCTTGGCGCGGGGAGTATTGAAAAATTCTATGCATCGGCGAGTAGACGCCCGCCGACTCTTGCCGGGATTTCCCATGTGTCACGGGCGTGCGCGAGCGGCTCGCCAACTCATTTCTTACCTTCACCTGGCGCGACGTAAGTCTCGCGACGAAAACTGCGTTTTTCTCGCACGTCCGCACCGCTACCCCGGCGGCCTTCCTCCTGATTGAAGCGCGTCATTACGCGAATACACGCGCCGCGCGCAGAGCCGTAGCTTTTTTCGCAGTCAAAAGGCGATTGCTCGACGCAAAACTTATTAGCAGCGGAGTTTTTGCGCGTCGGGGTAAAATAATGAGTAAAATAAATTGCCGCCTCGTCATTAATTGCGGCTAATCCAGTCGCGTTTAATTTACGAAGAGGGGCCGATAAAAATCCATTCGAACGCGTCCAATTAAAATTCGTGTAAACAAGGAATAATCAATCGGTAGGATCGGCTCGCTCGGCTGCGTATGGGTAGACGATGCTTTTTCCTAAATAAGCAAACGCACGCCCGTTTCTATTATCGCCGCTGACGAAAGCGAAAATCGCGGCTGCGGTTCCGCGGGCGCGATACCGCGCGGGGATTCAATTAATCGCCGATCGCTAATTACTGATTATCCAAAAACGAGAGGAAATCAGCGCGACGAGGGACAAATTGAGTTTGCGCCGCAGCGAAATTTAACTAGCAGCGACGATCGGCCGCCGCCGCAGCAGCTCGCCGCCCCATTCTTTCCGCGTCTTCCCTCGTTAGCGCGAGCACACCGCGATTCGGAAAAGCCCGACGCTCGCGCTTCTCCCGGCCAGCCGCGAATTTTTCACGACTCCATCCCGCGGTCCTGAATAAGTGATCGCTCGGTCGGTGGGACGCGTTTAAAAAAAAAGTAAAATAATTTCTGACCCGATTGCCTAGTTCCCCCGGCAGCGGTCCGATTAAACATTGACAAAAGGTCGACGAAGTCGTATATAAATAATCGCGCAATAAAAGCCGTTAAAACGAGCGGCTCTTTCGGAAAGAGGGCTAATGTAGGACTCGGGCTGCGGGCGCCCTATAAATACGGCGCGACTTATCCGTGGCAATTAAACGCCGCCTAACACCGGTTTCGCTCTTTTATACACACGCACCCGAGGCGCGCACTCGACATCGGGTTGACCGAGTTCTCAATCGGCGCGATGTCCCGATTAAACGAGGGGCGAGCCGTTATTTCTAAAATATCATTTCTCAGAGCGCGAGGAGAGAGCGCGAGAGCGAGAGAGAAAAAAAGGGGCCGCTCGAAAGGTGGAAGGAGGCGCGCGATTTCGTGTATTCCCGTCGAGATGCGAGCTCTCGTCGCACACGTACGCAGAAGAAATGGGTCAGAGAGCGCTGTATTTTTAATTGCGCCGCAGACGGCGATGCAGACGCACATCGGGAGGGAGAGAGAGAGAGAGCGAGCGGTGCGATCGTTGCATCACGTGATGCGCCTTTTTTGCCTCCTCGCGCTCGCTCTCGCATGCATGCATTCATGGCTGCGCGTCCCAGCTCGCTCGCTCTCTCTCTCCCTCCCTCCTTTCTTCTCGCTTTGCTTTATTTCTCCTCGCTCCCTTCTGTTCTTCTTCTGCTTGTCAAGAACGCGCCTTGCTAATTCGAGGCCTCGGCTCTCCCCTCTCGTCGCGCGCTTTCTCTCTCGCCGAGTCCTTGCTAATATCTTACTCAAATAGCCGGGCCGATCTTCCCGATGAATTTCTCCCGTTGCATCTTTTTTCGCTCCGCCTCGTTATATTAAATATCGACGTAAGGTTCGAGGCGCCTTTGTTCGCCAGCGTAAACACCACGGCTTCGACTTAGTTCGCGGGGTCGCTATTCTTTGTCGTGTGCCTCTCTCTCCGCGAAAATTGGCGATGATTTCCAAGTTACGCCGTGCACGCGCTCGGCCAAGTTTCGCTGCCACCCGAGTCGCCAGTCATATTTGCATAATTCCAGAGTCTACGATTTATCTACGGCAGCACGCGAGGGACGTCGCAAATAATAATGTTTGTTTTCTCCGAAATTAGAGCAGCGAGCGAGCGCACGAAGAGAGAGTCTCTCCTTTTCTCTCTCTCGTACCGTCCGGCGACTTTCCTCGTCCTTCTCACGCCGCGAGCGAGCGAATATGGGTGAATGGGTGTCCGAGGCACGTCGGTGTGCGGCCGTGTGCGCGCGAGGGCAAACGGACGCGCGAGCAGCGAGCGTACACACACGGGAGGAGGAGCGAGACAAAGAACCGCTTGCACATTTGCATAAATATCGGGCGTCCGTGAGGGCGCGAGCGAGACGGACGAGGCCGGGGGAGAGAGCGGGAAGAGGAGAGCGATAATTCGGACCCTAAGGAGCGCGCGCACGATTTGTCACGATCAGCTGAGCCGAGGTCGACGCTGCTGTTGCGTCGGATTTCGGGGGGTCGGGTGCATGACGCCATCCGGAATGGACCTGATTCCCAAATCATATTTTGGGATAGGTAAGTGCCGAGGCGCACAGCACGTGCATCATTCTGGCACAATGGGGAAACGAGTTTTTCTCTTTTTAACTCCGTCTCTTTCTTTTTCTCGCTCGCTCTATACTCGCTGCCGTGGCTGGGATTTAACTGTCTGAGAATACTTATTTTTTTATTGATAACGAGGCGCGTTTTACAACGACTATCGCATAGTTTTATTTTGCAATTCCCTTTATCGAACTGCCGGTACGTGTTGATGACCGATAAGATAGTTTTTTTTCGTGCAGGAATGACTATGACTATTTGCACGTCTAGAATTTAGTAATTAATTTGAGAGCCATTTTAGCGTCTGGATACGTGAGAGTACCGTCGAGTTTGTATGCCTACTGCTGGCGTCACGCGAGCCTTATCTTATCGTCATCCATAAAAAGCTCAACTAGAGTTCTATCTTTCTTCTTTTCCAAAATTGCCCAAGGTTTCATTTTCGAAAAAAAAAAAATTTCTTTCGGCAGTTTTATCACGAAAACGATTATTTTATGCGCCTGTTTTAATTAGAAGTATGCAAATGCGGGGTGCCGCGTTGGTAACGGTGGCCAGCTCGTTTTCTTTGTTCTATCCAACGACGCCTGGAAATTTACAACATCCGATTTTCATAAAGATACAGCCGCACACACGCCACCCCGCCGTCAGCCACGGAAAGAAGCGTACATCGGCGCGTCGCGACAAATTCGGAATCGACCTTCGTTTCCTCCGCAACAAATCTCCAAACCGCTCGGTGGGCAGCTTCGTTCGCGCGGAAATCCGCGCGCGAACTACTCGGGCGCCGATAAAGCAAACTGTCCGATAAAAAAAGAAACCGACGGCCAGATTTAAAAGGCAATTGACGTTCGAGAGGCGGCGCGGGCGGGGAGTGGGCCGGAGAAAAAAGCGTCAAGACCGCAGGAATTCGATCTGCCCCCGATATACCGTTTGTGAATTTCCGTCTCCCTCGCGCGCGCCTCGCGACGCCCGGAACAATGAGCACTTCATGCTCGACTGCCGTGCTCAAAACGGTGCTTAAATTAAAGCGAAGGGGTTGGCCGCGGAGCAGTCGGCCCGCCGTGCGCGCGCGCTGCTGTCGATGCAGAAACGAGAGAAAAGCGATGCCGGGGCGCGAGAGCCGAACGCGCCGCGCGCCGAATTCTGCACCGCGCGTAACGGACGCGCGACGCGATAGACCCGCGGGACAAATAGACGAGGCGCGCTGAAAATTTTAATCGGCAATCAGTTCTTAATGCGGCGCTATCGCTCGCTACCCGGCTTATCAGCGCCGATCGTAACACTTTATCTCGAGCGTTTATTTTAAATGAGCGCGGTAATACGTTTGTTTTTAAATATAAATTGCAGCGAGCACCGCGTAGCCGAGCGTAAAAATAATTAATGCGCGAATTTCTTTTTCGTTGCGACTGTTTGATGGATCGCTGATTTAATCGGCTGTTTCATTTTTTTTAAACTTGTCGATTAATTACGGCCGAATAGAAGTGCGATGATAACGAAGCTAATTAAATTTGTATACTTGGGGGTGTCAGGGGGATGGAGCTTTCCGCCGAAGCATTAGAAACGCGATAGTCTATGTATTAATTTGACGGTGATTGTTTGCTTTTTTTTTCAGGGAGTCTGTCAATATTGAACATATGTTAATGCCTTAGTATAATTTAAAGAGATAATTTTCTTTGTGTCTAAGTAGCTCACGAAAACAAAGAGTGTGAGAGCATCAATATACTATGAAATATTAATCATTAGAAATTTCCTCGTTTGTAAATATGTAAATACTTTGCATCGGTTACTTTATACCTTTTTTATTATAATCGGACAAGGAAAATAACTAGAATTATTTCATTATCTCGCCTATTTGTCTGATTCAGTTAATATCTTTTTCCGGTGAATTGACGCAAGCAAATTTAAAGTTGCAATAAAAGAAAAATAAAATTATGCATACTATGTACAACGACATTTAAAACCGTACCGTTTTCGACATCTCGTTCGTTCTTCTGCGCCGTCAAAACTCTTAAGTATTTTCAGCCAAGAATGAAGAATTTTGGTAATAAAAGCGAAAGAATTTTTATTGAAACTTCTTCGTAAATTAAAAGTTAAATCAAAGTAGTTATGTCGAATCTACTAACTTTTTTTAACAATTATTTCAAGTGCAGTCTTTCTTAAAAGCTTTCAATCTCAAAATTTAAAAGAGATACTAAGAAAATAATAAAAAAAAAACGTGCAAATAAAACAAGAGGGAATAACATAAAAGAAATTCGGTGTATTTGAATGTCCGAGTGTACTCCTATTTTCAGACAAGGTCGTGGGATTTGTATTATTCACATCGTGTTTCGATTAAATGCAGCAGTGGGCGATTTCGATCGATTGGCTTATCATCAATTCGTCTTAGATTCAAAGCGTGAGATTTACGACGACTTTGCTAGTGTATACGTGACCTGCCACAGGCCGAAAACAGATAATAAAAAAAAGACACCGACTAGAAATTTTCGCCAACTGTTACAATACTCGTCAGAATTTGCAAAAGGCGCAATCTGCATATTCGTCCGGCACAATCGAGCAATTTGCCAAGCCGACAATTTTCGACGTTCAAAATAAAAAAAAAAAAGAGCGAGAGAGAGAGAATGATAAATTGCGGATTTACATTTTGTCGCCATAATGTTTTATTAGTACCCGGGCAGTAAAATGCGCTAAAAATCTAATGAAATTTCGAATATAATCGACGGGCGAATTCGCGTGACGTGACGGGCGTAATTATGACGGGCAGTGCGCTCGGGAGGAAGAGAGAGACGACAAAGAATTATCGTGCGCCGGCGGAATAAAATAAAAGCGAGAGAGAGAGAGAGAGAGGAGAGAGAGAAAAAAGCTCCGGAGGTCCGCGCACTACGCGGCCGAAATTTTCAGCAAATATAAATTAGCGCCCGATAATTTATTCACTCTATATAACGAGCGTTTTTGACGGACGCGGAGGAGTAGCGGGCGGTGCGCGCCGGGAATTTTAAAATTCGCCGAAGCGGGTCAAACGATTGTCCATTAGAGGAGAGCCCGGGGCCTGCACACGTACGCGAGCCTACCACACATGCATATTCAACGCGATCGCTCGCGGAGTCTAATTTCCGAGATAACGCCGCGCACTCTCCCCGCGCGCCTCGCTTATAATCTAGTTACCAGGCGTCTAATCTAATCAAGCGCGCGGGAGTCATTGTACGATCGCGCTGTAATTTGGCCCAGCGCGCGGAAAAAAAAGAACTTTCGAACTGCTATCATTATGTTTTATTTGGTAAATTCGACGAGCGCCGATCGCGACCGGTTGTCGATGCAAGTATATCGCTCACCTGCAGCATTCGCCCGTAATATATAGACTCGCGTTGAGTGAGTCCCTTATAGAGTAAGTTATTCATGCGACTTAAATAATAATCGCTTCATTTTTTGCTGAAGGTTTCTTATATCGGTGATATTGAAATAGCTCGCTTTACTTGTTGGGGATAATTAATTTCCGATGATATTCTGAAACATTTTTATTTTGTTCAATAAACGTTCTTGCATGTATGTAATATTCAAGTTATCGCAGAAGTGTCTTTCTATGTACACCTGACTTATTTAATTGAAAGAGATGGCACTGACGTGTGAGCCGCAAGATTCTCCGGGTTCTAGTTCTATTTTTTCGTTAGAACTTCATAAATACGGGAATAACCGCATGAGCAATATATATTTGATAACCACTCCGTCCACCCTGACGTTTCGATATTTTTAAATTTTATGAAGCTGTAAAGAATTGTAAAGTTTCCCCGATTAATAGAAAAAATGTATCGCTAAATTTAGCTAAATTGCATCGGCGCTATCTGCTAGATTAAAGTCTCGCGAATAAACGAGCAAATAACTTTTAATGAGCTGACTAAGAAAGAACTAGATAAGTAACGTTTGAATTGTACAAACGAGTTTATTCTAGGAAAGCTAAGCGGACGTCGCGCGTCGACTCATCTTGGGCGGGCGCGCGAAAAAAATTCATCAAAAATTCGCACTACGGATCTGGTGGGGGGTTATGCAATCGCTTTTTTGTGCCGTAGCTACAGCGATTTTCGGGTTCGCGAAGCAAAGCGAGCTTATGTAAAAGGCACGGATGACTCCGGATGGTGCGGCCCGGAAGGGGAGGGGAGGGGAACGTGCCAGTTAACCGCTAAAAACATACTAACGAATTGAATGAAAGAATCAGAATAGATTTTGACTAGAATCGCTTACCTGAGAAACAAACATTTTTAGAATTAGATTCACGAAGGCCCGCGATACCGATAGAGAATTACCTTTTTAAATTTTTCGAATGCGTTGCGTATCCGCAATTAATTTTTACTGTAGATAAGTAAAGAAGGAATCAATATTTAGCGTGCGAGTAAAGTTAAATATGTATGCATTGCTTGCAGCTCAATATCCTTGGACTTTGAATGCTAGTTGTTATTTAAGGACTCGACGGTCAGGCGCAAGAAAGAAAAGGAGGAATCGGTTCATAATTCTTAATGCGAATTTAATCTATTTATTAAAAAGCTCACAGGCAACTCGTGCATGCAGCTCGCGCAATAAAACAACAGCCGTTCGCCTTCAAAGCTAAGAATCGCCGAGGCATGAAAAAGTCGGCTAAAAATTGTAAATTAAATCCCGCGCGACCCTGTGAGTCAATAAAAGGAAAACATAGTTGAAGCCGCGGTGAGTACGGTGCGTACAGTAGGGAATCGAAGAAAGGAGATTCAATGGCGAAAAAGGAGCAAGAGGAGCAAGAGGAGAAGAAGGAGGGACAGAGAGGGAAGAGCGAGGAAACCGGCGGAAAAAAAGGAGGAGGAGGAATCCGGCCCCCGGAGAAGGAGAGCCGAGCGATCGGTAGGAATAGGCGCTCCGGGCGAGGGAACACTACTCGGCGCGCATGTGCAACTGTGCGCGCAATGCGTCACGTAACGCGCGCAAAAAAGGAACGATAACTCGGCAGGCGCGCGCTCGCGCAGGACGATCGTCACACGGCGCTGGCCAAGGCCATCGGCGGCGAAGGCGACGACGAGGAGGCGCGGCGAGGGAGAAGGAGCCGGGCTTAGTCCCCGCCGACCAGTAGACAGAGAGAGGGACTCACTTCCTGAAAGTTTCAATGCCGATTTTTTTTCTTTCTCTCTCTCTCTTCGCTCGCGCGAGCTCTTTATTTTTTCGTTCCCCAATATTTCGCACAGAGCGCAGCACAAGGACGACGGGCCCGAGGCAGATGTAACGCCTCTGCTTTTAATAGAGGATAGGCGCTCTCGCGGAGTTTTGCCGATCGGCGAGCGGCGAAAAATCGATCGTTTATCGATATTATTGGCCGAGCGGGTACCGAGCGTAAATCGTATATGGAGTGGAAGGAAAGCACGTGTATCTTTATCGAGGACTTAATCGTCCTTTATAATTTATAGGTAATAAACGTGGCGAGGGAGAAACAAAGAGGTGTATACTTTGTTGGAAGCTCAAGGCGAGTAACGCGTGTACCTAAGTTGTTTCGTAACACAATGAGCGCCTTCAAGGACTGCCAGAGAGACCCCGCGTATTTTGAACGATGCAAGAAGCAAAAAGAAAGCCGCCGTGTTTTCCCCGCGAATCGTTCGAAATAGCGAAACGACGAAAATATAAGCGGCGAGTGCGCAGTCTATTTTGATTCTAATTTCACGGGGGGGAATAGTCGAACCGGTCTAAACAGCATCTCCGCGCTGGCGCGGTTTATTCATAGAACGACTGCAGAGGAAAAAAATTCGGCGCCGTCGACTTTTGAGCTCTGAACAAAGTCAAACTGTTTTTTCCTCGTCGCTCGAGGGAGGCGCGTAGGCGACTGTTCTATCGGACGCATCGGCGCGGCCGCCTCCGCGCCAAGAGAAGAGAGGCGCGTAATTCGGCTGCAGCGTCTGGAATATTTTTGCGCGGCCCAGGCTGCGGCGAAAGCTCTATTTTTATGCGCCGCCCGCCGACCCTCGAGCTTGCTTTCCTCGCCTTTTTTCACCGCGTCAGCCGTCGCCGCTCTGCAGCCGCGCTGCATCGCCCAGATGCATCGAGAAAGGCGCATATACCTGCACGCGGCGATCGCAATTATACTTCTTTTTACCCTTTTTTCACGGGAAGGATGCTGTTACTTCCGGGCCTGCTTTTTTTTTGAGCGCTAAAAAAGAGAGGATATAGCGGGAAGCTCCGGGATTTTTAAATGCACTGATTTATAGCGTTTGTTCCCGATAAATTAATCAATGTTGATGCAGAAAAAGCGCAGCGAGATATTTGACTGCCAAATATTTTTGAATGTTCGAAAACAATGACTGATTGCGCCGAAAATTTTTTGCGCTCGCACGTCTCGCGCGTATACAAATATTGCTAAATGAAAGCTCGGCCGCGCATCGATAATTCGAGCGGATGAACCATATGGACAAACTGCACATTTTCCCGTATAGCTAAACCTTTGTTTTAGCGCCACGGCTAGAAAGTAAAAACTGCCACGTCATCGTACGTTACTTCAGATATATTTCAATTGATTGATGAATTCATTTCTCTTTTCAATCGTTAGGTGAGTGATAGTATATTTTAAAATTTACGAGAAATCTGTTATTTATAGATAAAGTACTATAGTTCGAGACAAATTTCCTAGTAAACTTATAAAGGCGCTCATCAAACTTAACAAGAAAATAGGTAATAAATGTTAGTACCACTCAATTTATTTCTGGACTACGCGATATCTACTATTTAAGTAGCTCCAAAAAGTTAAATTTTTAAATTTTTCGCTGAGAATTTGCCAACAACCAGAGACTTAGTCGAAATAAGTGTACAGAGTCCGAGGGAGCGAGGCATTTAATTCGCGAATTTAAGCGCAGCTCGCACAGTATAGCACGAAGGAGAGGCCTAGAGCGCGCCTACTCTGTCTCTCTCTCGGCTCGTTGATCCAGCCCCAGTCAGGGTCACGCGTGCGTTAGCCGGCGGCGCGGCGCGATGTGCAGACTCGCGTACATATCATAGGCCGCGCCGGCGTTCGGCCGGGCGAGCGAGGAGGAGGTGCGCGGCCGACGAGTGAGAGGCGCATATCCGCGCGACAAAGGATCGGGCCGGCGCGTCTGCGGGGGATTACGTCAGCGCGCGCGCGAGCTCCGACTTTGCGAGTTCGGCCGGCGCGGTGTACGTGTGCTCCGGGCTCGGCCGGCTCTGTGTGTGCGCGCCGCCCGGCGCGCTCTCTCTCTCGTCTAGCGATCGTCTAGCCGCTCTAACGCGCGACCGACACACGCGAGAGAGCCCAGGGTCTAGGCCGCCGACGCGCGCCGGCGAGTGCCTCAATGAACGCGAGAGCGAGCGCACACCCACGGGCGGAGAGACGGAGAGAGAGGAGGTGGAGAGCGGCTCGGATGAACTGCACGCTCGCCTCTACGTGCACGCTGTCGCTTTTAACGAGTCCCGATTTTTGTTTTTATTCCGCGCGCTCTTCCCATTGTCGGGCTGCTTTATTTTTCTTCCCCCCCCGGGTTTTTTTTCAACGGCGTGCAGTCTCTATTTTTCCACTCTATCTGGGTTAGCGATATTTGGCGAGCGATTTATTCGATTGCGGATGGACTGTTTTCGGTCGCGTGCACCGCCGCTGCTCGCGGCATTAGCTGCTAATTATTGCAAGTGCAGCGGTGGACTGATTAATGTATTTTTTTTTAATCTGGGTAATGGTGCAGGTATCTATTTCGATCGGCGTCGATAAGCGACGTCGGAGTTTACTCGCCGCTTTTTCAAGCTGCGCAAACACGTGCAGCTGATTTCTCGTTTCATTTCGGAGCGATTAACGGTAAGATGGCGGATAAACGGTGTAATTTGCGAAAACAATGTCGGTTAAGGAAATGAGGCGAATCGGCCAAATTATGCATGCTGCTTTGGTGGCGCTGCGGCACGCGGAGTGTGCGTATGCGTTTCCCTCGGCCCTGCTCCGTTTCTCTCGCGCGCCCGTGACGTGACGTTTTCCCTCCTCGTCCAGCGCGTATACGCGAGAGCCTACACCGAGTGGATAAACGGCTCCGACCGCTTATGCGGGCGTACCTCGACTCTCACTCTTTCTTTCTCTTTACCTCTGCGTACACCCCGCGAAACTTCTACCGACTGCTCCAACGTCCGTGCAGCAGCTCCTTACTCCCAGCTCCACGCGGTGAGCTCGCATTTTCGTGCTTTTTTTTATACCCCAAGACGCAGAGCGGATTTTTCGTCTCGAAACAAATCGGCGAATCCTGTATTTGAGTATGCAGAATCTAAGAAACGTGATTTGTTTATCGGATTCCGCTTTTGCATTTCCAGCTCTCGATAAATTATAAGTGTTCGTGCGACTTTTTTTCCTTTTGTTTCATTGTACTGTGTTGCTACGCAAAAATAAACCTCGAATTCACTTAGAAATTCTTGGCCGGATGTTAAAATTAAGATAAAATGGCTCTAGATCGGAATTAAGTGCTTTTACCGAGTATGGATCCTTATTAAAGGGCCATTACGAAAATTTTTGAATTAATGAATAGAAATTGCTTCTTCAGTTAAATTACTTTTCATTGCTTTCTCGGGTCGAATTATTTTTCCTAAAATTCTTTTTGACACATTCCTGTTATTATTACATTTTCCTAAAAAAATGCAATTTATAAATTAAGAACACTTCAATTTAGACTTCGAAATGTCGCATACCAGTAGAGTCGTTTCCTTGTGCCCCAATTTATTTATAAATAAAGGGCATTTGAGACGGTTGCTTAGAATATTGCCCTTCTCAAAATTCAAAAGCCTTGCGATGTACCCGAATTATTCCTAGAACTAAACTGAGACAGATGACGTATCTGATTCCGGGCATAGAAACTATCCTGACCTTCAATTCGGCGTTATCACGACTGTTTTTGTTCTCGCCTCCCACCCAAAAGTCGCGGCACCGGAAGCAAAGAAAGAATCGACACCTCGATCGCCCAAAAAAAAAGCGTCGAGCGTAGACTCAACGATTTGCACGTAATAGCTAAAACACGATCGTGTTACGAGTCTCGGGGGCACGCTGCACGCTCTCGTCGTAAAAAGGGAGAAAAAATTTCACTTCTCTCTCCGCCAGCTCCTTCTTCTCTCGTAAAACGAAATCCCGACGTGTTTCCCCGGAGCTCGGGAAAAAAAAATTTTCCTCCCACCCCTGGGCGCGCGAGACGTGCGTGCTGCTCTGTATATACGTACACGAGAGCGCGCTCGCGCCGCGTGGAAAAGCGCGAGGAGAGCGACAAGTGGAAAAATCGAGAGTGTGCCCGACCGAGTGCGGCGAAAAAAAATACGACGTCCCGTGACCTTAGCTCGCAATTTTTTTTTTCTCTTTTCTCTATCCGCTTGCGGACTTTTATCGAAATTGTGCGAGATTCTTTTTGCATTCTTTTTTTTTTTTGCTCGCTAAGCAATTTTTTTTCAGCGCGATCGACTGCTATACATTTGAATTTTATAAACTTTGGCCGTCGATTTCTCCTCAATGTTGCACACGAAAAGGTGCCCCTGTGACGTGGTCTACTGTCGTATACGTATTGTGCAAGGTTGTATGTAAATATATGTATCCTTTATTTATTTTTCTTTTATGAGAATGCAGTGTACGTGAAATAATATAAAAAATATTTTATTGCAGTAAATTTAACACTAATTTAATCTGGTTCTGTCCGCTATTTTACCCTATTGCTCATATGAAATTTGCACAAGGTCAGACTTGACGAATCTCTTTGTTTCTTATGAATAAAGTACGGAGGTAATAAGAGCAACAAATTCAGCATAATTCAATGCTATCCCGAAAGAATTTAAATATTATTTATGCATAATAACTATAAAAGCATTAAATTTATTGCGTGTTATGCTCTCGCAGAATTTCCACAAGGTCACTTGTGCATTTTTTAGTTGGCGATTCAAAACAGCATATAGTTTTATCGTGACGACGCTCGAAGAAACTATTTTAAAAACTTAAAATTTTCTACCTCTTACGCCTCGTTTAATTTTAAAAATTCGTGCAAATTCATGTCCTCTAAACATGCTAATTTTAATCGCATTAGAAAAGAAGAAAACAAACATTTACCGCAGCTCGAATCGATTGAATTTTTTGATAAAAAAAATTTCTAATCAGTCGAGACTAGAATTTAGAATGTAAGAGGAATTAGACTTAGAATTTTCTTAAATTTTTCGCTCAAGAGTGTAGAAGCGACGAGCGCTTGGTCGCCAGGCGCTCGCCGATGGCGATAAAGAAAAAGGTATGTGCAGTGCGGATAAGTACCTTGTACAGGTCCCGAGGAGTGCGTAAAAAAGGTGTCCTGGTGCCGCTGAGCGTCCTCGTCCCGCCTCGGCTCGTCCTTGCGCCCAAAGTAACGGTGATGCGTCTGGCCGAGTCTCTCGCCTCGCGATGTCTTCCTCGACGTCTTCCGCGCGAATCTCCTGTCCCTCTCTCTCGCTCCTCTCTTCCGTCCTTTCCTTTCTCGCCTCCTCCTCTACACCGTGCTGTACGAGCTCTCGAGTGTGTCGCGCGGCCTCGGGTCTCTCGAGTCCGGCCCTACGTCCATCTCTCTGTCTCTCTTACCGTCTCGCGCACTCAAAGGACAGCGCGAACGTAACTTATACGACGTATGCCCGGTCCGACACAGTTTATCAATTTTTTACTTTCTTATCTGCCGAAATTTTTCTCTTTTTTTAAATTTACTCCTTACTTGGCTCTCTTACAATATATCACGTTCAAAAATCACTTTGCTTTATGCGCGCGTAGCGTCCTACTTTTGGGTTTTTAAGTCTTGTTGCTTCACACGTATCGCTTAAGTCTTCTTACTCTCTCGTTGCGAGCTTAGCAGTCTTCTCGGGTCTCCTGGCTGGGTTCAGTCTTCGGCGCGTCCTCCTCCCTCGACGGGCTCGCGCCTTCGCATCCCGCACCGCGGGTCCACCGTGTTCCTGGACAGGCGCACTGCGTTCCTGGACGGGGTCGCCCAGCGTCTCGCTCTGCACCGATTGCACTTTCGACGAAGACGGGGGAAAAGGGAAGAGGGAAACGGGGCGAGGAAAGCCGTCTCTCTCCTCCGCGCCGGGCTCGCACGCGAGTGCGCAGTGTACTCCGGGAGCGCACGAGGCACCTCGCGACACGTGCTCCTCGCGTCAAGTTGCAACTGCGCTCCGGTGCGGTCGCTGGCGCGCACCCCGGCTGGCGAGGGACGGGCGAAGAAGAAGTGGCCGAGGGGGAGGAAAATCGCGGGGGCGAGGAAACGGGGCGAAGAAGATCGGCCGGCGGTGAAGAAGTGGTGCTGGGCGACGTCGCGGCTCGGTAGCGGGTGTGCGTGGCCCTGTGCGTGGCCCTGTGCGTTGCGGGTGGAAGGCGCGGACGGGTGGTGGTGTCGGTGGCGAAGTGTCGGCCTGCGGAGACGGTGGAGCGTTGCCGGAGATGGACTGTCGCGGGACGTTCGGACACCGGGACTACCTAGTCGTAGAGTGATTGGGAACGCGACTGGCCAAAGCACTTGATTCGCGCGCGGTTCGGTTTGTGTGCGGTGCCTCGCTGCGGCCGGCCCTCTCTCGCTCTCTCTCTTTCTCCCTCGGGCCGCCGGTCGCTTCTCTCTCCCGTGCAGTTTTTTCGGCGGCGGCGACGGCCGAACTCTTTCTCTCTCGCTTTTTCGCAGCCGCTCCTCTCTCTCTCCCTCGCCTCTCCGTTTCGCGCGCGGGCCCCGCTCTCCGCTCCGTATTAGTATATAGTAGTAGTAGTCGTAGTGTACTCGCCCTCTCTTCTTTGCCTCCTTCTTTCTCTCTTTCGGCCGATGCTAATGAGCCTGTGTGCGCGCCCAGCCTCGGCCGCGTGCAGCCGCGTATATTACATTATCCGCTTCGGCGTGTGCGTGAGAAAGAAGAGGGAGGGAGGGCGGGAGGGAGGGAAGGTGCGTGCGCGGCGGCGGCGGGTAGGCGAGGGGTATAGTTACCGAAATGTTAACCTCGTGGAACCACTTTTTATTGAGTGTCGCAAAATTCATATGAACCTCTAAAAGAGAGGCGGCGAAGAGAGGGGCGGCTCCGCCGGCGGCGGCGGCGGCTCGGCCGTCGGGAGCGGGGGAGCCGCGCGAGGGGCGGTTTGCGCTCTCGGCCGTCGGTCCCCCTCTACGCCGGCTTCGGTGCGGCTCTCTCGCTCGCGAAAAAAGCCCGACTAGCCAGAGGAGGAAAGAATGCACGCGCGCCGAAAGAAGAGAGAGCGAGGCGGCTAGCCCCTCCGGGAATCTCCTGTCCGCCTCCCCCTCCCCTCCCACGGACACGGCCGCCGCCGCCACCGCTCCTGCGCTGCGGTCCTTGCCCGATTTTTCGCCGGCTGTGTGTGTGCGAGCGCGCGTAATGCCCCTCCAAGCTCAAAACTCGGCGATCCCCCCAAGTTTCGGCGGAGCCCCCCTACACCCCTGCCGCATCCTCCCTCCTCCCGGAGCGGCCGCTCCCGCACCCCTCCCGCAGCCCCTTCGACGAAAGCCCGCTTTCTCTCTCCTCTTTCCTCGGCGTTAGGCAGCCGCTTGTGCCTGTGCGTGTCCGTGTCCCTCCGGGTTCCCACTCTTTTTCCTTCTTTGATTCTCTCTTTTCGCTTCCTCTCCTCCGGCCGAATCTCGCCCGCTCCCTCCCCCTCTCGCTCGCACCCGAGGCCGAGCAGCGAGCCTCCGAGAGAGACGACGAGGCGTTTAGCCCGTGCATAGCCGAACTTATGTACAGTTAGCTGCGCATCGAGTAGTCGCCAGGCGATGTGCAGGCGGCGGCCCTCTCCCTCGCTCTTGCAGCTCCTCGCCGGATTTTTCTGCGGCGCCCGAGCTCCGGCCGATGCAATGCGGAGACTCTCCGCCGACGAGATTGCCGTGCGCAGGATGCGCTCCTTTTTGCCGCGGATTTATTTGTTCTAGCGGGATTTTTCGTGGCCCGATGTACAAAGAATCCCTTTTTTCGTTTCAATATTTTGCGCTTGATGAGTTTTCCGAGCGCGCGCCGTTCCGGTAAACCTTTACTTGCGAATATTTTGCATTGTTAGGAAGCGAATTTTGCAACTCTTCCTTGTTAAAATAATAGCGAAATATTTGCGCAAATTAAGTTGGCAATCGGAAGATATTGAAATTTTTCCATAACTGCAGACGTTGAAATGTATTAAATTTTTTTCTCTTTGCCTTGGCAGTTGTACGCCATTTCACATATTAATTTCCTCACGTCTATCCAACCGTCTATCTATACGCAGTTTTTAGCTACATTAACTCCTCCCTCCCTTTCCCTCTTTCTCCTTTCCTCCTTCCCACCTTTCTACGCCTACATCCCACCTTTCTCCCCTTTTTCTCCCTGATTAACTATAATCACCGATAGATTCTCATTATTTCAATTTTCGCTAAAAGTACTTTTTAAAAAACTTCGGTCGATAATGCCATGTCATTAAAAAACTCTTTAAAAAAAATTTAAAGAGTGTCTGGTAAACGCGAATTATTTCTAAATAATGTAAAAGTGACCACTTGCAAAACTTTGACATATTCAAAATTATTAAAATTAATCACGTAATAACTTAATTAATAACCAACGCGTATGTACAGTAAAAAATAAATATAAAAGTTCTTTACGAATCGATTATAAAATTTTTCACCCGCAAACAAGCGAAAAAAAAACATCCAGCTCATTTATCTCCCCGCTGCAATTATTGCACTCTAACGAAGTGCAACCTGCTCTGACTTGGAAATTCCGCCGAATCATTTGGACACGAGGCTCCCGACAAAAAATCCCCGCCTCTAATCTCGCTTCTAAGAAGCGCAAATTGCATCTTCATTCGTCCCGGTGAAGCCCACGCCGCGGCGAGTCCCCGAAAAACGCGCGGCCGTTGGTATCACGGGGCCCCGCAGTCCTCGCGTGTGCCGGTCAATTAATATTTCGCAGGTCATTAGCGGACTACCGTTTCGCATTGTCCCTAATTGACCGGCTTACACCGGGTTCGCCGCGCCTTGTCTCTTGGCAGCGGTCCCCGCTCCGCGCAAGACCCGCTGCTTAATTGACGAGCGCAATGCTTGCGCGCATTGTTCGCCGATTCGCGGCCCGATCCTTCCCAGCGACTGCTGCCTTTTCAGCTGGTACCCGCGAAGATGTTTTTGCCCGCGAATATCGGCAAAAAGATGAGTAAATGCGCTGTCAGAAAAAAAGCTCGTACTACTGCGATCGATGGAAATTAATGCGTTAAGTTTCTTTCGAAGTTCCCCATTGACGAGCGCGGAATTTTTAAGGAACAAGTCGTTTCGCCGAGTCGACGGCAGGGCCGTTTAGCGGCTAATCGCGAAAGTGCGCGGGGACCGAGGGTGTAGCCTGATTAGCATCGAATTCGGCGAAATCGGGATAAAACTGTTGCAGCGGCTAGGCCGGCGGTGACGGGATCGCCGGGGGATGCGCTCGGATGACGTTTTGTTTCGGTAGCCGTCCCGACGTGAATGAGTTATAACTGCGTTCGCTCCTCGGCAAAAAAGAAGTCCTTAAGGACGCAGCCGCATAATGGAATAGGAGAGCCCCGAAGGAGAGAGAGGGAGCGAGCGGGCTCCCTCGCCCTCCTCGCCTCCCTCTTCGCCCGAGCGACTCGCCGTAAAAGCGTCAGCGTAGTGCGCTCCTCTCTCGATGCGCGCCGCGGCTGCCGCTGCACCAAACTGGTTTCCTATCCCTTTGAGGGAGACGGAGGGAGATAGAGAGAGACTTGCATCGCCGGACGCCGCTGCCGCTCCGCGCGCTCTGCCCTCCTTTTCTGCCGCGCTATTTCGCCCTCTCTCCCTATCTCGCTCCTTCTCCCTTTCTCTCCGAATCCTTTTGGTCCCGCTGCCGCCGCCACGGATGCAGCCGGTGCAGCTTGACTTGGAGATGTCTAGCCCAACATCCTTAGAAAAATATGTTCCCACATTCGGGGGACAATTCAATGCATCGGCTTTTTTGAGGAGAGAAGCGTCGTTTTTGCGCGGCTCATTTGCATATTTCACTGTTTTCGTACTGGCGGGGGCCCCTCCTTTCATTCGGGCCGCCCTATTTTACAATTGTTTGGCTTTACACCTTGTATATTTTTGCTCAAATTGTGGTATTTCTACTTTCTGTCCCCTTTTTTTTAAAAATTTGAGAAAATTTTATGTTAAGTTTCTATTAATATTTTAATGCAGAATCGATATTTTAAACCAGTCTTTTAACGAGCGTAACGCGAATGCAGAATATGTAAGGATCTCATACTTCAGAATAAAGCACCGTTATAGAAGCACAAATCAGAGAGTTAAAAATTAACCAAGTCGCTTGAATATTCTCGCATAAACTTCTGCATTTCAGGAGAGAACGTTGAGAATATGCATGCTTCGGTATTTTTCCTGTACTTGGTGAAATTCTTCTCTACTACAATGATGAGATTTTTTCAGTTATTGAAAGGTCGCTATAGAAAAGAGGGACAATTTTGTGATCAAAACGCAACACAGTTTCGTCATCCGAAACTTTAACTGCTCAACCAGTTAATAGACAATAAGTTGGAACTAAATACTTCGCAATTCTCCAAACTTATATATTTTTTATAAAATCGTAACTAATAATTTCACTTTTGGATTTTCAGTTCTGTTGCGATTAAGCTTTCATTTTGTGGGAGCGGTAAATTAGTCAACAACTAAATCTATGCTTAATAGATTTTCTATTTCGGTAAGCGAAGAATGGATAAATATTTTTGGCCACGAACCGACTCGTACATGTATACCAGAATGAATTACTTCTAAAATAATTTATCCATCGATAATTAGATTGGCCCGATAATGCGGTTAATAACTAACAGAGCACATGTCACTGCTTTGAAATTAGTATTTTTGTGTATCAGAAAATTTTTCATTTATAGAACATTGCCCATGAATAAACAATCCCGCTATTTATAGAGATTTTAGTAGACGCATGTCGATACCAATAAAGATTTCATAATGCAATATTCGAAAGAGATGCATAAATAAAGGAATCTACCGCGGATAATTTCTATTACTCGGTTGCTGATTAATTATTATTAAATTTATGTCTAGGCGAGCGGCTATGCAAAACAATGTTAAATTCAAATTAGCCGAGCTTTTTGTACCGCCGCCTCGAAAATCGCGAACAGCGAAGTGTTATGCACGGGGGCCCACGGCTAGCAAAATTTTCGCCGTTGAAAAAGAGAGAGGGAGAGGGAGAAAGAGGGGGGAGGACCGATGCAGCGCGTGCATTTGCTAGAGTCGCTTCGAGAGGGCCATGAACCCCGAACAGGTTGCCCCCTTGGACATTCACCTCCTCGGCTCTCCCCCGTTCCCTCGCCTTCCTCGTCCTCCTGCCGCGTCCTCTTCCTACTCGCCCGAAATTTCGGCGTTCCCCCTCTCTCCCACTCGGCAAACCGCGAAAGCTAGCCACCCGGGTCCCCCTCTCTCCTCTCCCCCCTGGCCCTCCACTCCTCCTCGTGGGCCCTCTGGCCCTTTTTCTTCTTCTTCTTCTTCTTCGTCTTCCTCCTCCTGCCAGGCCTGCCTTCTGCGCTTCGCTGTACGCGGACCCAGAAGACGAGCGCGTGCAACTGCACGTAGAGGATGTTATTTTTGAAATTGCTATGAGAAAGAATTTTCACCCGTGAGCTTTCGATGTCGGGGGAATACAAAATTTCGCGATTGGAAGCTGGCTCTCTCGATTTTTATTTCGCCCTGAGCGCAAAAATGAGTTTAATGAACGCCAAATTTTAGGCTGCGTTTCCATGCGCGGAATGCCTGATAGGAAATTTTAAAACTATTCGGGCATAAATAATTCATCGAATCATCAGTACCATTATCAATAATCAAATAATTAACATTAATTTATTCTTTTACTTCCTCGGTGCGGAAAGCTTCAGGTCATAGGAATTTGTTGCTAAATTTGTTTTACTTTAGCTTATATTATAAGCAGTAAATTGTATCAATTTAATATCTGATGTGAGGCGGAAAAAGTAAGAAAACAATTAACAATAATACAGTAATAATTAAAATAGATAATATTTAATTAAAGTAAATAAGAAGCTTTCAGAAAGCTAACTGCCAATTTATTAGCGTCAGTTTTTAATTTTAAAACTATATTTTTACCCCCTCAAAGAAATTAATTCCATACAATTCATATCATTTAACATTAAAAGTATAATAAACGTCATCGTATAACTACTCCGAAATCGGAATGATACGCGGAGTAAATCGGAGTACACCGCCCCCTCTAAAAATTTAACGGACAAAAAAGAAAATAGAATTTACAAGATCTCCGTTTGCAAGTTATTAAGCAAACATCTCTGCATCTGCATATTTCATTCGTACTCGGCGATGAAATCATAGTAATTTGGCCGGACGAGTTACGCTCACGCGAGCCTGCAGCACATGTTGCAGATTCGGCCGTTTCCCCCGGCTACCTCCGCTCCTCTTCCTCCTTCCCCGCTGTCCTCTCTTCCTCGTCCTCCTCCCCGCGCTCCCCGCGAGTCCAGCCCCGGTGTTAGATAATCTCTTGCGCGTTCGAAAATCGGCGCGCCCCGGGGCCCTCCCTCCCTTTGTACCCCCGTGACTCGCTTCTTCCTCGCGGAATTCCGTCGATTCTTCGCGCGCGCGCCTATTGGGCTCCTTTTCAGGGGACGCGCGCAGCTGCGTCTTCCTCGCGGGCTCGCGCAGCTTCTTTTCTTCGCGGAGCCCGCGGGAAAGTTAGACAAATCGGTGCCGCCTCGATTCATGCGTGCTTTTTGTCGCGATTCTTTTGACTTTTTTTTTTACTTGCAGCAAGAAAAATGGTCGGTGTTGCATTTACCGCGGCTAATCTGGGTATCTTCGTCCGACTGCGATTTGTATACGTGACTTTCGCTAAAAATGAGATTTGAATAAACTTATGATAAGGCGAGTGACTTGATTTTTTTTGGGCAAATTTTTTCATGCGCAGATCCGCGAGGTGATATGCAAATTCGGAGACACTAATTTATATAACTGATTGAGTAATGTTAATAATAATGACGTAATGTTTTCTTAGCGCTAATTAGTATTCCATTTTTGTTATTGAAACTTGTCACATTCCTAAACCTAAGAAAATTTGATTTAAAGTTTAAAAGAGTAAAAGGTATTCCATTCAAGTATTGTTTTGTTATTTTATATTTTAAGATCTAAAAATTTGTAATTACTAATTTGCATTTTTTCTGTAATAACAATAAAAGTATGTGCAATTTTTACTATTATCCGTAGCTTTTTAATATTAAAATGATTGCACAAGTATATTATATAAATCCTTCCTAACACCAAAGGCTCATCAATTGCACCCGAACCCAAAGAAAAGGATCTGTCACGAAGGTGAATATCCATCGATAGAACGGTGCTCAGCGTTGCGCATCTCGGCCAATCCCTTAGAGTAACATTAATTGCGCAGCCCTAATAATGTTGTATTTATCCACGTCACGTAAATCTGGGCGCGCGCGTCGCGGCAGTAAAAGTTATACGCCTATAAAGGCCGGCGCGTATCGTCGCTCCCGATCGTGTGCGTGCGCCCGGCGCGAGGCGTCGCTTATGCACATTTAAAAACCTCGTAAATTTGCGGGCCCGCGCGCTCTTTCCCTTAGCTTGTAAACTAAGGAGGAGAGCCGTTTCAGCGCGACGCGGGACGAGATTCGCCGCGCGAAAAATTCGCACTTTCGAATTTTTTTTTTTTTCCTCTCTCGACTTTTTGGCCCCGGGGTCTCGCGAGCGAGGAGGAAAAGTTTCGTGCCTCGGTTAAGCTAATCGCGCTCGATTCGATTTTTGTTACGTGGCGCGATTTTCGGTGCTGCACTCGCTTGCGTAAGAGCGTCGAAGTCAGCGACGTTGGCCAATGTCTTTAAAGGCAAACTACTTTTTGCTTTTTATTTCGACGTCGTCGTTTTAAAATTCCTCTAAGAGGTGAAATATTTATGATGTTAGTCAGTAAATTTCATCCATTATTAATGTTTACAAATGAATGTTAATCCTCGATATCACAAGGTATTTGCGAAATTATCTTACGCACTTATCTTGATTATTGGGACAAAGTATTGATTCTACGGCGTGTACTATTCCTACAGTTTATAAATTCATTTTAGCGATTTCAATGCGAAGATGAACTTTGTAGATATAGATTATTTATAATGATTCTCTTTTCCTCTTCAATTTTTCCTTGATAATATATTTTCTAAGATAGGAGATCAAATTATTTCTGAAAACTTTCAAAGTATGATATAGAAGCGGAAATTAGTTTCTTGTTTTTAGTAGTGCGTATCTAGTCTGCTAAGAAGATCTACGATCTATGATTAAAGTTCAAGTTAGTTTCTACTCCTAAGTACTCTTTCTAATGTTTCCTCAGTCATGCGTTTGATAAATTTTCATGATTATCTATTGTTATCTTTCACATAAATTATTTAAGCTACTTCTAACTACTTTTTTATGGTATCTCTGTACTAAGCAAGAAAAGTTCATTTTTTTTATGAAAAATGTATAATAGCTTTTAGTAACACTTTGGGTACGCCAAAGAATTATATTTTTTAAAACTACAAACTATTTAATATGAATACAAATTTTACTGTCATCTATATTAATGTTATTTCATGCAATAAAACTCAACTATTTCAGCATTCTTTCCAATTTTCATGTGCACGAAATAATTTTATTTTTCGATCGGACAACCGCAATTACTAGAATAAATAAATTCGGCTTTTGAAAAACGTGATCAAATAATGATATTCCGCCACATATCCCGATAACGCTCGCAATCAAATTTATGAATATTCTCAATGATATCGCATTCTCTTAATTGCGCGCAAACATTATCCCATTTGAAAGATTTTAGATATCATTTTAAAAGCATCGGAATGCTCAAGGAACGCGCAACCCGAGCCAGAGCGAGCGAATTCATCAGCTGGCTGAAAAATTATTTACAAAACAAACGAAAGCGAGTAGACGGCAAACGAAATGTTCCTCGGTCGCCGAGCGAATCGCTAGGCAGCGAAAGAAATTTTGTAGTTCGAGGCTGCCGAATCGTCGCGCCCGTATCTTGCGCGCCTCGTCGAACGAAACGGGAGCGTGGAAGTTGCAAGTTGGACGCGCGCACCGTCCGCGCGAGAAATTCCAAATCCACTTTCGCAATTTGCATTCGGCCGCGGGCGTCGCGCGAAGCGATAGTGATGACGGGGCAGCGCAAAACTGCAGGTACTTGCAGAATGCCGCGGCGTATAGAACAAAGACGTTGCGCGACGCGGCTATATATATAATATGTGTGTCATGCGCCTAGAATGCAGCGCGACATGTCTAGTAAGCTTTCATAGGAAGAACACTTGGGCAATCGCGGCGGCCACCGCCGGGGGATTCAATTTCGCTGAGTTTTCGCCGGGAAAAAAGAATCAGCGCCGCTTTCCTGCGTTGATTAGATGCATTCATAGCGCTGCCGGGGACATAAAAAAAGAAGATCCCCCTTTTTTCTTTTGTAAATAAAT
Source organism: Eurytoma adleriae (assembly GCA_900480045.1). Taxonomy (NCBI): domain Eukaryota; kingdom Metazoa; phylum Arthropoda; class Insecta; order Hymenoptera; family Eurytomidae; genus Eurytoma; species Eurytoma adleriae. The sequence goes on along the minus strand of UXGC01000063.1, from coordinate 159,012 downwards.
TGTCGCGCGGCCTTTTACTCGGGTTTCCGAGGCCGCGACGACGAGTTCGGGTGTCCGGTTATCAATTCATAGAAAGATGCGCGACACGTGCTTAGCCGACGGATGCTCGAATTTTGCTATTTATTTTTTCTTACAATTTCTTTCCACTTAACGAGACGACGTTTTGCAAATAATGGCAGTATGGAAGGTGGCGAAATTTTGTTGCCAAGAGAGTTTGCTTAGTAACTAAACGTTTGCCTGCATACCTTATAAAATAATTTTCAGCGAGGCGCGAGACGTAGATAAGTAATTCGTCAAGTCTCTTGATAAGCGATGATTAATTTCGTAAATACAACTACAAAATTGTCGGTGTTAAATAGGCATCAGTGCAAAATTTATTTTTCTTTCGAATACCGACTTGCTGATAAAACTGAAATTATGCGCAAATGTCTAACAAATAAAAATTTCATTGAATCTATAATTCGTACATATAAATTGTCTGAATAATATCAAAATTCAAAAGCCACCTGAAAACTTAACTAGAACGGTGACGTATTGAGATGAGATCGCGTCTCGTAACCACTAAGTGTACAGAAGAAAAAGACATTCACGACATACATTTATTCTCAAACCATTTGTATGAGTGCAAATCTTTTGTGTTAATTTAATTTTAATCGCATTATTAATCTACTCATTTTATACTGTGGATGAGAACCGATTCATTAATTAATTTTGTGTTACGTTTAGGTTTCACAGTCAGAATATAGATAATAAAGTATATTATATCAGTTTAAGTAAACGTATTTTCTGTACTTCAATGTTAATAAAGTACATGAAAATGCTTTATAAACTAAGAGAGCAAAAAGTAATTGAAAGAATACAATGTGGCAAAAAAAAGCAAAAAATTAAAACACTTTATTACTCTGCTTCTATATTCTTCAAATAAATATGAGCTTTCTATTTTTACTTCGAAAGAATGGCTATCTTAATTGTGTTCTAGACATAACTCTAACAATATCCAGTAAACTTATACGATACATTAAATATGCATTTGTCGATACTAAATAATATCTCAAAGACATCATGGAACAGGTCACTGGGTGCCTGATAACTATCTTCGTATTATGGCCAGTAAATCTATGAAAGAGGAGTTGAGTATAATGCATCGTACCTGCACTTCCATTCCGAAACGACTTCGTTATTTCGGTTTTTTTCCTTCGGGCTTAGGAAGTCGCTCGACGACAAATTCGAAGGTTACAAATTGCGCCTCGTCGAAGCGCGCTCAAATTTTTTTTCGACGCTGCCGTACGCCGAACGTCCGTTCGCGTTACATATTTTTCGGGAATTGATTGTTTTGCAAAACAGCCGCCGCGTAGGTGGGACATGTTTTACTTTCGTAATTAATTTCGGGAGAAATACAGGCCTGTATAATTCAACTCTTTTTTTCTGCATTCGCGAAATGCACAACGCAGTTGTTGTTATTAACGCGGATCTCGTGGAAAATGCGATTCGTAGAGGAAGAAAAAAAAACGATGTCGCTCGTACAAAGTGACTTCGTTAATACCCAAACAACTGGTGTCGTAAAAATAAACTGTTCTAAATACGCTTTGCCCTGTTTGAAAAATTTTCGCGTCAACAGAAATTGTGCAACATCTTCACTTTTAAAGCTCGGTGCGTCTCGCAATAAGGCGGTATAAATCGAAACGAGGATCTAGTAAAGTATAGCGCGAAAAATTCAAATCAGAAAGAAGAGTGTAATACTTTTTTTGGTGGCATGTGTAAAATGAAAATAATTAAGAATGTGTGTTTCTGGAAGTTCTCTTTTTAGAACTTATTATACTCTTTTTGAAGTACGGAACTCATTTTTAAGAATAACAATAGTATTTAATAAATTTACAGAACTTGGAATTATATATTATAAATATGAAATAAAGTGCGCAGTGTTTCTACAACTAAATAAATTTTCAAATAATATTAATGCAAACGAAAATGTAGAAAATATATGGTACACGATTTTTCTATGCTAATATTTAAAATTTGTTAGCCCAAGTGTGGTACGTAATTTGCATCCGATTAATTCCTGTCGGCGCATGTTACGTAATTTCGCCACTGGAGTTACTCATCTTAAAACTGTAAAAAGGCCGGTAGTCATTGAAGGCCCGTGAAAGCGGCGAGACCTCAGAAATAAAAGGACGGAAAAGCGAGGGAGCGCATCTTCATTGTCGTTAAAAACCAACAATGCGGTATCGGTCGTTGGCTCCCCGATCCGCGGCGTGCGTGCGCTCCCAAAACGGCGCGCTACCGTTTCGGCCCGGGGATTGAACTTTTCGCAGGCGGGCTCCGCAGGGGCGAGTCAGGTGAACGCCTTCCCTCGCAACAAAAAGAGCCGGAGAGGCTCTCTTTTATGGGAAAGAGGAAGTGCAGCGCCGGGGTTCGACGCACGCGCCGCGCGCGATTCGCAAAAACAGGAAGGCCCGCGGAGGAGCCGCGGCGCGCGCAGTAAATTCCGTCGCGAGCGCGACGACGCGTCCACCTCTCAATTAGGTCTAGAGCCGCGTTTTTAAGGGCGGAAGCGCGCATCCCATCACTCGGGAGAGACGAATTTCGCGGCCCGGGCGCGCCGAGCATATCGCCGGGCACACGTGCGTAGAGGTGCACGCACTATTTAGGAGCGGGCCCCGCGCGCAGGAAGTGCAGCCCGCGCGAAAGAGGTCGTGGGCCCCCGCGGGTTATTGATCCCGGCGCGTGCGATTTTTTAACTTTTTTTACTGATATATTTCTTTGCTTTTTGCCTTGGCAACCGCCGCTATTGGATATGATACGGCTGGCTTTTCGGCTGGAGAGTTGTCGGACTTTCGGAGATAAGATTCGCTTAGGTGACATGGGGACGATGTATTAATTATGTAATTTTATGCATTTTAATGCGTACCTACCAAAAAGACATTTATAATTGAGTATTACTTATTAATGACTAAAATAATTTATGATTGAAATATCGGTGGTGGTTAATGATTCAGCCCTTCAAGGACCGCTCAAATGTCTGCTATTTTTGAAACGTATGTGTGATGAATCTTATTTTTTTTTTAATTTGTTACATTCTGCGATGAGAATATTGTCTCAAATTCCGTCTACTTGTCACTTTAATGAAGTGATTTATTTAACTTTGATTCAATAATTAATTACTACTTTTTATATAATAAGGGAACGTTATTCTTGATATATTGTATCCGCTCAAAGTTTTATTATTTAAGTATTCGTAGAAGAGCTAAAAAAAATCTGTCGATTCCATCTTCTTTCCAAAGTTAAACTTAGCTTTGTCAAATCGGAAGATTTTTAAAAACTATAATAAGAACAATTCCATGAGAAAAAATTTTCATTTTTCCGAAAAATAACTTCAGATTCGCAATTGGATTTATTTTCTGCATCCAATCTTGATTTCACACAACATTACTAATTCGCATAAAACTTGACCACCCTAGAATGTATATAAGTCAAACTAAATTACACTTATCGCGATTCCACAATGCAGTTTTTACGAGACCGGATAGCTTCGCGCGATAATCAGTCATTAAAATAAAAAGCATAATCAGGGGAAAAGTACGTTAGATCCTCTAATCGGAACGGCATTAGGCGGGCGTCGAGTTCGCGCGGAATTTAAATCCGAGGAAGAGCCGCTGCGTGGCGAGGAAGTGCACATGGCTGGGTCACGGCTAGAGAGCGCCGAAAAAGCATCGAGTGCATTCGCCTGCCTAATTACAACTATCTTACATCTACGGGCTGGCCGGTATTATTAAGCCGAAATGTATCCGCCGTCTGGTCCCCGCTGGGCACTTTGCACAAAAGCGCATTAACAATTCCACCGGCGAAATTCGCAAGGATGCGCTTAATAATTGCGTGTACATTCGGCCCGTGCCCGTTGTCTACTGCTTCCGGGGGTCAGGTCCCCCGTAATTCCCACGTACTCCTCGACACTTTTTTTCTACAATATTCAACCTCTTTCACCTATTCCCCGCGATTTCGGTACTTTCTTTTTGTCCCGACGTCGAATTTCGCCGTAATTTCGGCTCTTTTGTCGCGCGCGCATCGGTCACGAGAGCCCGCAAAATCGCGGAGAGGAATCTTTTTCCCGTAATTTATCGTAATTAATATTGTCAGTCGTGTAATTGAATAAAGCCGTTGCGAATAAATGAATTTGCGAAAAAAATGTAAAAAATATCTGAATCATTAATGCAGAGAAATTTATCAGTAATTTAACGCGTTTCATTTACGTCACATGTTTTATGGATTCTTTTTAACATATTTCATAAAATTTTACGCCCGTTTTTCGCAAAATTGCGTTATCTGATATATATTATAAAAGGGGGCAGTTTTTAAGCTTGAAACAATGTCCGTTTCATATCTCGTCGGAAAATATTCGAAATCCAGTCGAATTTTACGAGATAAACTTCAAATAATGTCTATTGAGCATTAATATGTCGGGCTTTATCGAGGCCTCTTTTTAATGTCATTAAACGCACGCCACTACACATAAAAAGTGTCCGAGCGCGCAATCCGGCGCTTTAATCAAGCAGCGAAATTACATTCGACGAGTGAAAATTTCTACAATGCGATGATTAATCACGGCTAAAACAATATCGCCGACGGGAGAAAAAAGGAATGCACGCCCCGTCGACTCGTCCCTATTGTCCGCCGCGCCAAATCTGCGAGCTTGCAAAGTCCCCCTACTTTCCCCGCTCGTCCAGCGCCTATTAGGAAACCCTACCCAAGCGCGAGGCCTTCGGGGACGAATTCGCGCGGCGCGACTTACGCGGCGCATCGGTAATTTATGCAACGGGGTCGCCCGAAAAACTGCAAGCCTGCACTCTATAAAAATCGGGCCTCCTATTCGCCGGGGTTTCATAAGCGGCCGGCCGCTTGCGTCATCGGAGCGCGAAACTCGCGCAACGAGTCGCTTAAATATTATTGTTATCGCGCCCGGACTTTTGTTCGCCGGACGCCCCGGGTGTAAGGAGCCGGCGAGATTCTCGTTTTAGATTGCCCGATGGAGGGTATTTAATTGCGATTATGCGCGCCTCCAATGTCGACGCGCGTCCGCCACGTAATCATCGCGCCGCGCACTTTATTTTACGCGGGAATTTGCTTATTTTTCTGATTATTTTATTTTTCCTCCGCTACGAATTTTCCGTAATTTCGCGTCGTTATTTCTCGGAATTTGCAATTGGGATTTGGTATAATTATTTATATTTTGGAAAATTAATGGATGCTGCGCAAACATCGTAAAATTGAATAATTAAGAGAAAAAAGGCCGTTTTTCAGAGGAAAAACTCCCTGCCAAAATACCGGGGATTTTATTGACACTATGTTATCATTGAATTACTGCAGAAACGCGCTTTTATGCTCTCGAATTAATGAAGCTACATTTATTTGCATGTATTTTTTTTAATGTAAAAAGCTCAATTGAAATTGGAATAAATCCTTTCAAAAGATTCAATCGCATTTATTTTAATTCCATTGTAACGTAAAAATACGCATTGAGAGCGCATTACATATACGAATTTACGGTATTAAAAAATAATGTATATTCAATATTGGAAAATATTGAACGAGCCGTTGGGGGAGTAAATTTTCCTCCGCGTTCGCAAAAATCATTGCAGTTATCTAAATGTAAAAGCTTACGCAATCCACCACTCAGTATAATTATTCGCCCGTGTAAAATAAATTTCAAACGTAAAATCTGCAATTTCAGTTTTACGCTTTTTGCACAATAACTGGAAATTAACGCACGGAAGCTATTTCCATTTCGCCCGAGAACAAGATAAACACCATAAAAATAATAATAATAATAAAAAAGGAACCGGGCGCAAATAATTTATCAGTATTTTCGCGCTCGCGAGAAAGAGAGGGAGATACCACCCGGCGGCCCGTCCGCGCTCTATATACAATAAACAATGTCTAAAAGCTTACCAAATACTCGATCAAACTAACGTGATGAAGCACGCACAAAAAGGGTCATCGGGCCATTATTTATCGCTCGCATAGATTTCATCGACGCGCCGGGCGCGCGCCGCTTTTTCGCGACCCGCCCTGCACCCGCTTCCTTTTTTGCCCACCCCATCGGCTCGCGCGCGCTCTCGTTTTTTTCATTTCGCTTTTCCGCGCCCACGCGTCGTATCGGCTCTTCGGCAAAGCGCCCCCCTCCCCCCGCGCTCCCACCCCCGATGCATTTATAATAATTAAATACGAGCGCTCGAGCTTCGGCTCCCAGGTAAATAGCGCGGTTATTATTTACGCACTTTGTTTGCGAAAATTACGTATTCGCCCGTCGCGATTATTGCGTTTCAGTTGGCGAATCTGTTATTTCAACGTTTTTGCGCGCCCGCTCGCTCGGCCAGGTATGTAGGCGATGCAGATGCAGCGGCGGCGGCGGCGGCGGCGGCGCAGCAATGCTTGGCTTTGCAATGTTATTAATGCGGCAGCGCGAGGCCGGGGCCGGGGAGCGACAAACAAAAATAATTAATATTTATCGTCGACGATTTCCGCGCCCGCGAATATCGAGAGCGCGCGATACGCGCCCGCGATTCTCCCCGCTCACTCTTTCGCGCCGCGCGGCCGTCTCTCTCTCCCGCTCGCGCCCCCGCCGCCCCGGCAGGACATTAGCGCGAGCGAGCGAGCGAGCCATCCGAAATTTTACGCTGACGCTAATTCGATAACGCCGATACATCCTACCGTGCAATTTATTCGGCGACCATCGCTTTTCCGTTTTAACAATCCCTCCCTATTTACCCTCCGCCTCTTTTACTTCTCTCACTTGCGCGCGCTGCTTCCGTCCCCGCCTGCGCGCCTGCACCCTCTTTGCCCTCGGATTTTAGCGCCAGCCAGCCTCCCCCGAGTGCGGATCTCTCGCGACGGTCTATTATAACTCGCCTCTTTTTTTCCCTCCCTCGATGCTTTTTTTGTTGCGTTTTTGCCGCGTTCGACGCGCAATGGGCTATGATAACGAAGTGTCACGCACCGTTGACGTCGCGCGCGCGCGCGACCTATGACGAGTAAATTTTCATTTCCCTCGATTTATCCCCGATATTTTTCGTTATTATATTTGCCGGATAGCTTGTTTTTTTTTCGCGATCTCCTTTTTTCCGGCGGCGGGGAAATTTTTTGCGCGACGCCCGCGACCGCGAGTTTAATTTATACGATTGCGAATTTCTATTTTTTTATGGTAAGTAGCGCGAGTGTTTACGCGTTTTGTTCGGAATTATGGAGGAAGAATTGGATTTTTATGGAAATTCGGCGCAGCTCGATGGAGACTTTTCATAATATTAATTAAATTTAAAATCGAATTTAAATATTTGCTCTCGCAATCTCGCTTTCAATGATTTTCAATTATAATTCTGCGCGATTGTACTTGAAATTAATTAAAATAAATCAAAATTTATGAAATATTAATAAATAATAAAACGACGGGATATGAAAAAAAAATTAAAACGCCGAGCGGGGGCGATGTTTTATTTGATAACACTGTTGATTGAAATGCATATGCGGAATAAAATAAATAAGTATAAATTAATAAAATACATTAAAGCCCGGAAAATACGTAAAGCTACAATATTGATTATTTTAATGAATTTTCATTTTATATTAAAAAAAAATGAGGTAAATATGGTTCTCGTTGGCTTTCTCAAAATTCGCGAACGCATTTTATCGTTCGATAAAAGATTCAAATGAAGAAACAAAATATTGTAAAAAAGAATGACTCACCTTCAGCTGTTACTTCTAATCCAGCACTGAATGAAAGAGCCTATTTTCGCTCGGAACTGAAGCAACTCCTGCGAATTAAAAAAAAAATCAACAATGTGTCTTTATGCTGGAGTAAAGAACGCGGAAAGTGGGTGCAATAACAACAAACAACTTACCCAAATTCCTCGACTACCGATGAAAAGCACGATGTGTCGAAGAAATTGTCACGCTTTCCATTATATTATCAAACACGACAAATTCCTAATCAAGATCACTATAATTAACGATGAATTTTGGCAGAGCTTTCGGTTCTTGTTATTTTGTTGCAAGATTCTCACATTGGATATGCGAAAGCGGCGCGTATACCGCGAACTATAAAGCTCCGGCGGACTTTCTTCTGGGCGGTGCGTCACGATTGAACAATACGTAATGCAATAATGCATCGATCATTGATTCGCCGCGCGAAAATTTTATGTCACTCGAGTGCTTAACTCGCAAAAAAATGCCAAGTGGTAGGGAGGGCTTTCGAATGCCAGAGCGAGTCAATCGGGACCGTATTTAAAACGTGTCCCCCTTCAAATCCGCGTCGGACGATCGGGTCTCGTCCGAAATTAAAAAATTGATTTAATTTCAATTGATTAAGAGCTTTTTAATGAAAAAGCTCATTACTGAGGGGAATAGAGTCGTAGATGTAACTTTGCACTTGTAAAAAAAAGTAATGTAGTTGAGAAATTTTAGTATATTTCTTTTGAAATGCGAAGGTAAAAGTTTCGAAAATGTATCGGAGTTTTCACTTATTACCTAAATCGCGAACGCCAAGTAAGTACTGCTGTTGTTCGTGTATCCTTGTACATCAATAATACGTATAAATCTTGTAAATACTACTTAAACTAAAACACCAGCGATATTTACTTCTAGATACCGTACTGAAGTTATGTGTTTTCTCTCGAAGTTCAGCTGTACTTTAAGGTTTGAAGTTTCGATGAACATCGGAAGTAAGAGTAGAATTTTTATTAGTTTGTACCATTACAGAGAAGATTTATAAAGGCACGTATTCATTTTTTGTTTCCAATACTTTGAAAAACATAGATAATTTTAAAAATATGTAACATGAAAAGATATTTCTAAAAATTTATTTCTATTTGTAATAATTAATTATTTGTAATTTAACACAAGGTAATTAATAACCACTATTTTGATTGAGATACTTGAATGAATAATTATTTTTTCAAAAAATTAAAATATTTTCTAATATTGAATATTCTAGCAAATGCGTATAGCCATTATTATTTAATGTAATAACAAAGAAGCCGCCGAGATTTTTGAAAAGAAGTTAGTGTTTTAGATTGCGTGGGAGAGTGAAGACGACAGGATGCGATGAAACAATTACTGGGAGGAAGAAGGCCGAAAAAAATTTTCGGCGTGACCACGGAGCCGTGACACCCAAGAGAAATTACCTCCAGAATGCAACAACGGTTCTTCCCTAAATTCGCTAGCGAACGGAAGTAAAAGGAAAAGCGATAAAAGCTTGATTTTGCCACTTTTAAAAACTGATTTTCGTCTTTTTATTTAACTTTATTTTACACGCAGATTTCCTAAATAATTAAAAATACGACATACTTATTATTCAACGGCATTTTAAATAAAATACTACTTATAAAACCCATTAATCGTTTCCGATCAGGCAAATAATAAACAACCTGCAGGAATGAATTCCAAAATCGGGTGTTAATCGACAATAAACGGACAAATACGGGGCGATCAAAGCACCGGAAAAAAAGTGACGCGCAGCGATCGCTTTTCCCGAAAAAAAATAATAAAAAAAACTGGCGGCCGTGCCTCGGTGGCGGCGAGATGCAGTGCAGAGCATCGGTTTTTCGTCGAACGGGCTATTCATAACCGAGGCGCGCGGCCGTCCTCGGCGTCGTGGGCCGGCGCGCGGATCAAGAACCTCTTAAATATCGCCGGGCGCGTTTAACAAGAAGCCGGGGCGCGCGATCTCTTTTTCGCGCGGTGCTGCCTTCTTTTTCCTCAAAGCAAACATTCTAGAAATAAAATTGCCCGGTCTCCGGCCGCGACTCTGCAGCTTGCACCCGCGCGAATCTCTTTATTGCCGCGTCGAAGAGAAAGCTTCTTTGACGGGTTTTACTTTCGCGCCAGCGGCGAATTCGGATCTTGTTCTATATTACGACGGCTTATTACTTATGTAGATTACACTATTGTCATGGGGGTGCTCGTCGTTTATTGGATGTTAATATTTTTTTGTTAGTTGTAAAACTTTCGTGGGCGGTGACGCATGGTGCGAGTAAAAAAGGCTGTGCTACTTTTTCTCTATGACGCATGACAAAAAAATACTTGCACTTGTATTAATTAGAATTTTTTTCGAGTGAGGCAAGATTTTTTAAATAGATAAATTAGATTTAATTTTGTTTCATGCAGTGTATTCTAATGTGATCGACATTATTCAAAGTACTTAACGAAGTCGATTTGTTAAATTTTTTAGAAATGAAAATTTTATTTTTCGAAAAACAAATGGTGAAAAGAAATATCTTGTTTTACATTATTTATTTATACATAGCATTTTGTGTATGAAATGCATAATCTTGCGCATCAAGAATTAATTTTCATCATAAATGCACGAATAAATGTAATAAGTTCTCTAAGATACGACGATAGCAACGAGACAATAATGGCAAACTATTTTATTCAAAACATCATAAATCATTGACGAAAAAGATGTTTGGTAAATACTTAAAATACACATCCACTAATCAGTATTAGACGCGAAAACGAAATCCCACAGCCTCGATATCGTTTTCATTCGCAATCAGAGTCCCCGCAGAAAAAAAAGTATTCTCCGTTACATCAACGTATAATTTATGCGGCGCTTCTTGAGCCGGGCTCTTCCTCGACTCTCTTTTTCGAGGCGCATATACACAGGGAGCCGCGCGAAGGACTCGCACACGCGCGGCTCGAAAACGATGGTCACGCACGGCCGCGGAGAGTTTAAGGCCCCCGAAGATTACGGGCGTTGCACCGAACCCATCGATCAACCACCCGAGGAACTTCCCTCTCCCTCCCGCCTTCCCTCGCGCGCATAATGCACACTGGCATAGCGGCGACAATGCGAGCTCGCGCGCCTTTTTTCCTTAACGTTCGCCCCCCCCCCTCCGCGCGCTCTTTCCTCTTCCTCTTTCTCGTCGCAGCGCTAAAATATTTCGCGGTTCCGTCTTCTTCTCGCCGTTCGCCCCTCTCTCTCCTCCGAGCCGCGCTGCGCGTCCGTCGCGGACTGCGGGCCTGCGTGAATTGTTTAAGGGAGCGTGTGATTAAGATTGACTGCATTTTTTAATGATCGATCGAGCGCGAGCGGGCGGCCGGGCGGCCGGGCGCTCGGGTTTTATTTCAATATTTCAGGGCCGGCGGATTACATTTTAAAGTATATTTCGCTTATTGCATTTATAACTGTCGTGTGTCGCGCGCGATTCGCGCTAATTGACATTTAGTAATTAAACAACGGAGTTGAACGAACGGATGTCATGTACATGTATGTTTTAACGATTCCTAGACGTATTTTGCGCGATAAGTGCGCGCGCTGCATGAAATATTTATTTTTTTTCCATCGAATATGCGCGAGCTCGCCGGCTGAATGTTTGAACGAACAGTCGGCTTATTCGCCAATGCTAAATTATCGCCGTAAGTCTTTGATCTTTTTTCATTTTATTTTATATTTCCTCGTTTGCAATTATTTTATTCGACGTTATTTAGTCTACATTTTAATTACAATTTTATGCTAATTATTTCATTCCTTTTTTGTTTTCCAAAATTTATGCGATTTCCTTGTACTAAAATAGTCATTCATGAGGTATCTGTACTAAAAGTCTAAAAAAAGAACCACCGCGTATAAACATAATTTATATAACTCTTTTTTAAAAAGAAAATCAAGAAAGTGTAAATGTGCACATTACATTTTGTTTGAAACCTTGCCCTTACATTTAAATTTTGCAAATTTCATTTTAAATTCATAAGAAAAATAATAAACTAAAAATTAAAATATTTTCAAATGACGCAAAATTGGTGTACCGCAAGTTTCGTTGCAGCGCAAGAAAGAGGCGCGCAACGAAGTAGCCCGGGCACCGAAATTCTATTCGAGGCGTGCAATCTGCGCGCCCCGCGGCGCACAAAGGGGCCACACTGTATTCGCGGGCCGCGTGGCCCGTGCACAAAGAAAGGTGTTCCCAAAAAAGTATTTGGAAATCGCTGCTCTATCGCGCATTCATTCTCGCGCGATCGCGTCACTCGCGAGCGACACAACAATGGCGAAGAGCTGCCTGCCCCGGCGCACTTTGCATTTTTGACGGACGAGTCGCCAAAACATCCGGGAGCCTTTTTTTTTAAGCGAGTAATTGCAGCGCGCACCGTGTTTTCGCCGCACGCTAGCCGCGCGCACGATTTTTATTTTGTTATCGTTTTACGCACCCCGGTTTTTAGATTTGTTGTGGGGCAAATATGTTTTGCTCGTTACGTCGATACCAAGTTGACGAACCCAAATCAATACGAGATTGACTTTTTTCTGTTACGTAATTCATTGTTCTGTATAAATATTCAAGTAAAGCTTATGTTTGAAAAATGCAATAAACTAAACATTAGAGCTATTAGTTCGACTAAAAGTTTGATATATCAAGGATCAAAATAAAAGAGAAAAATACGTTGCGCTGTTTAAAAAAAACAATAATATTTTTCGCTAGGTGTCCGAGTATTTTGGCAGAGCCAGAAACTCGCTGGCTTCTCACAAAAATATTTTTCTCTTTTGAATTTTTTTTTCGCGCTGCACGCGCGCTCGGGCCACGCTCGCACGATCGATGTTTTTGCATTATGTGGCCTACACGCAAGTTCTAAGTGGCTAAGTCAAGTCGACGCACACATCAGGGGCCAATGCACTTGGTCGCGAAACGAAGAGAGGGACAGAGAGAAAGAGAGAGAAGAGGGAACACGAAAACGCACGCGGCACACGATGACCAAGGTGGGGTTCAGCGAGGCCCCGGGCAGGTGGTCGTTCCTTCTCTCTCTTCTCTCGCCCCCTCCCCCCTCTCCTCCTCTCTCACTCTTCTTTCTACGCTCTGCCTCGGCTCAAAGAACTTTCGTAGGGGCGTTGATCCTGAGCATCGAGGATGCAGTGCCGAAACCTGCAGCAGCTCGGCCCGATCTTGCCTATAGCGCGCCGAATTTTTTTCGCGATCGACGCGCTCCGCGCTCGGTAAAAGAAGTCGTTGTATCCGTAATGACTCAGATCTACGATGCGGGTACTCCTTAATTCGGGGAATTGCAATTTAGCGTGTTTTAATTCTAATTTTAGCGATTACACGCTGATATACTTGATTCGCGAAATCGCTCTCCTCGAACCCACGCTGCAAAGAGGGTGTTGATGAAATTACATTAATGGGATTATTTAACTTTATTCGAGTTTATCTTAACCTTTTTATTTTATTTTGTTTATTGCGTCAAAATGTTTTTGAATTTATTTTGAAGGTATTTGCAAAATAAATCAAATTGACGTGCTTATATAAAGAATCCCGCTATCTTTTCAGGGGTAACAGATGTTGAATTGACATCTAGAAACCGCACATACGAATTTGCGAGGAGTCAGTCTCAAATATGCGCACTTTGCTTTTAAAAAGATTTCTCTCACAGCAGCGTCTCACGCTCACTTTGAAAACTCAGTCTTACACAACGAGTTTAAATAATTTTTACGTAATCTACACTAATTTTTTCCCCGTAAATTTTGTATTTAACCGAGTCACGGACATCGAAGGCTCTTAAAACAAACAAGCTTGAGATTCGTAAGAAAGCCAGCGCACAAGAAGGGTGAGAAGGGGGAGAAAGAGTTGGGGCTTCGTGCCGAGGAGCCCGTATCGTGTTGCATATCCATCGTTGCGCGCAGTTAGTAGACACAAGTTCGCTCGAAATTCGCTCTAAGCTGAAAAAAGAAAAAAAATGATAGCGTTTCGCAAAAAACATAAAACGCGAGGGCTCGGCATGAAAAATAAAAAATTTTTTGTTCTCTTTTCACGTGGCAAAAAAGAATCTTGAGGCGAATATCTCAAATTCCACGTAGCTGTGCGTGGAATCGACAGTTGCGTTGTTTTGAATACACAATGCGCGCTTAGGGCGATGCGACCAAAATACTACCGACACCTGACGTCGGGTGTATCATCGTGACTGCACCCGAAGCTCCGTGCCATAATCACCGGGTACGTCGGCAGCCCTAATTTGAAATATTCTTTACGGAGGCTAAAGAGAGGATTTTTTCGCAATAAAAGCATAAAGTAGGGCATCCGAAATCAATTGTCCGAAAAGTCTAATATTTATCATTACTGGGCCTCACGAACTGTCTAAAACCCCGGAATTGCGTAGAAAGAGGCCCTATTTGCCGATGCCGAAGGGTTTGAAAAACTCATATTATATTTCGGCGAGTTACTTAGAAGTAATAACTAGAAGGCGAAGTGCAGAAGAAAGTGGGCTGCGAGCCCGGGGCGGTAGAAAACGCGGCAAAAAAGGCCGGGGGAAACAAAAGGCGATTAAAAAGCAAGTAAGAAATGCCCGCTAAAGAGTGCGGCGTCAGTGACGATTTTACGAGAGATTTTACGTCGGTAGGCGAGAGGAGCGGAATAGTAGAGAGAGAAAGCCGCTGACCGTCCTCGAGGCCCCGCGAGAGCCGGGGAAGAAGAGGCGAGCGCGATGGCGACAGGCGCACCGGAGCGGCCCGGAGTGAGACAGGCGAGAAGCGGCCGCGGGAGGAAGGAGGCCGAGGGGGAGGAGGCAAAATTCGGCAGAGGCTCTCTCCTCTCCTCGCTACTCCGCGAGGCTGACGCACGGGAGGAGAGGAAGGCCCGGGGAGGCGGAGGGAAAAGAGGGAGCCTCTAGAAATTAGGTTGTTGCACTGCACGGCCACGTGGAGGGGGAGGGGGGGGGCCGAGCGACTCTCTTGTCCAAGGCCCCCGTTTCGGCTATTGCACCTTCTCCACTTGCGCTCCCGAGCGGCCTACACGCTCGCTTTAAAACGCCATGATCTCACTGCGCTCGGTGCGCTGCATTTTATTTCTTTCCTTCTTACCTCTTTTTTTTTTAGAAATTTTTCGAGTTTCTCTTTCAGGATTGTTTAACGGTTAAGAAATCGAGGTAACTTAAGTGGGAATGTTTGCCTTGGCTTCGTTGATGTTAGAAATTTTGAAGTTAAATGTTAACAATTTTTTCCACTCGCTGAAGTTTTCGCGTAAGAATCAACTAATTTAGCGGAACTCTTAAAAAAAATTTCGACTGTATTTAAAACGGAAAGATAACTTTATACCAGTTTTGAAGAGATATTAGAAATGTAAACGTTAAAGATAAATTGATAAAGATATTTCCTGTCTAATTTGTATGGAAATTAAACATTAAAAAGCGGTATTCAAATTCAAATGAATAGTAAAAGAATGTTCTCCGCTAGTGCACGTCACGATTAGTTTTTATGAATAGAGCCAGCGGAATAAAAACAAATCCACTTTTACCCGATCACAATTGGCCGATTAAAAAGAAAAGGCAGTGCACACTCATCGCTCGGCGAGAGAAAAAAAAAAGCAAAAATAGCGCGTCTAAATATACATAAAAATTGTGGACAAGTCAACGAACGCAGCAGCGTGCGAGTGGAGAAGCGGCATACGGCGAGGCGAGCGCTCTCTCGGCCCCGGCGTTCATCGCGAAATTTAGGCCGTTGCACTTTTCGGACCCTCGGCCGGGCTTCGGCCTCTCCTCGCTCTGGTGGGGAGGCCCCGAGCAAACGCATAGAGGAGGACTAGGGGGCCGGGGGAGGCAGGGGAAGGCGCGGCCCGCGGGACGAGCACGGGAGAGAGAGAGGGACGGGGCCCCGCGCGGAGGGATAGAGTGCATTTTAGGAGCGAGAGGCGAGAGGAGGGCCGACTTACGTGGGACAGCGGAGGGGGGAGGGGGCGGCGAGGGGGGAGCTCTAGCACCGAGAGGGACCGGGGGCCGCATCTCCCGCGCGCGCGCGCATTCCGCAGCCTCGTCGAGCGTGTGCAAGCCTCCGACAGGGCCGGCGCTGGCTGCACGCGCCGAGATGCGCGGATCGGCGGGCTCTCGCGCGGGCCTAATTTTTTCTCGCTCGATTTCACCTCGGAAATGCGCGTTTCGTCGGCCGCGCGATTTATGCCCCGGCGATTAGTCCCGGGACGCGCGGACCTCCTTTGCTTTTTTCGCCCGGTGCTTCCATCTTTTTCGCTCCCTCGCTAATAATCTTATTTATCGTTTTATTTCGTTCCACGCACTTTCGAACGCCTTGACTGGCAGGCTGCGCGCTACGAACTTCTTCAGAAAATGGCGCGACCTTTTAAAATTTTTCGTTTCATAGAGCACAGCGATAACGCGAATATTTAACGACGTTTAAAAGGAGTGTTAAATTTCCTTAAGCAAGAGAGCGTCAAAAGATTGCAGCCCAGGCGGATCCTTTTTCAAACGCTTTTCGCGACGATTGCGCGTAGCCCGAAATTATTTATCCAAGCAGCTCCCCACCTCCCGCCGTGTCTCCCATTCAGCCTCGGCTTTTTCATCTTTGCAGGCGTTACGCGAATTCGCTTTCCAAAGCGCAAAGGCGCATCGCGCGTATACATGAGTAATTTGAAACGCCGACTTCCGAAGGCTCAAACGATGCACCCATTTAAAGCGAATCGTCAACGCGCGCTCGCGCTCGCTCCGCGAAGGGAAACCTTCGATTTTTCTCTCGAGCAGGTTTTGACGCGGGGCCCAGACCAACAATATTCAAAGCCGCGCCGCTCGTGCGAGCGCCGTAAAAGTTGTTAGCCGCTGCAATGACTCAATGCGCCGCAAAGATCGGAGCGACGAATCGGAGAAAGTCTGTGGCAGGCCCGCAAAATGCGCGCACACATGCGCGCGCGTACACGAAGAAACTGCACGGTGGGTAACTCTTCATTGGCCGGTGTGGGCGCCAGAGTGGAGCGGCGCCGATGTAGGGCACGGCTCGCTAGCGCAGCGTTGCACGCACATCCGGGCTTTTAATGGCGTCATCGCGTCATCGGGAGCGCGTTTTTGGCCTCCCTCGCCCGCGCATTCCCGCGGGCGCCTTCTCCGCTCGCTCCTTCTCCTCGCCTCCTCTTTTTTTTTTGCGCCGCAGTGCGAGCGTCCTCTTTGTTTCTCGTTCCTTACTTCTCGGCGCGCGTATATAATAATCCGCTATAGCGGCGCGTTACGGAATCGCGGCGAAGGACGATGAGCGCCGTGAGAAGTGCAGCAGGGGACGCGCCGTGTGCAGACGGGCCAAAGTAGCTTTTTGAAGCCGATGCAAATAATGGCCCGGGCGCTGCTGCACCGGCAGCTGCGCTCAGCTGAGGCGTCTTTTCTTTTTCGCTTTTTTTTTTCTCTTAACTCTCTTTCAGCCGCGCGCTGCATTCGTTGCGATGCAAACATTTTTAAATGCAAGTTTCGCGAGCGCATTGATCATTTTCTTCATTCACGTCACTCGAAAAAATGAACTTGATACCTTCTTGAATTTTCTATTATGGTTTTTTGATGCTTTGAAGTGAAAAAGGAAGATAAAAAAAATTTTCAACCGTTTACTTCTTTTCAACGAAGTTTGCTGGTTTGGTTGTTATATTCGAAAGATAAATAATTTCTTTGGAAAATTTGATGAAAAACTCAGAAAACCACTGCTAATTGCTTTCTCTTAAAGAAGATACACTGAGAAAGATGTCTGCAATGAAAATCGCACAGAGAAATTACGTTTCGTTTATCCCAAAGATTAACAGAAATTAAAAGCACTCCTAAATAAGGAATATCATTTTTAAATCTATGCATATTTCATAAAAAGAAGTTTTAATATAAAATTAAGTTACGAAGGAGGACAACAAATAGTACAAAAACACTTTTGTGGATTCAAAGTTAAATATCGTCGCTCCTAACGAAGCACGTTTCCAATTACCGACCAAGAAAAGCACATTTCACGAAATTCCAGTGAAAAAAGTACATTTCATGAGCTTGCTCCTTGAACACCACATGTTGTTCAAAAACGTTAAACGTTTTAAAACCATTTAATAAACGTCCTTTTGAAAATTTATGCTGTCAAGCCAAAAAAAATGAACATTTTGCAAGATTCCTGTGAAAAAAAACTTGAAAATCCCCTAACGAGTTTTTCTTGGTGACAAAATTCTGGATAGTGCTGACGGAGAAAAGTGACATGTGCTTTTCTTCGCCGAGAAGAAAATAAATGTGCTGTTCTTCGATAGGTACGACGATATATACCTCTAAGCAATAGAAACAGAAACAACAATTTTTCTAGTCATACAATGTTAATTTCTGCACGAGAAAACAAAGTTGATACTTCTGTGAAACTTTTTTTTATTATATCAAATTTCCGAAGTCAAGGCTCTAATATACATATAATCGTTGTGTTCCGCTCGATGCTTAATTTGTACAAAGCGAAGCAGATTTTAATCTCCTTCGGTACAATAAATTTTAAGAATATAATTAAGCATTGTAGAGAGTTCCTTTGAAGTTCCGCGTAACTGCAGCGGAATCTTCCCCATGCGGCCAATGTTTTCGGCTCTACTCATTGTGACCCGGACGACGGCGTGCAAAATACCGGCGAAAAAGTGTCCCTGCACATTCACCGCGGAGAGAGCTTATCGAAGTTCGGCCATCGCGACTTCACACACACCCGGGGGACCATTTGTTTTTTCTCCTCGAGTGTAAATACGATCCGGCCAAAAAAAAAGGGAGAGTCAGGCGAAGCTGCTGCCTCGGCAGTCACAATGGCGAGCGTAACCGACTTCGCGCACTTCAGCTACACGTCCGGAGGCCGCGAAAGGAGGAGAGTTAGGTTTCCCGCTCGGCTAGAGCGGCGCGGCCCATTGTCGGCCGGGAGAGACCGAACGGAAGGAAAGGCGCGGGACAAGCCTCGCATAGGAACGGGAGAACAATCTTCAAAGTGACACAAACACCTTCGGGATTATGTAAACGCGGCTCATTGTCGGCGGGACGCCGGTAGGAGAAGAGAAAGCACGAAAGTGAGAACAAGAAGCTTTCGAAAACAACGACCTTGAAATGTCTATCTTGTCAGATGATTATTATAACAATGTTGCTGTCCATTGCGCAATGGATTCCTTTGCTGACCGAGCTTAGTAGCTTAGCAGAATGCCCGGATTTACTAAGGATGCTTTCAAGGAAACTGCTTACGAGATTGGCAGGCTTGTGGGGTTACTATATAATCGCACATTCAGCTTTTATTCTATAATTATTGATAGTACGACGTGTCTATCTCCTCCGTTAACGTCGTTGAACGATTACATCCCATTTTATCAGAGCTGTCAATTAGAATTTACATTTGATCAAAATATTAATTAGTTTGTTAATTAGTTTATTTCTTTCTAACAGAAACGTAAACATATAATTTAGTCTTACTTAACAAAAAACTTTAGTAATACTATTACTATTACCGGATAGTACCGAATACTCCCACGCATCATATTATAAAAAATTTTTATTTATGAAAATCTTCAACCATAATGATGCCCTTAATTAGTGAATTTACAGAATTAGTTTGTTAGGACCGATCGCGTGTCTCTACCGTTTCAAGACGGCAGGAAAGGGTTCGAAAAGTCAAGTGTAATGAAGTCATTACGTTAATATTCATATATAGTCATCGTAATGGTGGCCAATTTCTTTTTACACCGCGGCCGCAGCCGTTGCATCGCGAGCGATTTGCCCTCGAAGAAAAGGCGCCACGAGGCTCCGCCGCTCGCCTGCAGCAGTGGCATCGAATTTCCAGGGCTGTTCGCGCACCTCCGAGTCGCCTAAAAATTACGCCTCGCCATCCTCATTAGAACCGTGGCGTTAGATAAGTCGATCGCCGCGAACAGTGGAGCGAGGCCTCGACAGGAGCTAAAGCATCGTACTCGCGGACAAAAGAAACAAAAAAAAACGTGGCCAGTTTAGAGCAGTGACGTTAGGTCCCTCAGCGCCGAGCGAAGAAAGAGGCAGGGAAGACGGAAAAAAGCGGCGATATCGGAGATTGCGAGGCTCCATCGGGCGAGGGAACCGGGCCCGCGCGGCTCGCCTCGTGCACACGCGAGTGAAAGAAGAAAGGAGGCAGGCAGAGCTCGGGGGAGAAAGCGAGAGAGGCACAAAGATGAGGCCGAGGAGGAGAAGAAACGAAAAGTCGAACGCGAGAAACGCGGCTCCGGGCCTAAGGGATAAATTGCATTTGCGCCGCTGCACCGGGGACGGCGAGGCGCGGCCGGGAGGGACGGGCGCGTGCACGCGCGCACCCATACGAATGCACCCGGAGCATCTGCGCGTGCAAAGTCATCTCTCGTACAGCCGAGTGTACACGTAACGCGCCAGCGTTGCCGGTCCTACACGAGCATAAATTTTTAGCGTAATCTTCTTTAACTACATACGGGAAAACGCTATTTTCGGCTGATTTACGACTTAAAAATTTATTGCGTCCGAATGCGGGACCTTTCGCAGAAATTAAGATTCTTGATTAATAGCCTGGTCGATTGCCAATTTTATAATTTTCTGGGGCAGTTTTTTCTTTAATTTGATCATTTTTTTTCGGAGGTAGAAAATTATCATTACCGAGTACCTTGAAATCGACGCTGTGAATAGCGCACGGCGACGAATATTGCATAAACAACGTAAATCTCTTTGTCGGTGTTAATTTATGAAATTTTCATTATTTTTCTCTAAAATGCGCGGTAATTCAAAGCGACAGCGGAACATTAACATATTTCATTCTATTTTCGCTCATATCCTCAAGCTATATTAAAAATCTTTTATCGTAAATTCGTTAATCGCAGAGACAATTGTTCCTGCTTCGTGAAAAGCATTAACACGTTTTACGCGAGAGCAAAAAAGTGAGCACGTTTCTCTAGAATTCAAAAAAATTCAAAGTGCAGCATCGAATTTCGCCATGGTCGAGCCGGGCGGGAGAAGTGCACCGGGCCTCGGTGCAGCAGGAGGAGGAGGCCGAGCGGCGCAGCAACGCCGGGGCCCGAAAAATGCATTTGCACTAAAAATGGCAACGCCGCTCACACACGTATCCGTCTATTCGCGAGAAAAGGGGGCAAGTGGACCTAGCAACTAGAGGGGGAGAGAAACTTCTCTCCTCTCTCTTCTCCGGGCTGCGCTGCAGTTTGCGAGCATAGCGCGCGGAGAAAGGCCGACCGGAGGAGGACATTCGTCCGAGGCGGAGGAAGAGGGGGGAGAGAAGGCGCATTTTCGGGCCCTCTCTCCGCTCCCCGGCTCCCGCGCGAGTCGTTGCATCGGAGGAGCCGGGCCCGGCTGCACTGGGCGGTTAGAGAAAGAGAGAAAGCCGCGGAGGCCTCCTTCTCGGCCGGTGCATTTTAGGACTAGCGGAGAGACGCGGCTCCGAAAAAGGAGCGCTCTCTCCCCACCCCTGCGCCTCCGCCGAATTGACGGCGGCCGCGGTGGGGGGAATGCGCGTTTGGGCCCTAGCAACGAGAAGAAGACGCCTAGCAACGTGCACTCGCCGGAAAAAGGAGGACGGGCGAGGGGGTGGGGAGAGAGGCTATGCACCGAAACGTCGGCCGAGCGGGGGTGGGGGAGCGCCTAGCCCGTGCGCGTATACCTGTATATCTTAGGCCCGCTGATTTGGCCCTCGGGGGGAGGGGGGCGGGTTAGCCCGGGAGGGGAAGTGGACCCAGTCGAAGGAGGAGCACCGGAGTGGGGGGTAAGTAGGGTTCACGGGAGGTTTTCGACTCCTTCGGCCGCACGGTCACTGCATCGCATCGCGCGACTAGTTTCAGTGGTTCGCAATTTCGGCGTCCCGAGCCCGGGCCCGTGCTGGCACGGCCTTGCACCGAGCTGCATCTGCCTTGCGAGGATAGAAGTATTCTACTCGATTATTTTCTCGATCGCAGACTTCGGGGACCACCTCCGACGCTAAAATTACTTGAAAACTATCTTTCCGAATTACTGGCACGTTTTGTTCAACGATGAATAACTGATGGCTGTAATGAGATTATGAGGCGACGTTTATTCTTGAGTCGACCATCGAAGGAATGCATGATTTTCTTCATCATAATAGTTTTATGACACCCTATTATCTATAATCGTTTATTTATGTAAATCTGAAATTTCGAAATATCAGTTTAGTGGTAGACGAATTATAATTTGATGCTTATAACAATTTAATTTATCTCAAGTTATACGTCTCATAAGAACGTCGATATTTAAATATATCTGCATGCAAGTCTGGTGCATAATTATGATGATTTTATAATTTAGACTGTAATAATCCAAATGCGTAATTAGTTCAGCTTCGAACTTATAAAAGTAAAATCCGATGTAATTTCAAAATTTTGTTAAATAAGTTATTGCTTAATCCACATCGAGCATAAAAATACGAAATGAAATGAAATAACGATCGAGTATTATTGAACTGAAGTACAATCGAAACAATCGGAAATATAATTGATATATAAAAGTAATTTGAATTCTAAATAAATTACGCTCCAAAATTCGGCCCACTTCAACTTCAATTACGATTAATTTTACAGGGCGAACTAATAGAACTCAAAGAATTAACGAACGCATTTCATCATCCGTCAGTAGCATTAGTTTCCCTTGCATTTGCGTTCGGCGCATAAATAACCTTTTTTACCGGGCGGCTCGCTATCCACAATCACTTCGATTCTATTTAAACAAGCCCCTTAATCACGGCTCGTCGCTAAATGCCTCGGTAAATTTGACTTTCGTTAAAACGTAAACAAGCGCGAGCGGGCAGACGAAAAAATTGATCGGCGAAGCCGCGGGGGTGCGCGCACGCAAAAAGTGCCGAGGAGGGAAAGCGCGAGCCGCAGCTTTTAATCGGCCGCTTGCGGGTGCAGCCTATTAGCTGGCGAGCGCGCGGCTCCTGGGCACGCGAGTCCCGCGGTGGCCTTATCGCCGATGCGCGCCCGGATAAATTCGCCGATAAGTCGCGGCGTCGCGTTTTGACAGTGCGCGCCCGAGCGACGTCGCCCCGGCCGTAAGCAGGCGAATTAATGCCCGGCCTGCTCGTGTAAATCTGATTTCTCCGCGAATTAACTGCCGCGCATAAAATTTTGACTATAAATGCGCGTAAAGCGCGGGCCGAGAGGCCGGAGACTTTGGGATTCGCGTTGTTCGGCGCTTCTCAGGTGTATTAAAATTAGCGCGCCCGACGATGCAATAAATTTTATTCCCTCGCACGGGGGATGAATTGCGCACTTACGAGATTAAATGTTATGCGAAACATGCAAAATTACAAGTGAGCATTTTGTACCTCGTTGAATTATGAACGGTATTATTGCTATTCAATTTATCGAAATTTGCGAATCCAAAGTTCATCTGAATGTTGTAGAAACTCCATAATTTGAATAATTTATAAGTATAAATACTTGATTTACTAAGTTATTTGCATTGATTATGTTCAAGCATCAGAACGAAAAATATGTAATTTCTGATAGAATAATATGCTTATAGTTAGAAGGTAATGAAATAAAGAAAATTAAATTTATAAATTTGTTGTATAAGGCATATTTTCACGTTAGCAATTGTGTATGATTATATCTACCCTGAAGAAGTGATCAATATTCATTGTAAACATTAACGTTCATTAGAAAATATAAATGATATAAGCAATTATCTTACTTTCTCTTATTCTTTGTTTATAGCCTTGTTAGAAACAGACTACTAAACACGTGTTTACTCGAGTCAATCAAATTAACAGTCGGCGTAACTTTTAGGCTTACTTCCGCAAGATAGGATCATTGTTCAACTAACCTTCCATTACTGTTCGATTAGTAAAATTTAAAATCATCCCAATACAAAGAAAATAATTGAAGAAAAAATGCTAAAATAAAGGAAGAAAGGTTATTTGAACAGCAAACTATCAATTACCGCCGCTATCATCATAGCCCATCTGAATTAATTAAAAAATGTGAAGTAAAGTCTAGAAAAATATCTCGCATCTGTCGGACACAATGCTTATTAAAGCGCGTCGCGTGACGCGTGCCCCCCTCCCCCTCCGACGCTCGTGAAAGTTCAACCCTACAGCACGGGGGCCGGCGCCCGACGCTCGTTGTAAAGCAGCGGCGATAAGTGTAGCGCCCGGATCCTCGGCGCAGCCGGGCGCTTGGCTTCTCTCGCCGCGACACGCAAATGCGTCGCCGCGCTGCAATCGCCGGCAGACAGAAATGCCGATCGTTCATTTCTCCGCTGAGTGACGGACCGTCCCTCCCCTCTTACCTCCCTTTTTACCTCTTTTGTCCGGATCTTCCGACTCGGCGAAAGGGGGTGGTTTTCTCATTTCCTCCCGCTCAGCCGGCTCGCTCGCCGCTAAATTCCTTTTCTTACTATTGATTATCTTACTTCAATGCCCTTGCGTCCAAGTAGAAGCGAGCAATCTCATTGACTCTCGGTTATCGCACGAAAAATAAATGGATGAATTTTTCCGACTCCCCGCCTTGCCTCGCACCCTTGATCAAAATAATATCTCTAATGCGTTGTTGCGGTTTTGTGGGGGCACTGCTCGTAAGTTAATGATTTTATTTACCTTTAGTTCCGACGTGACGGGAACTGCTATGCAACAGTTAAGCATCCTAGGGAATAATGTGCGGTATGAATTTTTCAAAGTCGTGATTTGAAGCAGGCGAACGAGGAACATCGTTTATTCATTGCGATTTGGACTTTATGATTCTGCTCTCTGGATTGTGCGAGTAGGTGTAATTTTTGCGAAATCAATGCTTCCGCTTCTTTCATTATTTAGCCCTTTGTTCGATGCAGAGATATTTATTTCTGCGCGCCGTTAATTAGTAATGCGCACCGTGCGCGTATTGCTGGTATCGCAATAACTAAAAAATGCGCGCAAAGCATTGGTTCATTTCCTTTCGTATAGGGAACTAGTGAAATAATTAGAGAAGCATTTTATCATTTGGTCATCGGACGTGCGCAACTTAAATTAAAATGAAACAGAGCAGAAGTGCGGTTAAAATACCTGACCTCTTTGTATATTTTAGTATTTATTCAAGAACATTTAAATAAATAGAGGTCGATTATTTTCATCGAAAACTTGATAAATGACTAAATACAATTACTCTCCATTAGTGTAGGTCACTGGCGAAAGGCGCATTTAGAAGTCATCTAAATTTTTTATCCCGCGAAATGCGGTCTTCTCGTTCTTGGAATTTAATAATTGCAACAAAATTCACTTAATTAATAATCTAGACTCGTAATAGTTTCGTCAAATTGATTAAATTAAAAAGAGATTACATTTTCCCCAGTTCAAACTATTTTGTTTTATAATTATTATTAAAGTATTTCAATAAAACGAAAAATTCATATTTAATGCTTATGAAATCTAGTGCAAGCTTGCGACCGTGACCCGCCCGCAATAAAACTAAAAAATGCACAAATCGTCAGTTTAAACAAAAGGATTACTAATCTGCAAATTATCCTTCCTGGCTCCCAAACAGCTTCAATCGCGCCAAATACAATGATTAGCGCGTGAAATCGAAGCGGCGGGATACCGCGGAAGCGAGCCCGAGCGATCCGCCGGGGGAAAAAAAGGGAAGCCAACGGCGGCGGAAGTCAACGCACCCTTATCAAAGCAGCCCAGTCGCGAGGACATTCCGCTTGGCGCGGCGCGCGGCTCTTCCCGGTAACTCGCGGTACCCCGGTTGCTCGGCAGCGGCACCGCCGTCGCTGCCCCCGCGCGCGTAAGGAGGCCATATTTCATACAAGAGCCGCGGCTCCTTCCCCTTGGCCGAGACTTGCGCGCGCGCGTTCTCTCCTAAGCAGGCGGAAGCGAGAGGGACGGGGTGAGGCTGTGCGAAGCCTCTCTCTCGTTCTCTCCCTCGGCCGCCGCGGAAAACGCTTGCGCGCGTCACGCGCGGATCCGACTTTCTCTCTCTCTCTGTCTCTCTCTCTCTCTCTCTCTCTTCTAGGCAGGAGGGAAAGAGAGAATTAGAAAGGGAAAGAGGGAGAGGAGAGGCGGGGACCCGCGCGAGCGCAGCCCGAGAGAGAGGGACTTGGCTCCTCCCGCGAGCGCGCAAGCCGATGTAATGTTTCTTTTATTGATTTTGCGGCGACCCGAGGAAATTACGCGCCGCGCGGCATCCGCGAGCGCGGACGCGACGCTACTCTCATCCGAGCGGAGCGCGCCCCTCCCCCGACCGTCCTCCGTCAATTTTATCGGCCTGCCGTGGACCGCTATCTTTTTCAGGGGATCCCTTCTACTGACCTCCATCAGCCATTTATGAAGAATGCAGATTCTCCAGAAAGCTGCGTGGATACATTGCTTGTAAGGTTTAAAAAATCTGACTGATGTTTTTCTTAGCGAGGTTTCGATTGTCGAAATAGTAAAATGGGTTGTGTTATTTCCAATTTTTTGTGGAGCGTTTTCACTGACCTCGGAGTACTTAGGTACCACGATTTTTTACGTTAAAATCGTGTTTTAAATAGTGCATGGGAGAACTAGCTGAAATCGAGTTTTTTCCAATTAGATCGTACTAATTTATGTGCGGTTAGTTTATTTATGAGGCAAGAATAATTATTGTTGACAAAATAAAGACTTGCAATTCATATTCTATTTCTGTACGCAAATTAATATTAGAAAATGCAATAACCGATAATTAGAGCTTGTTTAGTGTTTATTGTTTTTAGATTTTATCGACTTTTTTAGCCGCTAATTGAGATATCGGACAACAAATTTAGCCGAGTTTATTGTGTGTAAAAAAAACATCGTCCAACTTAGTAATTATTTTAATTATTTAAATACCTGTAGAAAGTAATTCTGTACCTACTTCTTCTATTAAACAATTTAAATTTTCTTTTATTTAATTCTTGACGAGACAATCGATAGTCGCTGGTTTTTATAAGTCTCGAAAATAAATTAGTAAATTAATTGACATGAAAACGCAATTGACACTGGCGTGAGCTAAAGTCGCGTAGCCTCCCGTTTCAAGTAGAAACAGCCGCGTCAGGCCAGACACGGAGGCTCCGCGCGTACGTGCACTCGTTTGCGCAGGGACCCACGCCGTTCAAGTATAGTCAGCCACGCCGTTTCTAGGCTGAATTTATCTCCCGCTTAAATTCTTCAGTGCAAGTGTACATAGAGGCATAAAGTATAGTTCAGAAAACGGAGCCCCAAAAAAGCCCTAACTCCTCGTCGACATAATTCGCGCTCGCTCTAGAATAATTCATTCCGGGTCGGCCGCCTCTATAAAACGGCCTAGTAAATAAGAAATCGTCGATATTTACTTTAAATAAATGAGCCGCCGGGGTGCGACGTAAGTTCGCCCGGCATGAGTAATTCAGACGAGGCGATTCTTACCGCGACCGAGAGAGCGTACACGAAGCCGAGTACACACACTTCCGGACGAGCGTCGGGGGCGTTGGCGTCGATAGGTCAAGGACACGCGTCCGCTTCTCTCTCTTTCTCTCTCTGTCTTTCTCGCTCTCATTCACGCCTCTCGGGGTCAAGTCGACAAATCACCCCTTGCGCCGCGCGCGTCTGCTCGGGCGGGCGCCCCTGAAAAAAAAGGAGCGAAACGCCGGCATCATCCCCCCGGAGCTCGGCTCGGTTCGTTGGACTATTCAACCCCCCCTGCGCCCCCCTCCTTCGCCGCCCTCCTCCTCACGGTCGCGGGGCTCCCCCGAAAAAAAAGCAGCGAGGCACAAATCGCCGGGCGAGAGGCCGAGAGAAAACAACGGAGCCCATTAATGTCCCGTCGCTGACAAATATCGCCGACCTGTGCGAGCCTTTTGTTTCCTGGTCGCTTGATAATTTTTCCTTTGCAGAGGTGCTCGATTACCCGTGACACGTGAATATCGCCTATCTTTTGGAATTTTTTTCGCTTTTATTTTTAAACAATCGCATCGCCGGTCAGATAGATGCGCGGGAATCGAGCTGAGAATAGAGGAGCAAGTATATAGGAGTGTTTTAAAAAATCGGGGTGATACAGGTAGAGTATTCACCGATACAAATTGACAGATTAACTGACAGTGTGCATAGTGTATTGGAAAAATTAAATGGCTGGACATTAAACAAAATCCAAGATTAAATTTTTTTTCATCGTATTACTTTTTTCTCTCATTTAAAATTGTTAGTGATCGATATTTCATTATTCTCGCTAATTTAAAATTAAAAATATCTCTCGATATGATTTAGCGATAGTGTTTAATAAAGCTTAATTACAATTCTAAAAGAATATAAACTCTTAAATGCTATTAACTCTGCATATTACTTTTTGCGATAATTTTATTGAACAAAAAAGAAAAAAAGCTCCGTTTAATATTACACTGCTTTTATAATGTAACGAAATAACTTTAAAATAAATTTAATTTTATTTATAATGAGAAAAGAATGTACCCTCTGACGTTTGTTAATTCAATTAAAATTCTCTCAAAAATTTATATTAAAATTCGCACATAATGAAAGAGACAAAATATTCATGTCGAGCTTGATGCATTAATATTACTCGGAATTCAATATTGCAGAAAAAATATGTACATTTGTTACAATGCAAAGATACTTCAGTCAGTAAAATGCATACTTTTAATATTATACAAATTACGCGCCGAACAAAGTACTTTTAATATTAAAGCATTTATACGGTATTGATCAAAAAAACCTTTTTAACATATCGCACGAAAATCCCTATAAATTTGTATTAAATAAAGTCCGCCCGTGCGCTCCTCGCATAAAGCGATCCGGACCGAAGTGTAAAGTTTCATTAATACCCAATTCGTACAGCGGCGAAAATTCAATCGATCCCTTTTGATCTCCCATCTGCAACGCCAGTGCGACTCTCGAAACGAGCCGGCGAAAGAAAGCCGGAAAATCAGGCGGCGATTACCAAGTCAACGATGCGCGAAAAAAAGCCCCGCTCGAAAAATGGGGTAAAAAAAAAAAGAAAGAACGGCAGACAACCGAGAGTGAAGTGGCGAGTAAAAAAAGGAAGGAGACGAGCGCGAGAAAAATCCGGGAAAATCGACCTTGGGTAATTCGCTCGGGTGGAACGCAGCCGGAGAGGACGAGCGACCACTTGTGTCGCTCCGCGCACGAGACGAGAGGCGCAGATTTGATGGCCTCGTCTCTCTCCCGCCGGAGCGCGCGCGCGGGCCGGGCGCTCGCGTAAATCCCGAGCCGCACGTACGTACGTTAAAGCTCGCGCGCGCGCGCGTCCGTACGTGACTCTCGTTTTCGTCGGTACGTATAGAAAGCGAAACCGCTTCTACCTACATTTTCGCCCATTCACCCGGAGAGCGAGAGCGCCGGGGGAGAGAGAGAGAGAGGCCGAGAGGAGAGGTGGCCGTGGCGCGGTTTGCGCGAAAAAAAAGGCACGAGAGAAAAATAAAAGAGGTGGGGGCGCGGGAAAAAAGTGGGCGCGCGAGCGCGCGAGAGAGACGGCGAGCGAGAGTGAAAAAGCGGAGGAGGAAAAATGCGCGGGAAAAAGGCAGGAAAATGCGAATCTCAATGCCGTCAGCGAGCGGCTCGCAAACGTGACGAGCGCACGGAGAAAGTGGGCATCGTTTTGCCAAATTGCTGTCTCTCGGGATTTGGTAAATTTGAGTGTTTTCTTTGATTAGAGTGAGAATAAAATAGAAGCGGAGTTGATGATACGTTTTTTAAGTTTGAGCATTTTTTTATCATGAATACTTGTTTTTGTCAAGTTTAAATTTACAACAAATACTACTCTCTTATTGTATCTTATGTAATTTGCTGACTTACCTAAGTAAATACCTACATATTATTAATTAACATAAAGGCCATTTTAATAATTAATGATAAATATCAAACGGAGAATTTGTAAACATTTGGCGCATTGAAGCTATGTTTAAACAAAAAATGAAAAATTCACGAAAGCCTGCATATATATTTGTTAATATTGAAATTAATGAAATAGCATGAAAGCATAAAACGGAAAAACATATACAAATATTGTACGGGGCTATAAATAATAATGCACAGTAAATTGATTCATTAAAATTACGGACGAAAGAATCGAATATAATTTTAACGAACGAATGAAAATAATAAAGCGGCATTATACAGAGGAAAAAACTCGATTGGGAGACGCATAAAAGCAAAATAATATAAATTTAACAAATTCGCTAAAATGCATCCTGTAAAATTATCCAAATGTGATGAGCGAAAAGGTGATTATCAGAAAACGATGGAAAAAATAATCAAGTACACATTACCGTGAATTGCGCGTGTTATTAAAAAAAGTGCGCAAATTCTCCAAAAACGCGCTCAGAAAAATGTCATAAAAAGGAGAAAATCAGCGAGTATTTCTAAGCGCGGGAGTCGCGAAAAAAAGGAGAGCTGTAGGTAAGAGAGGTAGGTAGCGCAGAAAAGAGGGGGGACCCGGCGAAGAGAAGCGAGGGTGGAAGCGCGCTGCGCGTTTCATTGCGCAGGGTAAAAAGGGAAAGGGCAATGGATCCGTTGCCAGGGATGAAGTACGTGGGTATTGATCTATTTAAAGCCTAGAGTACCAAACGAGGTCCTTATTAAAAAGCGGAGTGAAACAAGGGTGGCTCCTCGCCCCGTCTCGCTCGCGCGCTCCTACACCCTCCGTCGGTTTTCTCCGCTCCCGCGCCGCTCTTTCTCTCCCTACCTTTTCCTCCCTCGGCCTCTCGCTCTCTCTCTACCCCGGGTGTGTCGTCGTCACAGGTACGCGGAGGAAAAAAAAGCGTACCACCCCTACGCCCTGGCCTGGCGCCTCGCGCGTTTGCTCTCTTTTGCCGGTTGGCACCGCGCGCCTCGTTTCACCCGTCATTCGTAAGATTTTCAGTTTTCGATTTGAAAAATGACCGACTATGCTAATGAAATCGTCGAGGGAGTCGAGGGGTGGGCGGCGCGCGGGAAGGTATCCTTAATTTCGCAGGCGTGATTTTTATCGCGATCTTATTGAATTCAAGTCGACTAAATTTTTTATGGTTTTTATAGGTGGTATCCGCTTTAACAATGATGAACTGACTGTTAACTTGATCAGTTTCGCTGGATGGAGCGATTATGTAATTCGAGGAGTATCAATTGTTCGAACGTCGAAAAAATTTTATTTTTTTCCATCGTATCGGTTTAGGCACTTTTATTGACAGAGCTTTTTCAACCGAATGAACGTAAACGCTACTAAATGTTAAACAAAAAAATTACGGAATGAAAGCTGCAGGAAAAAAATTTGGCACAAACGAAATATCCGAATTTTATCGTTAACTCTTTACGGCGGGAATTATAATTTTTCTCGTATATTCGGATAAACGTCGCATTTGAAAATAAATATCATCGGGTTGGCGGCCGGTGGGTAAAATTATACATCGACGCGCGCGCGGCACGGTATCGCTTTCGTTGCATTACGCATTTTTCTCACCCGCGCGCTAACAAACAAAAGCGACAAAAAATTTTCGAGCCCCGGCGCCGGAATTAAAGTTCAATAATAACGAATAACGAGACACAAAGCTGGCGCGTACACGGGTCCGCGCGCAAAAAGCTCTCTCGGTTTTTTACCCCCTCCCCCCGCGTCCTTTCAGATAAACGCAACAATGCCGATCATTATCGCAAAATGACGTCGTGATTATTCTATCCGCGCCCCCGCCAACCCCCCTCCCCACCCAGTTTCCACGAAAAGCCATTGTTAATGTAATCCCTGCAGCAGACGTAAAAGCTCGCGCTCGCGCGTCCGGTAATTTTCGCAAACGCGAATATCAGTTTACGTGAAACGCGAGTTTTATTAGGCAGGCGCGCACACACGCACGCGTGGGGTGGCTGGCGCACCGGGGGGAGGGGGGGAGGAGGGTAGGCGTGGAGGGGAGGCGCGCGATACTTTGCGAGTGACAGGCGCCGCCCGGCCCTCCAAATCATAATTTGCTTTTTTATTTTATCGGCCGAGCGGAAAACGTAACCGAGCCCAGTCGCCCCGGTGGACGGGAGGGAGAAAAATTGCGACGGAGCGAGGGAAAGAGAGGCCAGAGGAGAGAGAGGAGCGACGTTCGACACGGGCGGGAGCTAGGCGCGCGCGCTGCCGCCCGGCCCCCCACCCCGCTAGATATAAAATCCGCGATTTTAAAGCATTTTAGTATCGATCCCCGTTTTTAGCACTAGTCGCGGGGCTTTCTATTGGCGGCGGGGTTGTACCGGCGCGCGCGCGCTCTTTCTCTCTCTTTCTCTCGCTCGCTCTCCGCTCCGGGGGTGGGGGGAGGGGGGGAGAGCTGATTTCTCCCTTCTCTCTGTCCTTTTTCCCGCGGCGCCGGCAGAGGCAAGCGGCACCGCCAGGGCGCGGGACGAGCAGAGACAGAAAGGGAGCGCGAGCGAGCGCTGGTGTGCGTGCCCCGCGCAGTTACGCCAGATGTATAAGTGCGTAAATGCATAATAAAATTCATGTACCGAGCGCGAAGAGCGCCCGCGCACAACCGACGGAAAGAGATAGCCGAGGGGGCTGGGGGGGCGAGAAGAGGGGGTTTGACCCGACTGACGCGAGGGCGCTTTTACATTTCACCCTCTGATTTTACTGTAGGAGCGAAAAACATTCGTTTCTGATACCACCCCCAGCCTAGCTACCCGCCGCCCCCTCTTTTTTTTACCGCCTCATCCCGCGGCACTCGGCTGTAATCTGAGTTTCGGCAAAATTAACGTTGTTTAAATTTCGTTTCCATTAATTAATGTTTATTAATTTCTCCGAACAGCGGCTTTTGTAAAGGAACACAGCGAGCTCGAACGAGTCCGGACGATATTTAATCTTTATAGGGATTTACATTTTAAATATTATATACTTTGTAGGCCTCGGTATAATCAATTCGAAAATGCGTAGCTATCGCGTAATTAAAGCTTTTCAATATCCTCGATACTGCAGTGAATTCAATTATGGACCTTTGCGTTTCATAATTTTTTTTTAATTTCAAACTCAATCGAGCCTTTTATAAAATTTGCGCAAAACTACGGGCTGCCCTGAGGCTCGGGAAATTTTCCGTCCTTCAGCGAGCACCCGATCCTCGCGTCCTCGTTATTAACAAAATTTTCATAGCATTGACCGCTTTTCGAATTTTTAATTCGATCACGAAATTGAATAAATTGGCATACTCTACGTACGATCCTTTAACGCACCCTCCGCGAGGAAGGAAAAAAATAGAGCTGAAAATCTCCGCTAAAAGTGTACGGAAAACTTGCGTGAAAACAGGCGAGCACGGTCAGACGCCTCGCTCGAAAACGCCGTTATATAAAAAGATAAACTGCGAAAAAATAATACCCTTTGTGCCCCTACAACGGCACGCTAACGCGGAAAAAATCAAAGCCACGGCCGAGGGGTCCGCAAGCGGCGACATTTAACAATTTACGCGGTAACAACCCCTCGCGCGTCGCATGAAAATGCCCTTAAAAAAAAAAAAACGCACGACGGACGCAGAAGAAGGAGGAGGAAAATATAGCCTGGCGACCGAAAGACGAAGGCGGAAGTGACGCGAAAACGGCCGAACGCGCGTGTCCCCCGGCTCGTTTGTGTGTGCGCGGGGCGCTCCGGACCCTCGGCGCTATCGCCGCGGGCTCTCTCCTGTCGCTCGTTCACCCTTTTCCCGCTCCTTCTTCCTGCACGCGCTGTTGACCGTCGAGAGCTACATCCTCTCCTGCCCTCTTTTTCTATTAATAGCGAAATCCCGAGCGTGCGCGCGGCGGCCCCCCGCCGTGCGAAGGGAATGCAAAGTTCCGCGGACGGAGCCTACGAGCGCAAACGCTCGCCAAAGTCCAAAAATATAACACGCTCCTCCCGGCGGCGCCGCGGCGAGAGCGAAATTTTAATCCGTCTCCTCTTCCTCCTCTCTCTCTCTTTCTCTCTCTCTCGCTTTTTTTCTCTTCTCTCTCGTCGGCGTTTTTTTTCACACGCGCACACCTGTCGATTAAACGCGCTATACCGCGGGAAACTCCCGAGCGGAGATTTTCACGCCGGCCTTTTTTTTCGCTCCCCCTCTCTCCGATAAATATGCGCGTGATATTTTACCTTTTCGGTTTACCACTTTGCGGATTAAATGGAATTTTTCGCGGTTTTTTTTTTTGTTAAACGTTTCTTTGATTGATTTCGCGCCAGTGACGACTGGGAATATTTTTAATGTCGTTTAATGTATTTTTCTCTTATCCATTTTTCACGCGAATGCCGCTGGAAATCGAGCCCGGACTGAAAAAATGATAAGCTTGCACAAGGTCGCGCCCGCGTGCCTCGCGTCAGATAAATTATAAAGGGACGTATTAATTTTCGTTAAAATAACAGTTAAAGTAACGCTGCTTCATCAAAAAGTCAAAAGTTCCCGGGTGCCAGTGTCTCTCGCTTATGGAGCCGGCACATTTTTCACATAAATAAAAGCCGGAATCAAAATTCATACAGAGATTTATTAGAGGAATAAAAATGTAAACGATAAACATGGATAAAATATTAGGCGAACGCTTTCGTAAAAAAAGTAACTTCGGTAACTTATCTTTGCATTTCCATAACTACAATTTAAAAAAAAAGGGGGTACGGGGGGATAGGAAGGGAGGGGAGCCGAGCTCGTAAATAACGCACATTAGGCCCATTAACTGCTTAAAATTCATCGCGCGCGCGCCTTTATACCGTGGCCGAAACGGTGGCGCAACTATTGTCTTTCGGGCGCGAACCTCGAGAAAAGAAGACGCGCCCTTTGCGCGCTCGGCGGCGAAAAAAAAAAGATCGGAAGACGCAGACGGACGGACGCGGCGAGAGGGCCAGATATAAAGGGAAGCGGGCAAACGAGCCCCGCGGAAAGATAGACGCGCGCGCGGGACTTTCATTTCGCGAGGACTCGCGGAGTAGGGAGGGAAGCTCGCCGCGCTTGCGAGGGAGAACGAGATGGAGGGGAAGGAAAGTCCCTCTATAGAAAAATCCATAAAGTTATAAAATGTGCGGAGAGCGAAATAGTACGTACCGCGCAGATTAGTTATGAAAATATAAAAGGAGCAAGGAGAGAGCCCGGCGGGGCGGGCACGAGGAGCGAGGGTGACGTCGCGCGCCAGAGCGGATGAGGGTGGCTGAGAGGGCTCAACTTTTCCAGCTCGTACCCTTCACCCTCCCTCGCGCTACCTCCCTCGCCGCCCCCTCCCCGCCTCTCTCTTTTTCCTTGGCTTCTGTACTTCTCTTGCTCGCTCCGCTCGTTTTTCGAGCCGCGGCGCGGCCGAGGGAGACGAACGGGAGGAAGAGAGAAAAGGACCTTCTCTCTTTTATCTCGTGCGTTTCGTAAACCACATTTGAATTGGCATTTTTAGCGAGCTTAAAAACACACCGGGCTCCCAACCTTGAAAGTGCCCATGTCTCCGGCTCTTCCTATCCTCCTCTTTTTCCAGCCCATCCCTCCCGGTTCTCCCTCGCCCGTGAAAGAGATAAATGTATTGTTTCATCTTTTTGATCCGAAATAATAATACCCCGGTATTTCCCTAGCTTCGTAACTACTTTTTCATTTTTTCCCTTTTATTCTTCCGCTTGCTCGAATAAAAACGATTTCTATTATTTCGTTTAAACGGATTTCTCCACAACGCGACAGTAATCAGCGTGCACTGAGTTTGTAATCATTTTTTGCCAACTTATTAAAAAAGGAGCCCCTGCACGCGTACCCCCGACGCATTAATTCCGGCAAAAAAATTCAAGCTTAAAGTCGACATGGAAATCGCTTTGATCTAAGCTTTAGCACAATATTATACATTCATTTTTTTTGAGAATGTATGGAAGGATAAAGCAGGTTGGTCTGAAGTTGAAACTCTAAGAAGTAAGTAATATCGATCTCATCTGCGGAGATATTTGAAGCTTCGACAACTTTTTCGATAAAACTCGAAGGAACTCGTTCCCCTGACGGAATCCAATAGCGCACGATAGATCGAAGGGGCAAGATTCGCGCCAGTTTCTTTTAAGTATTGTGACCCCCCCGAAAAATTTATCCGAAACTGAAAGTCGTGAGCGATATTTTCCGCCAATGGAAAAACTAATCGCCTTTATTTTTTATCTGCGATTTAACTGATTTGTTTCCAATACTGAAATTGAGCATAGTCCATTATTATAGAGTATTTTAAAAATGTAAACAAACAATATTCTCGATGTACAAGCAATCAAAATAATCAATCGTCTAATTTTTGTTTTCACAGTCAAACTAATAATCTGTTTATGAAAAAAAATTTGTTGACATAAACAAACTGATTTTACGGTAATTTAATCTAGTAATTTTCGTAAAAGTGGAGAAAAATCGAGGACGAAATCAAAAGCTAGGCATCCTTATTATCTCACTTTACTTCCCCCTAAAAAATTCTAAGCGTGAACATAGGCTTTTCTGGGTGAAAAAAGAAAGGAGAGGAATGGCTTCATCCAGCAAACAAGTGGAATCATTATCGCTCCCATAAAGACGTTGTTTTCTCGCCCGTCGATTCGGCAACCCTCCTGTTTATGTGAGTCAAGGCAGAACCTGCTGTTTTTTCCGGCGCCCTGGGTTTTCCGCTCACGATATAACCGTATGTTTTTTAGACTAAAAAAAATATTATTTACCCTTAACGAACCGCTCTCCCTTTATTTACAAGTGTTGACGATTTTTTTTGTACAAAATAAAGTGTTTTTACGGAATTTCCTACTTTTTTCAGTTTCGCCAACCTGCCAAGATTTTGTGCATTATAATTACGAAATAATTTATAAAAAAAGATGTAAGAACATTTTATAACGCACACATATCTGCAAAGCTTATAAAAAAAGAAAGGGCTAAAGTCGAAATAGAGCAAAGCTTAGCGAAAGCGCAGATTCATTTGTCATTTGGCTAGTGCGCGGTGTGCGAAATATCGAGGTGGAGGCGCGGGCGAGGGGGTATCGCGAAGTTGGGCAAGAGAGCGAGAGAGCGGTGTGCTTCATGCATAATTCAATCAGAGTTAGACTAGAAACGTCAATACAGCTCGCAGATTATTTCTTTTCCCGGGGCTGGCGGGCTCCGGTCTCTCTCTTTCCCTCGCTCCCGGCCGTCTCTCTTCCGCCTTCGGCGCGGCGGCCGGCTCCCCCGGTCGCGATCTATCCTCCTCCCACGGCGGGCGCGGGGCTCGCGTCCGTCTATCCGTTCTCTCTTTTCAGCGTCGCTAAAACTCCCGCCCTAATCTTCTCCCTCTTGCTCGGGCCGCGGCCTCGCGCCCCGCGCCTCGTCCGAAAGGAGCGCGCGCCGCCGGGAGCGACGATCCGCCGCGGCTGCGAAAGAGGAGGCGAGCCTTTAAAAAACCGGCTCGCCTAGCGCCTAGGCTCCGTCCCCTCCGCGCTCCTTTTATATTTTAATCAACTAATTCCGCGCGGCGCGAACATTTATTACGCCCTTGCGTCCGGCCTCGGCTGACGGCGCTTATGCACACCTACACGGAGAGCGGCGCGCGGACACGCGAGCGCGCGTATACGGATGCGCCTCCGCGCGACCATTCCGCGTTTTAATTGCGAGATGAGGCTCGCCGCTGATTCGATGGGATTTTTTCCTGGCCGGCCAATGAGAGCTCGATCATCGGCGCGCCAATCGAGCGTTATAGCGTCGCGAGCGAGCCGCGGCTCTTTCCCGTGCGCCACACTTTTCGAGGCCAGTCAATTTTTCAACGGGATTTTAAACCCTCCCCCGCCCCGCGGCCCGCTTCCTATCACTGGACGTTTTTACGTGTTACTAACTGCCCTCCCCGTTGTTAATATGCTCGGAACGCGCATTACCGCCGCGCACTCGCGCTCAATTCGCTCTGTCCTCTTTTTTCGGCGGTCTGCCTTGCTTTATTTTTTTCCTTTTTTTATTGCGCTTCTGTGGATTTCGATTGTAATGCAGAAAATCAGTGGCCGGCAGTTGAATGCTGCGTGTCTGATGCTGTTAAGGTTGTAAACTGAGAAGAATTTTTCAGTGAATAAGTGAATAATGACTTTACTGTATTTGTTGTATGTACATACAAAAAATCGAATGATTGTATTATAATCTTTAAAAATAAATGTATTTATTTATATGTTTTTTGACGGGCTATAAAGTCTTTTATTATACACTTTATAAAATTGCAAAATGATCGATGCACAGATAATTTGTTATAAATATAACGTGCGAAAAAATGTGCTCGTAATAGAGACTAGATTAGAAGTTAATTGTTAACGTACGCAAATATTAGAAATTCGATAGGGAAGAGCATTCCATAATCTCCTCAAATGATTATGTGGAATAGAAACCAATATTAGACTGAAAGCAAATATCTTGAAGCAGACAATAAGAACACAAAATTTGAAGAAACATTTGAAATTTTGATCACAAAATCTTTAATATCTTATTAATTTTTCCTTTATTTCTGTTAAATTTTATGCGAGGGGCTATTGTACCTTTTTTAATAACTCATCTTCGAAATTGTTCAATACTTTTATAAGGTGTTTTTAAAATTGTGAGCACGAACTTCTCAATCTGAACAAGAATAAATTCAAAACTTTTTATCTGATACTGATGAAACGGAAATTTTCATTCTTTTTATTCAAAGGGCCTAAAATAACTTCCAATATTACTTACAAATTAGAAAAAAAAATTTTGTTGTGGGTATAACTATAATAAATCTCTATATTTGTGAATAAATTTTTGAGTAACTTTACTACTAAGCTTTTTCTACTTGTATATAATTTAATATTTTAATACATTGAGGCCAGATGTGTATATAATCTTGTTGTATGAAATATAAAGCGTTTAAAAATAAAAATATATAAATAATAGATGGAAATATCGACGATATTTGGTTCGAAAATGCCGCATTTAAGTAGATTAAAGTAGACTAAAATATAGAATGAAATTCAGTATCTCTTTTCTATTTACTGCTTTTAAAACATTAATGCTATAAACGTACGAGCAAAATTGTGAAAACTTTCGCTTGAAGTATTCATATATGATATTGGAAAATCCGTTTTAATTTCAAACGCTGACTCGAGACTGTAAACGAAGCTTTTTAAAAGTATTTAAAAATATTTTTATAAAACCTACAATAAATATCTGCAATCATTATTTCATTATTTTCTTCAGTATTAGAGAAAAAATGAGCAATTTTAAAGAATGGAAATAGCAAACGATTCGATAGATTGAACCACTGCACAGAAAGGCTAGAAATAGCAGTAATTCTGCCACATTAATTTACCATTGCTAGCATGATGTTCTTAATAAATATAAATTTAAAAAATGTGTCATATCGCGGTTTTTGCACTTGTAACAAATGGTAAATAGATACGATTAAGCAAGGGTGACGTGCGCGATAATTAATTAACTATTTTCTTTAAGTTGAGCAATAAAAATGGACCACTTTAAGGAATAAATCAGCCGGAGCTTGGCGCGGAAAGCTCTTGGAAAAGCAAGAAACGAAAGTGCGAATCTCAATAACGAGATTACGATTGTAACTGAAGTGGATCGTCTTAAATGTAACGCGAAGTGAAGAAAAGGACAAGTAAAACGTCCGGATTGCATTACGTTTTTTCGCTAATAGTTTCCTTTAGCGGCCCATTAGCAGTCGCCTTTAATCTAGCACTTTACAAAGGCAAGTTCCCCATGTGTATAAGTGCTAGCCTTTTCCAAGCCTCGTCATTTCCATATCATGCGGCTTGAGCTTGTGTACGGCTCGCGAGCGCAAAGGCCTACGAATCTCCCGCTTCTCTCGCTCGCCCCACCGACCTCCCCGGCTTCTCCCTCGCATCCTCGCGAATAATGATTTACATGTCCCCTCGCACGGGGGCTGCGAAGATATTCCAAGGGAATTTGCTTGCTCCTATTATTTTTTCAAATTCATTCTTTTTCACGGCACTGATTTTTTCCCCATTAGTTATTATTCGCATTTTTTCTGCCTCCTTCCGAATAATTCTTCCTTTTTTTCTCCTAATACCGGCAGAATTGGCGGACTGTTAAATGAGACTCGGGTGCGCCTTCTATCATTCGGGTCTAAACTGTCGCGACGCTTTGACAAAGTGACATTTACATAAACTAAAGTTGGTAAGGAATTTAGAAGTTCATAAGTGGCACAATTTTATCATTAAGCCTGGCAGGTGTGCGAAATTAGTATGAGACCGAACTAACTTATAAATGTTACGTGGTAATTCGATAGTTTCGCGAATACTTCAGTTGCCGAATTCGGTAGATGGTGTTTCATTTTTCGATGATCCGTTCGAATGATACTTTGGCGAGCAATTTTTTTTTTTGTAATAAAATACACCACTGATTAATTTTGACGTATAGAATTCATTTATTGACCCGGGTGATTGGATATACGATATGGTTTAAAGCTATCAATTGTTTTAGCAAATAAAAGTGCGTTTAATACGCGTCCATATAGATAGGAAAAGTGAAAAAAAGCTAAAAAGGGGATACAACAAAGCTATTAATATATAATCGTTGAAAAAAGTGTACCATTCCTATAAAATCTGAAAATGTACAGGTTTACTTGATTGAAGTAACCATATTACTTTAAGAAAAGATTGACGCATTCACACTCTGAAATAGCTATTTTTCAACTTTATGAAATATTTCTTTTTCTTTTTTTTTTAACCAAACCTTTGTCACAACAAATTAGTGAGCATTATTTAAATCAGCAGCTTTTGTCGATTATTTGTTCCTTCATTAAAAATGCTGAGATCCGACGTTTCGTTACGTAGGTAGACTACAGTTTAAGATAGAAGAATTTGCTAATATACTTTTAAAAAACTCGTCATGAAAACGCTGGCGCACACCTAATTTCCCAAAGAGCATCTAGATTTTGCATCGCCCAATCTGCGTAAAAAAGTGGCAAAACTCATATTAGAAGCAACTTATTTCGCGTGGATTTGGCGGAGGCGTATACAATCACAAAATAGCGCGCGCTTCCCATCTCCCCCGCCGCGGAGCGAATTATCATTGCGGGGGTGGCGCACGGGCCTCGAGATCGCGAACTCCGAGAGTCGGAGAGAGAGGAGCTATAGGAGCGCGCGCGGGTTTTTAATGCGCGCATTCGCGCGCTCTCCTCTGTGTTTTACACCGTCGGGGGCGGCCTGCACCCCCTCTCCATTTCTCTCTCTCTCTCTCTTTTTTCAGCGCCGCTCCGTACCTATTTCATCCCCACTCGCGGGGCTCTCGCGCGGCGCGCTTTCCCTCTTTTTTCCCCGCCGCACTAACTCACTCATCCCTGCATTATCCAGCACCCCCGCCTCTCGTCACCGTTGGTTACTTTCCACCACCAGGCTCGAGCCGCCGCCGCCGCCGCTGCGCGTCATTCTCGTCCTCGTTGCTGGCGCTGTTGTACACGGGATCGGACAAGAGAGGGAAATGAAAGCCCGGCGACCGATCTTGCTCGAAATTAGGCTTTTTTCCCCGCTCGTTCGCCTCCGTCGGTTTAAATAATTTCAGCGGGATTCCGCGTGCCCCGCCTTTTCGGCTCCGCTTTGCGCGCCTCGTCCTTTTTCACGGGAGCGCCGCGATCATTTTCGAGCTGCGCGACGATGAGACGGTTATTTTTTCCGCCTCGCTAGAGCGCGAAGAATATTTTGACTGACGCGTGATTTTAGTTCGGTGCCTATTCAATCGGAGATTTACATCCTTACTCTGAAATTCGAATTTGGGAAGTTTTCTGCTATTTCACTAATTTCTTATCAATAGTGACATATGTCAAGTTAAAATTCTAGCTAATATAATTGATAGGGTACTTTTGATTTAGAATATGTTACTGTTTAAATAAAATTATTGAAGTCAAATGACATGGATATTACACTAATTAACATTTACATAGTGATCGGTGGATAACAACAATCTGGTTAGAGCAAGCCAATATTATAATACGTGAATTCTCCGTTATCGATGTAAAAGCTCCCAAAAAAGAGCTTGCTGAATCCATCGGAAGAGATTTATATATTTTTGTATAATGTGTTTCTTAAAATCGATCGTTACACAAGTATTAATAATCTGCAAATTAATTTGATTAAATCGTGAAAACAACCCCGTCTTGCGAATCGCCAATTGTTATACACTTGGCCGGTCGAAACGCCCAGCAGTACGCGTGCGCTTTGGTCGAAAAAAAAACGAAGCAGCGGTGCAGAGAAGCGGAAAAAAATTCGACTAATTTCCCGCGAAATATTGGTAGGCAGCATAGCGCCGAGTGAAAGGGAAATTGTTCGGTCTACGGCCCCGGCATCTCTCCCTTCGCTCTTCTTTCCGGGCCGCGAGAGCGCGGTTTTTATCCGGTGTCCCTGTCGGTGGGTCGAGCGCCCGGCCGACGCTCGCCCACGTACAGACAGCGCGAGCTCGGGGCGCGCGCGTATAGCCACCCTAGTGGCGGTGCCACCCTTCTAATTTTTCCACCCCTTTCACTAAAATTAAAATCAATAGTGGCACCACGTGCCGCCCCGCCGACGCCGCGCCGCCGGCTCCGCTCCGCGCGGACGGACTCGCGGAGCGCGATGGAAGAGAGGGAGAGAGGTGCGCTGAATAACCGGAAACGGGAGAAGCCGGCGCTCGACTTCCTTGCTCTCCACGGCGGACACCTTTTTGACTTTATCATCGCGAGACTAATTTTCTTTTTTTACCGCCCGGTGAGTGACGCTTTAGGATCCTGATGGGGGACTCGGGAGACGAGGGGTGAATTTCTTTTTTGCTCGATCTGGGTTCTTTTTTTAGAATTAATCGTTGATGTATGAAGTTCTTATAGAAGTTACATCATTGCTTTATTTCGGAATATACTTACGTGGGTTGTAAAAGATAATCCACCAAAGGTTTATTAAGAATCCTCCTGCTTTGTATAAAATACTTTAAAAATGAAAAATGATTTTCATATTTTGAATAAAAAGTTCTGTTGGAAATTTTTAATATAAAATGTCGTACATATTTCGTTTGAAAGTGTTATTTCAACCCAAAAGAATTTGCAATAATCGCTTCTATATTACATTTTTCAGATGTAGCAACTGAAAATTTCCATTTAAAACTGAAACACTAAATTCATAATTTTGCGAGTCAAAGAAAACACTTCTTTTTAAGTTGTCAACATGCATTCGTTATCTCACACTTGATTATTGTATCTTTCTCTCGACTCTCCATTACCTTGAACTGTCCTATATATCTATTTGACAGAGGCTGCTTTTTGTTTAATTTGTAACATCGAGAAGTGTTATCAATTCAAAATCTAATAGCATAAATATTTTTTACCTCTCGAGAAGCATAACACGGTAAATTGTCGAGCCTCAGTTTATTCAAACGGCTTTTATTGCGCAAAGTTAATACTGCGATTTTTTTTACAACCGGGATTGAACTTTGTTTATGCGATAACAGCGACGTGTTGTATAATAATGTTAAATGATATGGACAATAAATATATGAAGTGTAAAAGGCTTTCAACTGGATCCTTGAATTTTGAAAGTGAACTATATTAATAGATTAATAAATCATTGTCTGGGATTACGTTAACCAGAAGATTCCGGATCGTTATCTTATCGCTTGGCTTCTCGACGACTCTTTTATCGCGACGAAGCCTATACGGCTCAACTATGCGTGGTTACCAGTTTTGTGTATCTAGATCCGTGTAAGACTAAACTCTTTCTGCACTTTCGA
Source organism: Eurytoma adleriae (assembly GCA_900480045.1). Taxonomy (NCBI): domain Eukaryota; kingdom Metazoa; phylum Arthropoda; class Insecta; order Hymenoptera; family Eurytomidae; genus Eurytoma; species Eurytoma adleriae. Next base: position 115,692 of record UXGC01000063.1, on the reverse strand, counting down.
TACTCTAAATCTCTCGCGAGGAAATTAAAAAGTCTTTAATTTAGCGATTTTAATTATGTTTGCACATGATATATCATTAGTGGGGAATTAATCGAAGAGGCGGAGGCATTTGAAACGAGATGTTTTATTAGCCCGCGTTTGAAAGTCCAGCAAAACTCGGAATAAGAAAAAAATCGCACGGTCGAAATGCCGGGAAATCGCGTAATCTATTTTCCTCGAAAATCTGTTATTCATACGCGAGTCGCGCGAACGAACAAACAGCCGGTAAAATCCGATATACGTGAGTGTATAACTGGGCGCGACTCGGAATTGTCCGGGCTATGCATATAAATCCGCGAGCCGATGCTACCCAGCGAGAGAGGGAGGGGCCCATCCCTCGGAATGATTTTTCAAACTGCGTAGTGCATATTGTCACTCAGCGAATTCGTAATAATTAGCCATACAGCGTGTCCCTTGATCATCGCATTTAATTGGCAACCTTTCAGAAATGCAGCCCCTGACGGCGTTAAAAGTTCCAAAGATTTTTTAATATCCAGGTCTTCGATTTATTAGTTTTAATGAAAAACTGAAAAATTGTATCGCATCACAGAATATTATCAGAGAGAATCTACTGCACTGCTTTTATTTGTACAAGATCGACCTTTATTAAGGTTTACAATCTTCAAATAACGAATTCGTGTATATAAAAATTGCGAAATTCATGTGCATTAAATTAGCACACAAAGGCATGTTACTTCTATTCAAACGAACTGTCGCTGTTTTTCCTCATTTTAAAAATATAAAAATAGTGACAATGTATTTAAAATTTTAACTCGCATTAATTAATTAGACATTGTATAATTTGGTTGTAATTGCAGCTGCACTAAATCAGCACTAATTACTTTAAATAGTTTAAAATTAAAAAAAATTAATCCCAAAACCTAATCAATTTTAATTAGCCAATGACTACTCCACTGATTTCCTTTAATCACCTGATCAAACCAGAAAAAATAAAAGAAAGAACTTTAATGATCTTTTCCATTAATCATAATCGATTGGTTTACCCCGCTCCGCAGGACGATCAAACACCCTTAAAAATGATAACCGCACAAGGTCAAAAAAGCGCGCTGTTCATCGATTCACTCACTCGTGCTCCCGTAAAAAAAACTAGCGAAAAAAACGTCCGCAACGTGGGGGCGGTCGGAAAAAAAGAGCGAAGCGGACGAGTCATTAAAAGCGTGCACGCGGAATCGGAAGTCTCTTCCGCGTGGATCGCGGGCGCGTCCGAACGAGTAACAGGTAAGGGTGTTCGATTCACGAGCAAAGCATACAGGTGGCCCAGTAGCCAGCTATCGAGCCTTCGCGTAGGTATACGTGTGTGTGTCGGTGCGGTACACGTGCCTCTCTTTCTCTCTCGAGTACTCGAGCATATGTTTACAAACACGAGGAAGAAGGAGCGCGACGAGCGCCGGACGAAGGAGAGAGAAGGAGACGGAAAGCGAGAGAGAGCAGCGGAAGTCTCCGTGTGCGTGAAGAGCGTCTGTGTGCGGGATGCGATTGCGACGGTATAAGGATGGGGAGAGCGAGCCGCGCGCGGGAGATAGAGCGAGGCCGAAATTGGGGTGCGCGCGAGCGAAGCGCGAAAAAAAGAGCCGATAGAAAAATACGCGGGGAATCGAGGATGAAAATATTTTTTTACCCGACCAGTTGCGCGGTTTTATAGGTTTTTTGTCGGCCGCGCCGAATTATTTGATATGAAAGTTAACCAATATCACACTTTGCGTAACTGGATTTGTACGCGATGCCAGGGGGGCTCAATCGTTATAGTACATAAAAATAACTTCGTTGTAAATTTATTATATTGAAGTGCAGTTATCAACACGCTTTTTTATTGCCTTTTCACACTAGAAGCTGTAACTTTAATTGCTGTGTTTTATTTACGCGAGAGCGCTTTTTTCTGGATAAATTTTCGATTTTCGAGGATAAATGTCCGAAGCGTATTAGAAGTCAATTTTAAATATTGAGGTGAAGGTAATGAAGTCGTGTTCTCAAGGGTATAACTACGAGGCACAAAAGGCAATAAAATACGTTACAGCGGAAACAAATCAAATGTGATCACTTCGACTACTCTAATATAAACCGAGTGTATGCCGCTTCTAGATGCTGATATTAATCATTAGAAATTCTACGACTGTGAAAAGTTAATCCAAGCTGCCTAGCAGTAAGTGTGAAAAAATCGGATAAATTTTGATATATAAGTTTCACCATAAGTAAGCTGATTGAAAATTTAAAAGCATTGTAGAAATGATGCCTGCAAAAATGGTCTCTGCGAATGCTTTTATCGACAAGTAATCAAAGTAAAATTTAAACTTTGATGTTCGGAACTTTTGAAAGTTGCCAAGGGTGTAATTAAAGTTTATTACGGTCTTAACAAATTCAAATTAAGTTCATACGCTAACACTCGGCAGTTAACGAAGACGATATCACAAGGATACGATATTAATGAAAAAAAAGGGGGGAAAGCGTCAGTGAAGTAAGCTAGCATCCCGGAAGGCCTCTTCCAGTCATGACTTTGGTTTGAATTTGAAAGTAAGATTATATACTTTAAATTAAAATGTAAAATAAAGCTTTGACTGATTATCGAAAGAAAACGTCTATTTTCTATGTACAAAACATCATGTTACTCTTAAAATTGATTTTTTCTTTATATCTTTATAATTAACAAAAGTTAGTCCACGTTGAACGAATGGCAAGCCCAGAATTGGTTTGATATACTGCGTATTGTGAAATTTACCGCAAACAATATGTACAGTAGATTTGTTTCCCTCAATTTACAAATAAATAAATAAAAGTTTAACCTCTTTCAATAAGTGCTCGAATTTAAAAATTGAATAAGCAACAATTATTTTCTTAGTAGATAGTAATTTCGTCTGGCAACCTGATCAAATAAAAACAGCAACAAAAACTTGTAATTTGTATACTTTTTCCATTTTTTATTTCTATAAATTGTGCAATTGGAGCCGCGTTAAGGCGATCAATGTCAGCAGTGGTAAAAAAGCAGCGAGTCTCCTAAATCGTCTAAATGTCACCCCGGGGCCGCGGGATCGATCGTAAAAATTTAGTAGGTCTTGCATGCATATAACATGGGCGAACTTGTCGCGAAAATTAGAGCATCGCGCAGCTCGGTTCCACGTGGTCCGCGAGCCAATGAATTATGACTATTCGGCCGCGAGATGACGATCGATCTCCCCTCCGGGCCGATTCTCCGAGAGGCGAGGGAAGACGATAGCCGGGAATCCGGGCCACGCGTTTCCAGAATTCACGACCCCGATTTAGGCGCGCGCGGGGCTAATTTCAAGTGGCATGATTTAATTATGCCGCGAGTGCAGAATTAATTCACGCTTTTGACGAGGACATGGATTTCCGATGCGCCGATGCGACAACGGCCGTCACCTTACGATAGCTAATCTTTGCCCTTCTTTTCTATACCGTATTTTATCGAGACTATTTTGGTGATTAATTGTAGAACTCAACTGGGTGTAGAGTGTCAAATTGGCTAATTTTTCCTTTTATATTCCATTGATCGATTTCTTATAACCAAATTAGTGTAATTTAAGGCTCGCTAGAAATGAAAGTTTAAAGAAATTAGAGTTAACTTAAGCATTTCTTTATCGCCAAATATATTTTTGACACAATAAGAAAAACACTCAGCTGATAGTGTAAAAAGTAAATCCAAAAAAGTGCACCTACAAACAAATCTTAAATATTTTCTTGAATAAAAAATAAGGAAGAAACACACCAACTTAGAATTCTTTTCAGAAATAACATTTGGCTTAAGTGGGTTTGTTAAGAGTAACAAAAGGTAGCTAACAGTATAAATCCATTTTAGGTACGTGTTGTGATGTAAAAAGCTTTGCTGCTAAACATTGATGAGCTGAAGTAGATTTTCCAAATGTTAAAGCGACAATTAGAATACTCAACTAGGTAGCGCTGCCGTTAAAATTAGAAAGTAATACTATCAGACAATTTTGGACGAAAATCGACCTTTTTAGCGATAAGATTGCTATATAGTAATTTCGCCCGGAACGAATCTAGCTATTATCACTATTATTATTAGTTTCCTAATATCTCATTGGGAAATTCGGGCAAAAGCTATTCTTGTCTTTCCCAATATTATATTAGTCATTTTAATTTGTTGATGAAATTTTGGTGAAATTTCATTTTTAGCAAGATAGCGCAACTCGCTCGCTTCGGAAAATTATACACGTATAGCTATCACCGCTGGTGTTACTATTGAATAAGCTGGTTACTAAATAAAATTTTTATTAAATAAAATTTTTCTCTTTACTCCCGGTAAAATAAAATTGTTGGTATCCGTAGAAAGAAAAAGTCAGTTTAATCAATTGCAAGAACACACCTAGATTACACAACCCGTTTTTGCCTCCCGTTTTGTTTATTCTTTCCACCTGGAATAAAAACACACGTCCCAGAATCAGAGTAATCTCCTTATTCGCCGCAAAACCGAAAGGGGCCATAAATTAGCCGAGCATTTTTCAACGAAGCCTCTATTAATTCCCCTGCGTCCGCGCGCGGATACTTGGCCGGCTTATTAAACAAACGACGGGGTGAATTTTTCAGTGCGCCGCGAGAAGAGTCCCCGTCGACGCGATAAAGGCAATATTTCCCGGCTGAAGATCTGCTCGTAAAAGAGCGGCCGCGGGCCCCGCGGCGTTAAGGCCGCGCACCGGGAGCGCTTGCGCGCTTTAGCGGTTGATAATGAAACGCGGCGCCAACAATAAAAAGCTTTATGCGAGCATTCGGTATCGGTTAATGTTACAGAAACTAACCAATATACCCGTTCGCGTCTCGCTCTCTCGCCGCCGGCCGCTCCCACCGCTCCCTCCCCCTCTCGGAGTTTTAACTTTCCTCCGTCTCTCTCCTTCACTTCGCCGGGGATTCGGCGAGTTTTTCGCTCCCTCCGAAGCGCCGCGCCGTATCCCGCCCTTCGGCTCCTCTCTCTCTGTCTCTCCTCCCCGCTTCCTCCGCATCCACAATGCGATGGTATTGATTTAAAAGTACATTCGTGTTTTCATAATGCTGTATCCGTACGTAGGCAACGACGCGCCCAACTGCCTCATCCCGCGCGCGTTTTCGACTCGCCGTGGTAGTTGTCGTTGTCGCATTTTTCCCTCCCCCCGACACCCCGGCCCCCCTTTCGGCTCCCCCGCGCGTCTGTCGCGCGCCGTCCTTTTTCTACTTCTATTCGGGAGGCGCGGGCGGACCCTCGCCCCCCCCGCGCCGCGAGAGAGACAGCTTTCGCTCGCATCAGCATGCGTTCCGGGATCCGGTGAGCGCACAATTAAATTCCCGCTAATCGGCAGGTTTGATACTTCAATTTCATTGTTAAAAATAATTGGAGGCACACGCTTATGCGACGGCGACGAGCAAATGACACGCGTCGCGCGCTTGTACTAGGGGGCGGGGGGAGGGGGCAGAGGGCGACGACGACGTCGGCGACGGATGGAGCAGGAAAAAAGCTAGCGTCGTCGTTTGCGCGATCGGTGGGAAAACGCGCGAGGGAGGCGAAAGGGAGCCCCCCGCGAGCGCGCGGGAGGGAAGAATACCCGGGGCTGAAGGAGCAGACAGAGATAGAGGAATTTATTTCCGTAGGCTTCTCTTAATTAGAGGCGCGTAGTGTCGAGGCAGCCACCCAGAGCGTGATTCGAGGAGAAAATGTTGTTGCAGTTTTTTACAGCGATGGGCTTTACGGGGGGGTTGGGCAGCGCCTCCTGTCGCACCGCATGTCGTTGCCGCTTCAAAGTAATTATACAATTTTTTTAATGTCAGACAATTTCGAACACGCGAGATTTCCTCCCCTGCTCGAACGCATACCCCCTATTTTTTTTAATGAAAATGAGGTGTCTCGCGTTGATTGTAACTTACCATAGAATAAGTCATTCTGATTTAGATGAAACTGTGTGATTCATGAGATCTATTTTTAATTTAGGCACTTTCAGAAATCAAGAAAGCTTTGAAATCTTAGTACAGTAACAATACTAGTTAACTGACTGACAAAAAACAGCAATTCTCAATTTCGAGTTTCGGAAACGATTATCAACGAAAATTCTAATTTTCTTTCAAACTGTTAATATAGTAACGAACTTATATAATAAAATAAATGTAGTATTTTTCCGTGTATTAATAAGTACGTACATTCTGAAACGCTTGCATCCTGCAACGATACACTGTTGATATCTTAAATTAGTGGAGCACTAACTTATGCTAAAATATCTAAGATCCAAGCAAAACTGACATCGTACTAAATACTTTTTTAATATGACTATCATTCTAAAAGACCATAAGCTTAAGATTTTCTCATTTTTTGTGGTACTGTAACTTACTATTCTGTTTAACAAAGTATGGATGTAGTATCTATGAAATTCACGAAAATTACATTACTTTAAAGCAAATTTTATTATAAATATCAAAAAATTTAATATAGTTAGCGTACAATTTGCTACAAAGTGTATTAAATGTTAGTGGGATATTTTCTCCGTGCAGACACATTCTCTCTAAATATGAATAAATTAAATTCATCAATATGCACTTATATAATGAGTCGTCCATTCCGTCGATTTCACTTATTCATATTTATATAGAGTTCTAAAAAAATGTGTGAATAAAATCTTGTTAAGATATTAACAATCTCTTAATAGAATTACTCGATTTGATTATCGATATAGGAATACTCGTCTAATAAAGTCCATTGAACAACCATTGCCATTGTATATAATTTACCTAATAATAATCATCCTTCCCGAACGATTACCGAGTTTGTTGCTAGGACAGTGCAGTAAAATTGCGGGTAGTCCACAAGAAGCTACCGCGAAGCGAAAATCGGCACGTGTCTACTTGATTTATACTATATACATGCGCGAAACCGGATGGGCCGCTTGCGCGCGCACCTGCACCTTCTCGCGATCAACCTTTATAATAAACAGTCATTAACGTCCTGGGGCTGCGCTCTCTTTTGGATCTTGACTTCTCGGCGCGAGCGCAATAATTAGAGCGGACTCCTTGCGGGGACGACAAACGCTATTGGCACGCGATCTGCCGATTTTCGGGAAGACAAATCGAGCGCATGCGACTTTTTTTTCCTCATTTCGAACGATTTGTATGCGCTAATTTGGATCCGAGAATTGATTACGAAACGCCGCGGACAGATAAGAAACTTCGGTTCTTCGAAGAAAGAAATAATTGTAAAAGTTTAAGCTTCATTTCCATAAATTTTGAAGCCTCCTCTTTTTTTAATTTCGCCACAGCTTTGAGGCTGTACTTTCACAAAAGGTTACAGTTTCACGTGTGTAATACGTCTAATATTATATTGAGGTCGCGTAAATTTATAAAGTTAAGAATACGCAGGCTGTATTTAGTAATCCCTCGGACCCTCTTCATTATTCACGACATTAGAGAGCGTACAAATCTAACTTGACTGCTTCGAACCTCTTTTACCGATATACGATCTAGTTGAACCAACCTAAATAGCCGAGGTGATTTTTGCTAAATGCACATACCGCGGTTAGCGTCCGTCCACTCGCTTGATGCTGCCTCGGATGCGAGAGCGACGTTAATAATCGACGAGTCCGCGAATCCAATTTTTATACGCCGTAATTAGATTCGGCCAGTGGGAAATTGAAGAAATATCCACACGACTCAGTCGTTTTGTTCGTGGCTTAATATTTTGCGACTTGGAAGATGAAATTATTATCGGCGCCATTATAAATGTAACCGCATAACGTGTTGCACACATAATCCAGGAACGTCTGATACGGCACACATACACCGAGGCTTATTAATTTAATAGATACATTACATTACTTAATTCGGTTAATTATTTACGAAACCTATAAAAAGACGCAGTCGATGTACATGTATAAGCCCCGGAGGAGAGAGAGAGAGAGAGAAAGGACACGGTGGGGGGCAGTAGCTGCGGCGGCTTTATATTCGCGAACAATAATGAACATAATAAATTACTACGTCGAATGATCGGCAAAAGCGTTCTATTACATGCATAAATTACGAAAAGGCTGCGGGGTTGCGCGGGGAGGGGTTGGTGGCGGCGCGCGCGGAAAAAAAATCGCGAGCGGGCGAAAGCGCGGGTGGCCCCTCCCCCATTAGAGCGACCCGCCCAATGAGCTCGCGTCGCCGAGCGGATCGCGCGCAGGGCGGAGGGCGACAGCGCCGGGCTTTTTACTATTGATTACCGAATTAAAAACACGCATGCATAATTCAACGGCCGCTCGCGCGCCGCGGCCGAGCTTTTAAAAATCTCCGCCAGGCACCGCGAGCCGACGACACTTTTTACCAACCCCCCCTGGGTTCCTCCACCCTCCCGTAGATGGCGCTGCTTGTCGGGGCTGCGGGGGTAAGCTGAAAGCTCCGGATACGACCGGCGGCTAGTTCGGGGGATGATTCCACTCGTCTTCTTATCTCCGGTCGGTAATTCGAGCTTTTTCTAAGGGAGCGAGTGGGTTTGATAGTCTATTATCGATAGGTAGCTTTTTCAACAGTAGGTTAAACAAAAAATTTGTTATACCTATGTGAAGAATACAAAAAAAATAATATGCATTCCGTTAGAGGATCAATTTTCTTTTGGTTTTCTACGTTTACGAAAAAAAATAAAATTTATTTCTTAAAAATTAAATAAAAAGGAGAAGTCTGAAATAAAAAGAGCATGAAATTCTTTTTTTGTAAGACAGCAGGAAATTATTCAGAGGCAAAGATTTAGTTTATGTTTAAAAGTTTATTTTGCAAAATAAATTGACATATACAACATGATACCTTACAGCAAGTTAGCGAAATGAGTATTTTTTTCACAATGATACTAATTCTTACGTGTTTCTCGCTTATTTAAAGTAGCACATTGTCTTCAAAGTTACTTTCAATTTTCAAATTATCAAAAATTCACGATTCTTTCTACCAAAATTAAAACGACAATCGAATTTCTTTTAGACACTGGAAAATAACCAAAACAATATCTCGGCCCAAGCTTTATTACACGTTACATAGAACACTAGTCTTTGACATTTTTATCCCTGTTTTTATATATTAACTCATTTTTCTAGATCTATTTTAATTACAATCGTTATAAAAATTGTATTCGATGATTGGGTCCAGTTTGATTCATTTAAGAAACTAATTAAAAACATTAGAAAAGGGGAGAACCCTTGCCTTCCTTCGCCTCTATTTATTTTAACTTCATACATTATCTAAGATGAAAATAAATAAAATTCGATGGAAGGGGACGTTCCATTAACCTATGAATTATACTACACATGTCGTGGAATCATCGTCACGTCCTCTTTGTAAATGCAACGCTCTAATACAATTTCAGATGTAATTATTTATGATTAAATACTATACTTTCCACATGATTGGTAATTGTTTTTTTTTTCGATTAAGAATTTCCTTTGTTTCAATTGTTTTTCAATCGATTTGTAAAGACAAATATTTCAGTGCAATAGAGAGAACAATTAAATAGGATACATGACCGCGCCTCCGATCTTGGACCATTTTAAACAAACTCTAGCTAAGAAAAAACCTACTAATTCTTTATATTTCGATCCTAACTAAATAATCCACATATTTCATAGTTTTCATGATTGCAACACTTTTTATTCGTAAGATCGTAAAAAGAAAAGATTGTAAATCGGTTAAGTTGTATCGAAATCAATGACAAATCCATCGATCGGTTGAAAGAACTTACGGACTAAGGTTCATTTTTTCTCAATCGCTCATTCTACAACTTGAGACAGACAGGTTAAGATAAGTTTTATGGAGTACATGAAGTATTTCGAAGTTTTCTCATTATAAAATCTAGATAGAGCGGTAATCACACTTAAATCACTAGCATTGGTGTCGCTTAAGATCTAAATATATTTACTTTCGAACACAAGCATTTGACTACGGAAGGACGGAAAATAAAAAAAAAGTACCTTTTTTTTGACTCTACGACCGATAAATTGTTTCTTTTTTCCTTTAATGTCGTTCGTTGCCTCATTACGCTTATAAAAATTTTATCGAATAATAACACGATTTATATACAAGATCATAAATCATAAATTGCTTTTAAAAATTTAAAAATTTCTTTTCAAACAATTTCATTTCAATAAAATCTGTGAACGTTAATTAAAAATCTTTTGAAAATGTTCTCTTCGATTCGTTACAGTAGTCTCATAATTATTGTTATAATCACATCGATGATCGAGGGTAAAAAGTATACTTATAGAATAAATATTACGCCAATCCCACGTAATATCGGAGTAACAACAACGATAATAACCATAGCCAGTGTAACATTTAACGGAAGCATATAAAATTTGAAGTATTAATAACGCATCGTTTATATCATATATGCCACGAAAATTTACTTGTTCACACAATTCGACATTTCCTTAAATCATTGCATCGAGTATGCAAGTCACCGTTCACTTAATCCAAGGAACCATCATACTTTTATAAGAGTTCCAAGTGCTTATTTTGTTCACCTTTTATTGAAGTTTCTTGCAGTACATGTAAATTCCGATGCAGTCGTTTAGAAGACCAGAGGAAAGATTCAATTTTATTATTCTCATTCGCTTCAAAGTGTAATTTTTGTCGGATAAGGTTGTTATACAAAATAGAAATAATTTGAAAAGCTTCAATTTAATTTTAAAAGTTCCCCTCGCAGATTCTTCAAAAACACAATAGAGGCGGAACAGCCTCTCTACATGGGTATATACGTGTAATAATAAAAAATCGTTGACACCGCCGTTAATACTGTTCGGTAATACTGTTATGACGATAATAGCGCTTGGATAAACTTTAACGCAGGTAAAATCCTTCATTGCTGCTACACTTCGTAAAAAACAGTTCTCTCGGTGAGTTTGGTATACGTCGGGTGTTACATCCAGCTTGGACACTACGAGTCGTTACAAAATTTTTTTCATTTTTTTTAATCGTTCACTACGTTTACATCGCTACTCTAAAAAAAGTCCTCGTAGAGCCGGCTTGCGAATGTATAAACAGCTTTGCGCGACTTATAAATTGTGAGCTCGCCATTGTTTTCTCAACTTATCATTCTTTACACGCGAGTATCCGACATTCGCCAAGTTTTTTCATTTTCGTTTCTTTTTGTAATTGTCAATCAAAATTTCGTACGGTACTCGGTTGAAACGAACGCAGAGACGAAAAGCATTCGATAAAAAATTTACGCAAGCAATATATTTGCAGATATTTACATAAGTTTTACAATTTTCTAGCTTTCCAGTTTTACATGTAACAATTCTTTTAACGTTTACGTGTCTGATCGTATGGTCTAGTTTGTTACTCGTGAATCTAACATACGAAACCTAATAAAAAGATTAATCCTGCATTTATCAGCAAATAGACACTTCAGCTAACACAAAGATTCAAAAACTATTAGAGTTTTCATCTCTTTTAGAAATCTTACAATTCCGTCAAATTTACGGGCACGAGTAAATAACTGGAAAAAGTCTAGCTCCTACCATGACCAGTCCATTAGCAAACGTAACTTTGTTTGTCGATCGTTCAAACTAACGAATACAAAAGTCTCTCCGCAACGAATCCGCCGTCCTCAGCAGCGGTACGAGCAAATCGTAAGTCCATTAACATCGAATCCGCCTCTCGCGCCGACTGGGACAATTGCGCGGCAAAATACATAATGCAAACGTCCGCGCGGACTAATTAGCCGCGCCGCAGCTCGTAATCGGGATTTGAGGTGCGCGTCGCGGGGAGGGCAGGACGCTTTATATATCAGCGCTGCAGCGTGCATGAATGCACGGAAAGTCGAAGTAAGTTTCGGGCCGGGCCGCAATTTGAGTTACGCCGCGGCCGGATTCGCCTACTTTCCGTGTATTGAAACGACCAGCGTCCATTTCCGCCCCTCCCGGGGGCCGCCCCCGGGGCTATCTCTCGCTCGCTTTCCGAGCGGCCGACTCCGCCGCGCAGTTCCATTATAACTTTCCGTCGAGTGTCGTCCGCCGATAAATATACCGAAAGCTCCGCTCCGTCCGATTCCTGCCGGACGCTTCGCTGCGCATAATTAAGTGACGCGTCTAAAGAGGTTACTGCAGTTTCTGGTGCTTTGCGATTCTGTTTTTTACACGGTGAAAGTCGCTTTTTTTCTTCCTTTGCTTATTTATTTATTTAAAAGTATAAAAAAATTTGGAAAATTAGCGGTAAATTGATTACATCGTTTCTCTCGGTTGACGTCTCAACCGGAAAAGCGAATTGTTTATAAAAAATGTTTTATAACATATTTCGCTAATTTTGATTTTTTGTTCTTGAACCTTTAAATAATCGCTAATCGCGAATGCTTTTCGCATCATATAAACATCCAGCTCCATACTCGCTTAGCAATTCTCGTCAAATTTACGTTTCTACGTTTTGGGGAATAATAATCTACATATAAATTTAGTTAAGGTATATAAGAACGATTTTCTTAAACGAGGTAAGAATTAAAATGCGACAAATGGACATAATTTCCGAATAAGTATTTTCCGGCTGAAAGTGTACTTTATTGCGCGCCGAAGATCTCAACTGCAATAATGCGACTTGGTACTTTTTCTCAGTTTCTTCCTTCAGCCCCTTCGGGTTACGGTTGCGAACGCACGTTGCAGGTTGAGTTCATTAGTCGACAATTGTTCTCGCTGGTGTGTCTGTGATAGAATTTCTTTTTCCCCTCCTCGAGTCCGGGGTCGAGGAAGGCCGGAAGGGATGAGAAGAAGACCAGAGAGATGAGAAAAAATTGCGGCCGGCGCTGGGACTAAGCATCCGAGATTGTTCCTCAGAAATAAGAAAGTTTTTTTCCATTGTTTTTTTTTTCATCCTCCTCTAACCGTATTTTTCCCCTCTTTTTTTGCAACTTCTAACGTTGGATTAAAATTGTTGTTACGTAAAAGAAATATATCTGTTTATCGCGTGTAGCGTAGAAATTATACAATGTTTGTTACGGTGGTAAATAAAATTTGTTGCGACTTTATTGTGAGAGAATTGTAAGAGGAAACGATTAAGGGTACAATGTCGAGCGAGGATGTCGTGAATTGGATGAACTAGAGAAGACGAAGGGTATCATTAGGGTACATTGTCGACTTAGACCGCAACCTGCTCCTTACAACCCAGATACACTTCTCTGCTCAATTTGACCAATTTACGCGGCATTTCATTCCACACCTTCGATATTCAGAAATTTATAAGATTTCTAAATTTCACCTTTGATTTTTTTTCATTTTACTAAAAAAATATTATACCGCTAAAAATATTTATATTTTCCAATTATTGTTCAATAAAAAATTCAAATGATTTCTGTGACAATTATTGTGACAAATGAATAAATATTGCAGCGCGATGCATTTTGACAATCTTCGATTGAATCGAAAGAAAAACTTTTAACAAACATAAAAAATAATTTTATTGAAATAATAAAATGTTTTCTACAAATAGAACGGCGAGCTTCCATTGAGGACGGATTAACTCTCTTTATCGTCGACGGGGCTGACTTCGTTCTGCAGCAGCTCGAACTTAGGGCTGAGGCCCGGCAATATGCTCTTGGTGCTCGTCTTGATTTGGCTGTATATGTCTAGAGTCTTCTTGCGCTCAATTTCCAGGCTCTCCTCAATAAGTCGCGGCGGTATGCTGCCCGTCCGCTTGTGCGTCGGTACGAAACTGCTCTCTGGCCTGGTGACCAAGTTATTTTGCTCCTTGTTGTTTTGCTCCGTCTAATAACAATTCGATTTATTATTTCATTTACACGGGAACTGAAACAATCTTTTTTATTAATTTTACTGTTATTATTCTACTGAGTAAGATAGGAAACATAAAAACAATGTAGAAATGTTTCACTAATTTTCGTAATACTATGAAGTAAATTTCTTGATCTAAGGTATTGTATATTTTTAAGTCATATTGATTGAGTTCTAATGAAAAAATACTAAAATTCCTCTAAGGATAACAATGCAACCGATAGATTTGTTGAACACGCCAACGTAAGCATGTGCGTGTGCGCGCACGTGTGCAAATTAAGTTGCACAATAAGTTTTTTCAATTTTCTCCCAAAATACATTATACTTATATAAAACTACACAAGAACGATATATCAGATACTTACTAATAATATAAGATTCTAGGAATAACAAGGGAATGCGATTATCTCTAATGAAATTCTCACCCTCGCGATATTGTTATCCTTGCGCTGATGCTCCGGCGTTAGCGTGCCGTTGCCGAGCTTCCTCTGTTGTTCCTGGAACGTGTCCTCCTGGAGGCTCGCGTCGTCCTTCAGAATGGCGCCGGTGATGACGGGCTTCGTCGCCGCCGCCGTTATTGAGGCGTTAAGCTCGTTGGCCTTGTGCGTCGCCTCGTCGACGAGCTTATTCGGCGTCCCGCCGTTCAGCCGGAGGTTGGGGTTCGAGCGCACCGTCGCCGTGTCGGCCGAGTTGCTCAGGTCCGTCGAGTCCTGCTGCTCCAGCGACGAGCCCGAGTCCTGCGAGGATTCCCGGTTGTTGCTCCTCTCCGAGGGCGAGACCTGCAACTACCCCAAGCGCGTCCCTTGAAACTCCCGGAGTCACGGCTTGACTTTGCAGCGAAGCGAGTTCCCGGGAGAGGGGGGGAGCTGGCACGCGGAGGATTCTCGGGTTTACTTTGAAAATCAGGAGAACTATGAATTTCATTAGCGGCGGCTGCGCAGCGCCCGCGCTGTAGTGCCTCTACACGCACGTGCCTCCACAACTTCGAGTTAACTTCGCTCCAATTTATTCGAGATTCATATCTCGTCGAAATAACAATTTCTGAAATTTATGCTCTTAAGCTTAATGCGCTGGCAAATTTTCAATGAAACTGATAACTTTCTCGCTAAGATTAAATGAATTTGTTAAAAAAATGCATTAGTAAGCAACGAAAATGATAGATTGAAAGCAAGGAAACGAATTTCCAACAAAAGAGGAACACCAATTTAAAAATAAAATTCAAAGAAAACAAAATAGCCTGGGTAAAGCAGATCCATCAAAGGGGAGCACGAGGGAGACAATGATGCATCAAAGCAAAAGCGAGGCTTTTAAAGTAAGATCCCTCTTACGGTGACGACGACGTCCTTCTCGAGGCTGGGCGTCTTGGACTCGCCGAGGAGTGTTTTCTCAGTGTCGGGCGATTTGTCGAACTCGACCCACTTGGAGGTGGCGGTGGCGGTGGCGTCGAGCTTGCGCTGCGAGGTGTCGCCGCCGCCACCGCCGGCCCCATACATCGGGTAGCCAAAGTGGCCGGCCTCGTACTCCAACTGATTGCCGTATCGATAGCTCGGATTTGCCGAGCCCTGGCTGCAAATCGATAGGTCCGACTGCGACAGGCCCGTGTTCGTGCTGCCGAATAGTTTCGCGTTGTCGAACGCTGAAAATCATACCGCATAGTCATATATAACGTCGATTCTCCTCTTATATTTAAAAATTGTTAGGTGCAGTGTGTAAAGTGGTTGGTAACTTTTTTATGCGAGTAGACGAGGTGGAAAATGATGAATTTCTTCGCGGTTTTTGGATCGATTCTAACACGATGACTGATATCGCTTACTAAGAGAGCATTGCAACACCAAATTGTGTTGAATTTGTGAGAGATTTTAATTTAGAAAATGCTTGATTTTTAATTTGAAAAATTAAAGGAAAAGATGCAGTTTATGATCTAATGAAATTTTTCCATAATTAAAAGAGAATATTAACTATATGTATTAGAATCTATAATAAATAAAGTGTATTGCAGATGAATGTCAGATCTTTATTTTTAATTATTTATTTTCAAAGCGAGTTTCGAATTGCACTTTTCTTGAACATTATTTTGTCAGGCTTGTTTGTACTACCCGCTGGCTTGCATATCGAAATAACTCGTACAATGTTTTCTTAGATAGCAAGTTAGCTATGTACTTGAACAAACATGATAAAAAAACGGGCGCTTCGATATGCCATTCAATCATTGCTCTTGCAAATTCCGTAAGCAACTAAATGCACATCTATTCCAGTCCCGTCGATTGCCTCTCCAAAGCAAAGGGGAAAAAAACAGAGATAAATAAAAAATACGGTGCGTTTGGAAAACATCGACTGGGTTAGAGTCGCTGTACCGCCTCTATATAACCGGCGCTGTTATCGAGAAAATACAGGCGTGAGCTTTTGCGAGATGTAACGCGCGATGTAAACACCAAGACGGCCCGTCGCCGCAATTTCACTATAAATACATCGCGGAGGTCAGTTGGTGCAAAGGCTCCCATCGCCGGGTTAGTATACGTGTCGCGCTCGCATGCGCTATACGCCGCGCTCGGTGGCCATAAAGTGGGTCAGCGGGTAACCCGAGCGCCCGGGATTTGCGCTTTTCCCTCCTTACGTACATTTTCGCGATCCATATTTACGTTCACGGAAATTTTCATTTGTTCCAACGACGCGAGTAAAGCCCTGAAATTAATGATCCACGTTGTCGCACTTTTAAAATAGTTTTTTATGTCTTTTTTTTATTTCTAAATTTGATAGAAATAGATGAACGTAGAGATTAGAGATGGAAATTTTAGATTCTTCTCGTGTGTGCAATTTCTTTTTCAGCATTTTAATAGTGATTGAAAAAAGAGCGGGAAAATCTAAATGACAGCATCTTTCGCCCTTGGGCGAGACTCGACCCTCGAGCTTTCTGTACGTGGGAGTTTGAAACCGCTCTTCTCGCGCGTTAAGATCTTATATCTCCCGATTAAGTTTGCTCTAGTTATTTCTGAAAGTCATTCGGGAGTGTATTTACTCTTTTTCAATGTGTCCCCGGATGAATTTCGTACTTTCGTATAACGGGATTCCGCAGCGCTGATTTATTTACTGTATCGTTATTAAATAGCCAGCAAACGTTTTCTAAACCATTATTCCTTTCAATAAATCTGTGTCATCGCAAGTACTCGCTCTTCGACGCAAAAAGTTTATTTTGTTATTGAAAAACATTGGTCCGATACCAAAGTGTTATTTATCTGAAAGACGGATTATCTTCATTTTTTTGCGTCGGAGTGAATTATAAATATCGCGAATCAATTGAGCTTTTTGCTGTTGCATAAAAGCGCGTAAAAATAAACAATCGATATTGTAGTACTCGAGCGGATGTTCTACTATTATCACGGAAGTAGGGGAAAAAACACTGACAATAAATAAGGGGTTGAAAGTACGAGTAGGTCGTACACGTACCAGAGGAGCGATCGTCGGGAATCTCCTCGCGATGGACGAGAGCCTGCTGATCGGTGACTTTGCTGGCCATGTCGTCGGATGAGCCTCTGTTCTGTTCGGTCTCGTCGTTTTGGAAACCAGGTGGTACCTCCACTATCACTGAGCATCCGGTGTCCTGGAATGTCCTGCTCCTCGTGTCTTCCATCGTTACCTAATTAAAAGTTTTTATATTTAATTTGCAATCCAATTTAGTTACTGATTCATAAAATAAAAAATTTGTTTAAAACTTATAAAACGATATCGACTTTATAATCTTTCTTTTGAATGAAGGCGCATTCAGAAGAGAGATAATATTATTTATTTTATCATCTCATTTATTTTATTTATTTATTTCTTTTTTTGAAGAAAATTAATTAGCAACGTTGAAGCTTTTCAAGAATCGCGAAGCTGATTATTAAATGAACGAACTACTTCTCGGATAATACCATAAGTTTTTATTCGCAATTCAAGATTATTCAAACATAATAACTCGCCAACTAATTAGTTTATTAATTAAAGCATCTAAGAAATTCGTAGGCCATTGACTAAGGCAGAGCGGCTCGCTCCTCCAATTAATCCATTGAGAGGGGCTAGGATTTTAAAAAGGCCGGCCGTCCCCCGGGGGCGCAGTCCCCCCGGCCGCGCTTCTCTATAAACTTTTTCACACTCGACTTCGCAACCGGGACATCGATCCACCTTTCAATTACACGCCGTTTCCGTCTGATTATCCCAGGCAACGGACGCGGAAGGCTCAAAGGAAGAATTAGCCGATCAAGCGGCTCTCCGGCCGCGCCGGCAGGGAAGGGACGGCACCGTTAGGAGGCGAGAGAACGAAAGAAAGTTAAAGTTACGCGCGCGGGGACCAAGTCGTTCCCAACTTTTTTCCACCCCGCGCGCCGTCGCCTCGATCTTTAATTTCGCCGGATGGCGCGGTCGCCCCCCTCGGGGATCAGCGGCTAAAGGATGAGGAATCGCAAAAATTTTCCAGCCTCGATCTCCTTTTATCCCCCCCTTTTTTCTCGACTCGCGCGAGAGCCGATCGATCCGCGCGGTTGGTCCTCGCCGGGAGCGCGACGATAACGCCTATAACGGCTTTTTAATCAATCTCGCAATTCCAGGCCCGCAAATCGCGCGGGGCCGACGCGCGCGTGATAGACGGCGTCTCCGGTTTGGCGGGCATTACTGCGAGAGGCTCACCTTGCAGCGGGAGATAAGGCAGACGGCGCTGGATGGCTGAGTCTCCCCCTTTCCTCGCCCCATCGTGTTCATTTATTTCCTCGTGGGAGGGTGAGAGGCCGCCTAATTGAGATCACTCGCAGTGGTCCGAGGAGGCTGAGGCGGGAATACGAACTAGATCCGATTTTACTGCGCGCCGAGGAAGGCGTCGTTACGCCGAGGGGGGATTCCTTGTATATATACACCTACACCTCGGACGCCCGAGGCCTGGGACGTGATGCAAGCTGCTAGTCTCGCTAACTCTTTCGGATAAATGAAGCCGGTGCAATCGATACTGTTCTTATAATGATTCCAACTCCTCCGTGTCTTCCCTTATTGTTCGCTCTTTTACTTCCGGTTAACGAGGCGGCAGCTTTTTTTAGCGACAATCTATTTTGCCCGCGGTGCTTTCTTCATTGCTTTCGGATTAATTCGTCGCTAACGAGCAAATTTTAATTTAAATCGTCCGAGGATTCTCCTTCACTACCGACACGGCGAGAAAGAATTTTTATTATATAATAATTCAACTCGGTCGATTCATCATCTTGTGTCATCCGTTTCTATAATAAATGAGACATTCAATGTAATATATCAAAATGTCCTTATACAGCTGTTTAATAAACTTGGTTTGACACCTTATTAAAATCTGTCAGCCACAGTAAAAACATATACACTAGAACAAGTTTACGCATAAATTTTCCTTCTTTATTAAAAAAAGGCGTTAACCGTCTTGTCAATAAGAAATTCATTAGTTGCTAAATTACCGTAAATTATTAATAATTATATCGAGAAACATCGATTAAACATGCGAGAGGTGATCTGAGATCTTGAGATTGTCGAATTTTCTTAAAAATGGCAGTTGCAATAATAACGCTAAAATGTAAATTTAATAAAAGAAAAACAACGAATCCCCCCGCGCATGGAAGGCTGAAAAATCGCATTCGCGCTCGATGCCGAGTGGGAAAAGAGAATAGCCATTTATTCGATTAAATTTGTCGCGGCTCCGTCAGCACGAAACGGCACGGGGGATATCACGAGAAAATTCCTTTCCCCCGGGGGGTGGTCGGCGCGCGTGGAAGCGACGAGCGCGAAATGTTTTTTCTCCTCGTGCGCGGGGGAGAGGAGAGAATCCGATACTCCGTCATTTCGATTCGGAGCCGGCGAAAACTCCCGGCTCCTTGGTGTACCTTACACGCGTCGCGTGCGCTCCTCGCCGCCGCCTACGTGTACACGCCGAGCCAGCGACGCCTCGGATTTCCCGGAGGAGGAGGAGGGCGAGGGGTGGGAGGACGGAGTCGGTATCAGTCGGGAATGAGGGCGCGTGCCGCTTTCCACACGGCGTCGGGAAACGGACCGAGACAAGGGGATCGAAATGAATTCCCCCCTTCTTTATAGCCGCCTCTATTACGAGTGCGCGAGACGGAATCCGGCGCTCCGTGGAAATAGATCGGTATGAAATAAAAATGGGACAGACCCTCCTTACCCCCTCGGCGGATACATGTGTTGCCTTAGTTTACCAGGAGCGCAGGGACTGATTTTCTCCCGACCTTGTTTCGTGTATCAACATGATTATCGTTACACGTTGATGAAGAAATTTTTTTTCGAGAGGGTTATTAATGAAATTAAGCAAGGAATAGTCTCAATATGCTGTTGGTAGTAGCAATCTAGTACTGTATTTCATAAAAAACAACGAATATTCCTATCAAATTTTTTCAAAAATAGTTTTGATGATACTTTTAATTTATATTTCAAGAGAAGTGTAATTAATATAATTAGAAAAATACATGTGTATAAAGAGTAGTATTCTTGAAATGCTCAAGTAGAAGCAGACGGGTACAGTAAGACGTAGATAGTTCTCAATTGCATTACAAGTTTCCTCAAAGAAATATTTATCTTTAAATTTAATTAAAATAGTTTAATAAACAAATTTTGATGAAATATCTAAATAATGTTTTTTGGAATTCACGACGTATTTGAATCAAATAAACAATAGCCTGTTATGCTTACTTCCGAGTAAATAGCTAAATAAATAATGTACATCGCATGTAAAATTAATTTTCATTGTCCAAACTCGATTTTGATAAAACCAAACCTTACTTTTTTATCGGATTAACAAACTAAAACAATTTCTTTGATACTGCAATATTGCCATGTCGCTGTCAGATCTGTCAGTTGCGCGGTCGAATAAAAAATTCCATCGCCGATAGAATGTCCGCGGACATTCTCGTGCAGCGTAAACTTTTATATCGCGGAAACAAAAAAAAGCGGCGACGGGGACGCGCGCGCGCGAGAAAACAAAAATAAAGGCAAAAACTGCGTCGCTCGGCAAAAGCAAAAAGGAGAAGCTGCCCGCGCATAAAGCGTCCGACCGAAGGCTCGAGCTTTCGCTTTGCCGCTCATCCTCCTCTCTTTTTTTTTATTTAAATTTAAATAGAAGATCGAAATAGTGGCCGCCGGCGTCTGGCGCGCACACGCGGGGCCGCGATTCCAGCCGAGCGGGCGCATTCACCAAAGAGGATCGCAGCCGCTTTGCGACGTCCTCCGGCGCGCAGCCCCGCTCCTACGTCGCTATCCATCATCGGGCCCTTGCGTAATATATCGAATTGTCGGGGCGCGCCTCCCCGGCGAAAGCTCCGAGGCGCGCGCGCCTCGCAGCTTCCTTCGCCCCGGCGTCATTGACTTATTAGCTTGTCTCGTCTTTGTGCGCGGCGCCCTCGAGCCTTTCAGCGGGAGACGCACACTCGAGGGGATTTTCTTCGGGGTTTATGCGCGCCAGCGGCTGAGACCCGCGCATTGACGGATGTCGCCGCCGACAGGGCCTCCTTCAGCGGCGGGTCAACCCGTTTCCCTCGTTAGTCTTCAATGAAAGCTTTTACGGGGCTTGCGGTAGTTCGAGCGGCTGAATAAAGTAGACTGTAATAACTTGACGTTATACCTAATGGGATGCGCACGAATTTTGTAATAAATTAGTTTCTGCATCGCTTTATTTAAAGTTCAAGATTAAGATTACAATAATCAATCAAGATTACAATAATAGCAAAAGTTAGTAATTTTGAAAACGTTAAAATTAGTTTTAATGACAAATTTAAAATTATTTGTTTTTTATTTATTATTTAATTATTAAATTACTATTTTTGTACATCTCAGTCTTTATCGTTCACGAGGTCAATTAAGAATGCCTTTTTCCTTTTTTCCAAACAAATGTAGGTTCTGAGTCCGATGTACATAATCCATTTATTAAATGCTGTCATTTTTCACTCTTAATGCGTAATTTTTTCAGCTACTATTCTGTCCACCCTTTAATATCAAACGTTAAGATAAAATATAGGTACTATATATTTCCTAGAAAACAGCCAGAAATTTTTTCATCCTCACACTAAAGCTCTTGATTACCCCTAGTTAACGTACAAAGGGCCAGTCCTGCCTGAAATTTCGCCGAGGATCGTAGTCGTTCGTCCGAGCGTTAATGGTTTTAGCGAAGGGCGGCAGTCGCGCTCGCATTCGGGGCAAATCAGACACGTCGGCAAGTCTCATCGCCGGCGAAAAACGCCTGGAGGGCCACTTCGGACGCGGACGAGGTCGGGCGGTTCAGGCAGCACTCGAAAGACTGATGGACGGGCAGCGCCGGGCTCCCAGCTACGACTGCTCCAGCCGTATTTCACCCGGTCCAAAGTGAAACGAATGCCGCGTGGCGAGGGATCTCGCTCGTCGCCCCAGGACCACTCGCCGGTGGATTTTATCTCTCTCTCTCTCTCGGCTGCGAGGGGTGGCTGCGAGGGGTATGCGAGGCCAGCGCCGGGCAAAGGACCCGCTTTGCACCCACGCGCGGCCGCGCTTCCGTGACGTACGACGAAAATAGCGGCCGCGGCCTGTGACACGTAATCGCTGGACGAGCCGGCCGAGCGAGACCTTGCTCTTATTTTCGAGGCTCCCCGTCGTGGCCGATGGGACGTTAACTTCGCACCGCTTGAATTACGACCGGTGCAAACGCTGGCTTCTTCTTTACACCTTTCCTGGATTTTTACGAATTGTTCGCTGGCTGCGCGCATTTTTCGCGTACAATTTATAAAACAAATGTTTTTGTAAATTTTTATTTCGTGATTTTATTTTATAAAAATGGAAAAATTCAGTGAATAAATTGTTTTAATAGTTTTTTAAGAGTATGCTCCATGCAGATAATAGAACAAAAAATTATACAGCGGCAGGGAAACTAATAAAAAAGTCTTTAAAAAAGTTCGCGTAAAAGGAGATATTTTTATCCTGGAGTTTAAGCGCACATCACGAAAGCATTAAAAATGCACTTTGGCGATAGATTCTTGGAAAAGTCCGTTTTAATTACGTGTACAGGAGTGGAGCGTCTAAGATTACTTTTCGAAAAGGGATACATAAACTGGGTCGCCGAACTACTTCGAAATGTCGAGTTCATCAAAAGTTTTACACTGTTTCTGAGGGTCTTACAAATAAACGCTCCGACGACTTTGTAACTATCACCGAAACTCATCTCGCGGGCTCGCCGTTGACCTAATCCCGAGCCTCTGTAGGTGCATAATTCGACGATGCAACCGCACAATAGTGCTTTACTCCGTAAACTCGAATTACTTCGACCCAAGTATCGCTCGATGTTTTACACGCACTTTATTCAAAAGTAAAGCACTTGCTTTTCAATTTTTACCTCCAACTTGTCATTTTCTTTTCTCAAACAGTACAATATCTAACTTTAAGTACTCGATTGTTAAAAATAACTTTAGTAAGAAAATGTTTAGTAAGCGACGACGAGGAAAATTTTGCGAGCTTAAGCTATTCCACGATTCCCTCGCAAGCATCAACCGAAAGTGGTTTCCGGAGAAGCGTCGAGGTGCTTTACGGCGCGAGCTTGCGAAGCCCCACCTCGAAATTTCTGCATTCCGCCGGGCGATACCGGGAGAGGCGAGAAGAAGCCCGAGGTAGACTCGCGCGTCGCCGACGGGGCGGCGAAATCTCGGGGAATCCTCTTTGGAATCCGGCTGCTTAGCCGGGCGCGGGGGATCGCTGTCGAAAGTAGCCGGGCGGCACGCCACCGGGAAGAAGCGGCATCCACGCCCTTTCCCTGTTCGATCGGCGCCCGGGAGCCGCGCGCGGCTTTGTGCGCGCGAAACGGCGCATGTACGCGCGGTTACGCGGTCGGAGGGGGTCGCGCGAGATTTCCGGAGTTTCGCGAGATACCGACCGGGGGCCGGGCCGAGGTGCGCCTGCAAGCTGGGAGGGATAACCTTGCAAGGCGTAAGTAGGCCGCGACGCCCGGGTGGGGGGAGGACGCGAAATTGCCCGGTAACCTGCGACCTTTGCCGGAGCAACCTGCGCCGATAATTGCCACTGCGAGCCTCCGTCTTCTCTCCTGCAGCCTTCTTTCCACGATGTAAAGCTGCACTTTTTTGCGCTACTTCGAGAGGGCAGGGAGATTTCTTACAGTTTTATGGAGTTTCTGCCGCTTTTTGTAGATTTCGCAACTTTTATTGAATACTTTATTTATCTGCGTACGAAGAGAAATTTTGCCGTAAAATTTAAGATTATGCTAGCCATAAACATTATGTGAAAAAAGTGATTGCAACAAGAACCGTTTTTTCAAGAAAATCATAGAAACTGTTAGCTTAATTTTAAATGGATGATCACACGAGTTAAAATATTTAAATAAATCTCCGTAAATTTTACGAAAAAAGCTTCTGGCTTTTTTTAACCGACTTTAATGTATGCAGCTCTAGATTTAATATTCAAGCGCTTTATTAATAATAAATTCCGCCTGACATTCTAATTAATCCGCAAAAGTTGGTAATGAATAATTAACGTTTGCATAGACATTCACAAATTTTTAATCAAAAGATACTTCTACTATTGGAAAGTTTCGAGTTCTCTTTGATAATTAGTTAGAATTTAGTTATGAATTCAATTTAAACTCAATCGCAAAAGCGAATTTTGAATAAAACAATAAAATAAATAATCGCGCTAATTTGAATCAGCACCATCAGCGTACACGTGCGTTACCCATTTCAACTTTCGCAACAACAATGACGCAACTTTAAATTGTAGTTACCTAAGACTCGTATCGAACGCAAACATCGATAAAAAGAAACACAGCTGCAAAAGCAGCGCACGATTTTCATCATCTACGTAGCGACCGCGTCTTTATGTTTCTTCTCCGCCCGGTCAGTTACTCGCGCGGCTTACGCGCGCGAGGCAATATCGAATGGTCGCGCGTCCGTCGGTAAATAATTCTCGAAGTTTGTTCAATTACAAGCCGTCAAAGGCGAGGCTTGCCGTAGGACATAGTCGGCGACATCGGAGGCCCGCGCGCGCTCGCTCACCGGCTCGTACTTTCCCCCGGCTCGTCGTTTCGCGGTAATAATGGATTCCCTGTGTCTGCTCTCGAAGCTTCCGACCGATAGCTCCGAGATTGCTTCTGCCTCGCCCAACCGACCTCTCCTCCTCCGTACCTCCTCCCGCTCGCGCTTCCGCCGAGCGGCCGACATCTCCGATTGGCCCCAAGTCGCGCGGGATTATTGCATTAAGACGGCACCGGCGCTCCCCTCATCCAGCTTTTCGTTTCATAACTTTCGCGGATTCCCTTTTCCCCGCGAATTCATAATTTCTTAAATCCTAGTTTATAATTAGACGAGCAACTTTTACGCGAGATCCGAGTACACGAGTTTCATTCGCCTCGCATAAATTTACAGTTGTTCAAAGTGTACCCCTGGGACTGTATTTTCTTATTTCATTTTGAATTAATAGAATTCTACGCTTTTATCATTTTTAGAATTTGATTGTTAGAAATAACGAAAATAGAATAAAAAAAGGTGCTTGAATGAATGCGGCAACTGGAACGTGGTTGCGAAAAAGTGGAAAAAAGTTTTTTGTACAAAGTCTAAGAGATTCTCCTGACAAAGTCAATTTTGCGCGAAAATAATTGACAGAGTCTAGTTAGTTAGAGTTATGTTATTTTTTTACATAATTGAGACATCGTAAATCATTATTATCCACTTCGAAAAGAAGTTAGTAGGGAGCTCGGAAAAGAATAGCAATTAATCAAACAAGATAAGAAGCTAACTTAGATACAAAATAACACAAAGATCGCATCAAAAGTTTCTCATAATAGAGAGCCACGGATGCAGAAGTTCATTTCCCTTGCGTAATATTAATATTCCTCAAATAATGATATACCTACATTGCGTCGGACAGCAAGGAAAAAACTGCTTTGAAAAAACTTTCTGTGTTATGATCTAAAGTAATTTGGTTCTAACATTTCATGCTGAAGATTTCAGGTTGCACGTTTCCGAAATAAATGAGTATTTGTCACAGTAAATTTGAATATTTTGATATTATTATCTCTAACGAAAACTAGCACAATTCGAATTTTCAAAAAAAGAGATTCCTTTAGCCAATAAGTAGGTACTAAAAAAATGTATAAAAGATACTTAATCGTATTTTATTTAAATTTATCAGTATGACCAAATTTTAGGTTCGTGAATTCGCTTATAGTTTTAACAAAAATTAAATAACTATGATAAATCTAATAACGTATTCTTCCGCGGAAAAGCATGCATTTTCCGCAGTCTCCGCAGTATAACAATCGCAGAGCCAACGAGCTACATTATAAAGAGGTGAAGTTTTTTTGCCAGCGCCTGAAGAGTCGGTAGGTGGATGCAGTACTCACCGCTCGTTCCTCGGTCTCCACGATGAGGTGGTTATTTTTGAGCGTCAGAGTGATGATGTTCCCGTTGGCGTTTTTGCTGGTGTGGCACCCGGGGGAGGCGTAGCCGACGGCGCCCGCCGCCATCCCCACTTCCTCCATCACCTCGGTCTCGCAGATGTAGCGCGGCCCGTCCATGCCGTTTACCAGCTGAAAAATACAAGTATGCAGTCAGCTTTAGTGCCCGCACTGCCAATTCGCCGGAATAGACCTTCGGCAATTTATCGCTCGCGTCTTCCCTCCTTTTATATCTATACGCCCGTCGCACTTGGCCGGCGCTTTTTCCTACCCTCCCTCCTTCTCTATTTTATTTTCCTCGTAAAAGAAAATGTTAGCGAGAATGGGGGGATCCGCTTTTTCCCCTCGAGTCACGCGAATTTGAGTAAATTCAGCCCCATTAAACGTCGGGAAACTCGGGGAAAATTCAACGAGCTTTCGTAAGCTCACGGGAAAGTAGGCACTGATACTATAAGTGCGCGCAGGATCTCGAAGCTTTCATCGCACCTGACGTAGATCCATTTCCGTCTCGCAGCTCCAAAAAAAAGCAGAAAGTATGGATGCATCGGAATTTTTTAAAATGGTTTCCTTGTAGTTAAAAAAGAAGCAAGAAAGAAAAATTCGCCGCTCTACGTTACAGCTTACCTCAGGTTTAGTCACCCTCGCCCTCGCGCGTTTCCGCGAGGTAGGTGCATCAGTCAAGCCGACATCCGGCGCGCAAGTCTCATCGATCTCCGCGTGAAAGCCGCTGAAACTTCGCATTTACGTACACGCGCTTTTACCCGCGGGGCGAAGGAAAAAGCGCGGTTTTTACGGGGCCGCGGTGGCCAGGCGACAAGAAGTGCACCCGCGACCTCGCGGCGTCCGATCGATACCCTAGGGACGCGGGGTCGAAATTTTAATCGGAGTCTCCGGCGCTTTTCCGGGAATCCCGCGGATCGTACAACGGGACTTGCTGCTATAAGTAAATTTGGCGAGAGCCACGGTAAGATTACCCGAGAGGAGAGAAAACGTGACGCAGTATTTCCTTGTAGGGTTTATGAAATTTTTAATGGCATCGGCGACCTTGCCGCCTGGCGTCTTTAAAGGAGATTTGTAGGTTATATCTTTAAAGGGAGATGGATCGCTCCTCGTCGATGGCTAAGTGAATCGAGGTCGGTGTGTACTTTGTCGATCAACGGAAATTTTCCAAAGACTGCAATACCTCTGAAAGCTTCATATTCTCTAATCGGCTATGGAGCCACTATACAAATAATATGAAATTTTATCTTTTCTGTTTTCTTTGTGAAGGAGCAAAATGTGGAGCAAGTTTTTCTTTTCTCTTTTCTCTACCTCCTTCTTTTATTAAAAATGCAAAGCGACTTGGTTGGAAAATGGAAAGGATTGCGCAGCACAAAAATTCTCTTAGGTTTGAAAGTCCGAGAGTGGAGGGCAGCCCTTTTCCAAAGTAAAAGGCTGTGTAAAACAAAAAGGAAGAAACGGAATAAAGTGAGAGAGTGGATGAGAGGCGGAAAAATGCATCCGGGGTAAATTGACAGTGAAACCGCGAGAGGGTATTACATTAGGTGAGGCTTTTGTCAGGGATCGAAGTGCCACTTTCCGCAAGTGAATGCTGCTGCCGCGTGAAGGACCGAGAGCTGGAATTTCCGTGGAGCATTATATAACGTTAAAAAAAAAAGAGGAACGCCTAGCATTGTGTCACCTTCTTTCTTGACCGATTCTCCGCTGTGACAGTATGAAAAGACCTGATATTTTTTATCCTTTTTGTTTCCTCTCTTTTCATCCGGTTAAAGATGAAGCTTTCGACAGTTCAATTCAAAAATTCAACTCGAATTTCTTTTTTATTAATTTGTGTATTAATAACTGTAAGAACAAATTTGTTCGCTAAGAGAAGAACTAAATTGCATGTACTCATGAAAAAGGATATACTTTTGATTTAATTAATTTAAAAGCATGCTTGAATAAGACATATACTAAAATAATGTAAGAAGAGCAGTAAAATAAAAAAAAATGTTCCGACGATCTCGTTTTGAAAATGAAACGCTACTAAATTTTCTCGGATTTTTAAAAAAATTTTTCAAGAAACGGCGAGGATAAGTCTGGAAGGAACGTACGAAATCTCTGACGCGCACCTTCTGGCGTATGGCAGTCACGCGGCTGCTCCGTAAAATCTCGAATTACGTCGTTGAAAAGAAGTTCTCACCGTCTCTCCGTGTTACTTTACTAAATTCCCTAGTCGTCGTGTCATTTCCGGGCTGCACCTACTTAGGCTGCTCCCTCGCCCACTCCGAATCTTCCTCTCGGTCTCGTTCAAATGAGCAGGTCAGAACGGCGCACTCTAAGTCCCCGGGATCCCTCGGGATGAGCAAATAGACGGCGTGGGGCCAAAAAAGTCTCGAGTGCGAAGAGGCACCGACTGATTACGGAATTTAATTAATTCGGTAATTCAATTATAGCTTTTGGGTATAATTAATTATTGCGAACGGTATTTTGGCGGAACAAAGTGACGGCGCGTGACGAATTTTCCTGCAAATGTTTAACGCGGGAGAATGTTCGCGAGGTGCTTTAAAGCTGCCCGCGCCATTGCTTGATTTCGAAATTTTAACGAGATTAATGTGAACTTAATTCGTTCTTTTGCACGATTTCCGCGAATTGCTAAATTGAAAAATACAATTTACATTTCTTGAAAAACTAGTCATTATTCTCGTTCAAAATGAAATTTCGTCGGAATTGCATTAAAAAGCTTTAAGCGAAAATACGCGAGTGTATCACGAAATATATTAGCGAGTAATCGCCGTAAATTCGTGAAAATGCTGAAAAATAGTGGCGCGGAAAAAATTGGCATACCCAGGGCAGTATTTCTCAATTTCGAGGCGCGCGTTTTTCCGACGAGCTAGGGCGGTCGGAGGAAAAGCGCGGGATCGAGGGCCGAGGACATCTGAAAATGGCGGGAAGAAGAACGAGCCCGTCGTCGAGATTAACCCGTTTGTTCCGGCGAATAAAATCGCTTTACGGGAGGCGGGTATATAGCGGTGGACGGGGGGAGTAGCGGGGGGCTCACCGTCGCCGGATTCCGGATCATCCCCGGGTGAGAGCCGCGCACGCGCAGATTTATGCAAACTGCAGATTTATATCGGGCTCTCCGCGGCAACAACAGCTGCCGCGATGAACTGCTGATCCTTTTTTTCGCGCTTGTTTCCTTATCTCCCTGCTCCGTCTTTTCGCTTTTTCGCGCTATCGCTAAAGCGAGCGAGTCTCGCATGCCACTTTTTTCCTCCTCGCCGTCGACGATAAAATACTTGGGTTGCATAAGCTTATGCGTTTTTAAAGAATGCTTCAACCTGTAATGTTGCATTTACAACAAGATTACGCATGCAGATGTATCATTTCTCACTTTTTTTTATTTATGCTATTGACTTATATGTTTTAGTCTTTTAGAAGGCAATTATAGTATATGGTATAAAAATTAAGTATTAGTTTTCCTTTTTCTTTTTTATTTTAAATTTGAAAACTATAAAAGTACTTAATTGTGTACGTTAAATAACAGAGGAATTTTTAAATTTATATTAATGTATTATTATGCACTTTTCAAAAGATGTGCTTAACCAATTATGGTGAAACGAAACTAAATTTATACGAAGCTGAGATAAAATGTTTACGAAAAACCTAATTATAATTAAACGAGCAGAGAGAAAGTCGCCCATTTAAAGTGCATTTAATAATGGTCAATCTTATCGCAGTTATTCAGTTATTTCACAAGAAATTTTACCTTTCCTCGTGCAAAATCATGCTAATTTTCTCAGAAAAAACTCCAATTATCCTACATCTTACATAAAGCAGTTAAAAAAAACACGTATAAAGAAGCGTACCGTGCACTCCTCCGAAACGCTCGGCCATTAATCTCCATCCAAATTTTGTCGCGCGATCAAAACTCTCGAGCGAAGAGGCGGATCGGACACTTAGCACACTTTCCGCGAGACAAGATCTCTTTCCCGCGTCATTATCCCAGAGTCCGACACCGCACCGTCGCCCTAACCAAGGGAGGTGTCGCGCGTTACTTTTCACGACGCCTGCCTGCGCGCATAAAATTCAAAAAAATTTAGGCGGGATAAATTTTCGAATGTGCGCGCACACCCACAAGGAGGGGAAGTACGAAGAGTGGCTAAAGGTATAACGATCGCCCGGGCTATTTGCATGCGCTCGTCCCGTTTACGACGCTCGCGCGGTTGTACGCGGGGCGCGTGACTCGCACGCTTTTTCTAAGCTTACGCTGCTTTTGCTGCCGGTGCACGCGGCGGACGTTAAAAATTAACAGCCGCGACTCCGCCTCTCGCTCCTGGTGCAGTCGAGGTGATGTCAGGGCGCCTCGCTCTTCTCGCTTCTTAGGTGCGAGGATCTTGACGGCTACTGAATTTCGATTAGCCCGAACGTGACGCTCCATTAATTTTCAATTTTTAGCCCCGCGTCGTCGCGATGCTTTATTTTAGCGAAAACCGCGCGTTAGGCAGGCTCCCTCGAATAGCATGCAAATGGTCGCGCGGATGGGCGGAGGCTTTTAATACTTTGCAAATCTCTACCTTGCTTTCGTGTATTTTATAAGGTTAATTATTTTGTAATTTATGTTTCGCTCTTTGCTGCGAGGAAATTATACTGTATTTGCTAATGAGTCTCTTTTCAGTTTAATATGCAGCCATTAAGGGGTAATGGATTGTGTTCACGGTATTTTACAATTTCAGGGCATCTGAAATAAAATAAAATAAATAACAACGCAAGTATTTTTAAATTTATTCTAATTTTTGTGATTGCCTGTCAAAAATTTCTTTTAGTTTATTGCAAAAATTGTAAATCCGCTTTATAATTTCATTTTTGATACATTTCGACCAATTTTAATACTTTTTCATTTTTTTTTCATCAATTAAAAATCTTCCTGCTCTTGATTTTAATAATACAGGAATTCAATTTTGTATTTCTAAAAAAATTAAATACAAAAAAAATCTAAAATGTTAATTCACGAAGTGCAGTATAACAGGCACTTAACGCAGCGAGATAGAATTTTACAGCGGCGCGAAGGACTATACGGACCTCCTCCACTTTTGCAGTCTAATCCTGAGGTTCTCGCACGGCGTGGCTCAATGCGAGGTAGTTGCCATCTAAAGTTCTCTTGAATGCCGGGTCATTGACTGTCTGGCAGTTTAGACGAACAACTTGTTAGATTCGAACGGTGCTTTGTCGGTCACCGCTCAAATATCAGCACGCGCCTTAGAGCGGCGCAGGTAGACCCGTAGCCTCTTTGACGTTATTCTGATTTATTCGCCTCACGGCCGAGAACCCGAAACTCTCGCCCGCGGTATCTAAATAAAATCTTAAAATCTACCATCAGACACCCGTAATTATGGCTGTTTTTTCTCGGTAATTGCACGGGCATACATTTTTACCGCGTTCCGTGCTTGTTTCAAAAATACATTTTCTTTCTACCAATTACGAAAATAATGTTTGCTTATTCTTGAAATATTTTGCATGAATATTTTTCAAACGCTGTATAATGCATTCTTTCCAGAATATAATTTCACAAAATATTAAAACCATGAATGAAAGTAAGTTTTACACTTAAATTATATCCTACATTTATTCGTATATTTTCATTTGTTAACAAATAAACATTTTATCTATAATGAAGTTAAAAACAGCAGAAAGCATTGATAAAAAAGAAACTAAAAAAATGATCATCTTAAATATTAAAATTTAAAGTACTGAAATGTTTAAACTATAAGAATTCTATTCTAAACCGTGATCTAATTTTAGAAGTACTTTCCCTACACCCAACGCGATAAAACCGGGCAGCTATATACAGCGTCAAATCGATCGACCGCATCAGTCGCAATTATCGGCGGCGCGATTATTCGGTGCGTCCGTCGCACCGACGTTTCGTTAGCCATCGTCGCTCATCAAGCCGCGTCCGGCGACCCCGCGACTTTCCCTCCCCCCGTCCGCACCCCCCGCGGCCGCAAGGGGGGGAGGGTCATAAAGACCGAAGTTTCCATGGGGGATGCGTGCGCGTACCTGCGCGCACGGGCCATCCGAAAACCATTGCCGGCGGCGGTAAAACGTGGCCGGCCGAGTCGTTAACCGAGACCGCGAATCGAAATTTTGCGAGCCCGGCTCGCCCGCGGACTCGGCGAATTGGTCGTTCGTTACGCGGACGAAGTTGCCCGCTCTAATTGCCTTCCGCCGGCCCGAGTGTCTCTGACAAACACGCTCGCGCATATTCGCTCGCGCGCGCACACGTAGCCGTGCGGCGGGCGTACCCTACTCCCCCGGCGCGGGGGAAATTAATGTTACGCGTGATTATTCTCTCGATTCTTTTTTTTTTTCACGGCCAGACGGAGGCGACGAATGCTCCGGCGCCGAATCACTGGTTCGCGCGGTTTTAACGCTCCGTTTAATTCGACCTTTTTTGCGGGCTGCGCGCGCGCTAAAGCTGCTTTCGTAGAGTTAAATAGGATTCCTCGTGAAATGCGTCATAGAAACGTTTTTAGATCGCGAAAGAAAAATATAAATTTTTTAACGCCGCTGCAAATCGGAGCACTTCAAAGTCGTTGAACTAACTTCAGCGAAAATACATTTTCATTTTATCTGGTGATAAGGTATACTTTTTATCGTTTGCGGAAAGATTTATAGAATTCATCGTGAGTAATGGGCGCTAAATAAATAATTTAGAAAAGTGCGATCTTTCCTGTGTGCTTTAGTTTTCATAGGCTGAGAATAAATGAAGATACCGTTGTGGCGTGACTCATGACTCTGATACCACAATGGAATATTAGTCTACAAGAGTGACTAGAAACAAACAGCGTTACTTTATCAATATTTTCTTTATTATTCACTATTTTCTTTGTTACTCTTTGATTCTTTAACGTCTGCTCAGTGTATATTCAAACTACTTTTTTCTGCGCTAAAACACGCGAATCTGAATTTTTGTCAAAATAAACACAAGAATCGCATTTAAGAAGTTAAAAAAGAATTTACAGCGCCCAAAGAATCTAGAATCTCCACTGCAAATACGTTATTTGAAATTCCCGGGGCAAGTGGGTCGCATGTAAATCTTGGCTACCAGTAGAAAGGAAATCCCGGCGTAACAAAGCAGGAGCGCGCTTAGTCACAGCCGTACATCGCGATTAGACGAAGGTTAGACAGGGGCTCGCGTAATACTCGGTAGACTCGAGCCTCTCTAGACACCGGCTAGACGGTCTTGCATGGCCAAGGCTACGAGCGGTATCCTTTTTCGCTGTTTGGCTCGCCTAATACGAAATCCAATCATCCGCCGGGCTATATCTATTACCTCAACAGAAGACGAGAGAGGAACATCACGTGCTACCGCATTCTTACGATAGGACATTTATTTGGGAGGGGGAGGGGGCGACGAAAGTTCGATGTTCCCTTTTATGGTATCTGTGCTTTATGCGCTTTCGGCGCGCGCATTTGCATGACTTATCGTTAGCACTTTTATACGGGCACCGCCGAGAAGTTCGCTCGTAATATACGTATTTGCATTCGCCTTGTAACAGCCGGCTCGGCGTAGTTTGATTATGAGCGTGCATGTTACATTTTATCATCCTATGCGCGCCTCCGCGAGAATTTCCATTCGCTCATTTGAAATGAGGAAGAAAATTTATAAATCATTTTTTCATTACGGCTTCCTGCATATTGAAGCCTCTTATTTAGAAAGTGAGTAAATTTAACTATTTTTTATTAAATTTTAGGGTACGTAATTATAGTTTTTAATAAAATATGTGATAAATGTGCCCATCACATTTGTCGGTTAATAGTACTTACTTTTAAAATTTTCTGCTAAAATTAACTTTATAGACTATTGAACAATAATTACAAAATTATTGAATAACGTATTGAATTAAATTATGAATGCACAAGTACATTATTTAACAAATTTTATTTATTGAAGAATAATCGTCCATAAAAAAGTATTTTTTAAACGTGAATGAACCATTTACAAAGAACACGTATAAAAAGAAAATGAGTCAATGGTGTTAAAAATAAATAATTTATCGATATACAGGCGTTTGCTCGCGCCACTTGATTTGAATCGAATCCTCCGGCGAAAGCTAAGGACCGATTTATTTTTCGGAACAAAGGCTAGTGACCCTGACTGCGGGAGGGGGGAGGAGCGGTTGCTTTCACGATCCGCTTTGCCCGTTCCTTTTCCGTTAGATCATCGCATAATCGCGCCTTTCTAAAAGGAGTCATCCACGCGATGTCGGCCTTCTCTCGCGCGAGCCGCGATCCACCTTCTCGACAGCCCCCGTCCCCTCTCCCCCTTCCTACTTCACTCTTGTTATATCGGCGAAACATATTATTGGAGTTGACGATCGACTTTTACGGCGCGCGCGGTAATTTCGCAGAACTTGCGCAATTTGTCCTTCGCCTTTTACACGGCATTTTATTAAGGAAAGCTCGATCCTTTTGAACAGTCCTCATAAACGTCGCGGAATACTTACGCTAAGACCATCGTAAAAAGCGCGCGCTCTTTTTTCTCTTTTTCTTTTTATTATTGCTAATTAGTTTTCTCGGGGGGATAATGGCCCACTCGTGCCGCGGTTTAAAAATCAAAGTGTCTCCGATGCAATTAGTTTGTAGACTTTTGTGCTGTTAGCGTCGCGATGTTTCTTCCTTCAAATCCGGCGCAACATTGAATTAATTCGAAAGGTTCGCATAACAAAATTTGATTGCAAGGTTGAAAATAAATAAGAGAGCCGAGAAAAAAAATATGCGATGGAGATAAAATACAGGTTATATCCAAAATCTAAAAAGGACAAGCTAAAAAGCGCCCACCCTTGAGCGAGTCAGCCAAGCATCTCGTTGATCCCACGGAGCGAAGTAGCCCGCGATTGTCCCATTTTCGCGCTACCCGAGCCTTTCACCGCTGGCGCAATTCGCCGAGTTTGTATACCTACGCTCCGGCAGCCTTAGGACTCGCTGCGGCCTCCGCATCGGCAATACCTCCCGAATCGGCGCCACGGCGTATATCCAGTTTTACGAGCCTTGACGAATATGCGAAGATGCCTCGCCTCGCGTTCGGCGATATTCCCGAGCATTTCGAGAGGATCTGGCGTGCGTTCTCGTTAGGATATTGGCGCGATCACGCGACGCCGCCGTGGCGGGATGAGGTCAAGGCACCATTGTTTCCGGCTAAATGTGTCCGGTTTATTTTATCTTCCGTTGCACTTGCAACGCCTCGATCGTAAAGTTACGGCCGTGCAGACATTTTTTATTCTCGTCGGAAGACTGCATTTTCTTCTCAAAAGAATGTATTTTCAAAAATTATTTTGAATAATTTATTATTACAGAAGAGTTAATTGTATTAAAAGCAATTTATTAAGAAGCTTATTTTTTATTGAATTATGTAACTGAATTCTTAAATAATTACAATTATTTTTAAATTATTCTCTTATGTATGTATATTAAAACGAAATATTACATATTTTTATCCATTTGGTATTTTTAAGGTTTGTCATGAACTGAAATAAATTTTTTTCAATCAATATGTTTAGTTATACGACATCGAACCTTAAAATAAGCAATATAAAAACTGGTTTTGAAAGAGAGAGAAAAGAAATTGCAAAGCGCTGATTTCAGAAAAAGTAGGTCAAAGCCTGATATTATAAAACGAAAATACTCCAATGACTCGTTTTCAGAATCTGCATAGCCATATCTTTTTATAAATAAAATCCATTTACAATCAAATGGGTTCGTAGATGAAGAAAAAGCAATTTCTAAACTGTACATGCGTTGTTTTTCTACATTCTTTGTAAGTATTTTTTATTAATTTCTTTTTTTCACTTTGTAGACTGCAGTGCTTTGAAAATACTTTTCCATCACAGTTAAAATTTCTAGATATTTAAAAAAGCACAAAGCTTTATTTAATTAAATGAAGTTTCCGAAAAATATAAAAAAAATTTGTTCGACAATATAAAGTAAAAGCGTCAAACATTGCGTATACACGGGGACTCAGAATTAGTTACACATTTGTATTTAGTTAGTTATTTTCAAAAATAAGATTCTGTATTTTATTTTGCAATTAAAAGTATTATCAAAAAAAGTATAAGAAGTAATACAGTAATTGGTAAGTAAGTACTTTATTTGCACGAAACCACAAACAACTTGATTAAAAATAAGCTGCTTTGTTTATTAAATAAAATACTCGATTTTTTCCAATTTTGTACACTTTCTAGAAAAGGAATTGCAAAAAAAGAAAAAAAAACGGCATTATTCGAAAACGCTCAGCACTGCGAGCGAAAGAATGCAGGGCTTAGAGCAACGAAGGAGAAGTCACGAAGGAGGAAAGATCGCGACATATAGGAGAGGATGCAGCGAGGGCCGCGACTAAAGCCGCGCAGCGCAGCGAGGCGCTTCGTACGCGGCGCACGCCTCTAATTTGGCCTTGGATCTAATGCAAGTCGGCCCGGCGACGGGGACGCGGTTCATAGACCTCGGACGTTGCCACTTCAAACAGTTGCACTCGTCACGCTGCGACATCGCCGGCCGGGGTGGGGAGGCGAAAAAAAAAGCGAGCGAGCGAGGAGGCCGAATCGCGCGCGTCGCAGATAAGGCGCACGATGACGCGCAGCCGCGCGCACGGCCCAACTTTATTTTTCGAGCTTCTTTTTTTGCGCGCCGCGCCCCGGGCCCCGCGTTCCCACCGCTACGCCTTAGGAATATTAGCCGAAGCTTCTTTTCGTCGCTCGGAAAAAATTTTATATCCTCCTTTTCTTACGCTTCTTTCGGTTTTTTTTAAAGTAAATGTACGTGGCGCACCTGCTTCCTGTACGGGTGGGACCCTAAAATTTAGCACCGGAGCTTTAATTGACTTTTACGGGTGTAATTAAAAATGTCGTAGAGGATAGATGATGGTAATTATCGGCGAGGATTAACGAGGAAGTTTCACGGATCCGAGGCTGAATTTTGAGGCAAACGCGGTTCACCGAGCGCGAGTATAGGGTGTTCTAAAAATAGAGAGCCGATGGCATTCCGCACGTGTCATCGCGAGATTATATATTCCACGGGTGTAGCCCAGCGCGGCACTTCTAGTCGGTCGTAACGAGCGAGGAATTTCGATTCCCCGCGAATCGGCCCAATTCCCCGGGGCGGAGCTCGGAGAATTTTTCACCTCGTCGAGCGGTTCGCGCGCAAAACGGGCTGCCCTTCCGTCGGGAGGGACGAGAGAGAAAAAAATGCGGCGCTGCGAACTTCGCGGGAAGCGATAAGCGGATAAAGAGCGATGATTCATAGAGAAAGGAGCGAGCGGGCTGTAACGAGCTGCGTTATAACGAGCCGCGGGAGGCTTTGTAAAGGCTCTAGCATCTCCTCGTCGCAATAAAAGGCTGAAAGATAGAGAGGCTTCCGACAATGGGCGCAGCGGCTAGACCCTCGTTTAACGATGCGCCAAGAGCACCGCCGGTCGTTTAGGTAATCCTCATCGCCCGCGGAGAACTTCAGCCTCATTCGCGAGCTTTATCATTTCATGTAAGTGTTATAAATGATAAGTGATGCTTCGACGTTAAAGGCTCGCCCGGCGATACGAGCCTAGCTGTACAATTGCGGCTTTAAAATTTGCGGTAAAGAGGTACTTACTTTTGACAAGATCTGCCTACAATGAAATGGGAAATCGTTCGGAAAATAGCAGTTCTATTGCAACAATACTTCAATGAATAAAAAGAACTTG
The DNA here is from genome assembly GCA_900480045.1 of Eurytoma adleriae. Lineage (NCBI taxonomy): Eukaryota > Metazoa > Arthropoda > Insecta > Hymenoptera > Eurytomidae > Eurytoma > Eurytoma adleriae. The sequence continues at coordinate 77,783 of UXGC01000063.1, read as the reverse complement.
GCTATAAATTGGATCTTCATTTTTTTACACTCGTTTGAGAAAAAAATAGTATGCTTAAATAAACTTTGTTATTATAATATTATGTAGAAGAGCAAAATTAGTCAAATAAAAAGAATAAAAAAATCAGTAAGTGTCTGTTATAGAGCAAAGCTACTAATTCAGATATAGATAATAGTATTTTGTTCTAGCGTTTATACTGAAATTTGATTATTCACATATATCGTAATAGCGGACAGATATGCCTATTTACTTATGCAGGTAATAATTATCAGCAGTATGTAATTGTTGGATTAATTGTGTAAGCTCGTATGATAATTAATTCGTGGTAAAAAGAGTAATAAAGGCATAAGAAGGATAAATATTTAAATTTTAAACGTCGGAAGTCAAAATGAAAACAAGTCTTGTATCAGCTCTACGATTTCCTCCTAATCTAAACTACGTCTGCAGCGCTTCCTGTGTTTCTAGTCAGTGTCAAATTTTTGCATTCTCTATCTCAATGCATAACTTTTTCATTCATTTTTTTCAAAATATTTTCTTTCACAGTATAAATTTAAAGTTAATTCATAAAAAATATACTATCTTTTTAAACGTATTGTATATTGTAAATCATGAAAGCGTATTAATTACAAAATTTACTTTGACAAAGATTAAGAGCAAAGATTAAGACTGTACGAATTTTTTGGTACGAAAAATCTTCATTTATTTCAGTAAATCAACAATTCTGTGAAAACATAATCTCTAAATCAAACTATGTTAATGGGCTCCTCTCAAATGGAGATTCGCGCTCATCGAAGCGAGGTATTGCGATGACTGTTGATAGAGCTTCGACCGTCGACACGGAAACCCAGAACATCTCGGGAAAGAAAAGAAAGCGTTTGCCCGCGCAAGTCCACAATCCTCCTTCGGCGGTCCATCTCGCCCTCTTCCGCAGCAGTCATCCCTCTTCATACGTAAGCCGGTCGGGCTCCTCTCTCGGGGGGCTCGCTCTCTCGGCCGCGCGCGAGTCAAAGCGGAGCCGCGCCCGCGTACAAAAGCACCTTCGTCTTTGATTTCCTCGAGCTGGCATAGTTTCCTCGGTGGAATTCTAAGGAGCCAGGCAGGATACACACGTGCAACGGGTCGAGAGTCGCCGGTACATACACTCCGCGAAGTTGGAGAGGCGCCGCAGCTGCTCCGCGGGCCGGATTTTCTCCCGCGGGCGCCGCGAGAATTATCCCGGCGAGGAGGTGGAGGAACAAAAGCCATCCCATGAATTACAGGGCGACTCGCGCGCGTGATTAATGGTCGGACTCCCCTCGCGTCGCGCCGCGTCCGGGCCCGAAACTCGGACGATAAAGACACGATTAGCTCGGCCAATTATCCGCGATCTCGCGCAAAAAGCACACGGCTCGGGGCTAATTTCATTTTAGTAAGTGCGCAAGACCCAGCGCCCGAACTTAATGGGAGGGAAGAATTCGGGCCAAAAATTTTCGAGCGAGCGGCGCGCGCGCCCAGCTTTCGGCGCGTCCTGCCTCCGGACGGATATCGTCAATCTTCGCTTCTGTATAACAGATCTTTTGCTTTCTTTTGCTTATTACGTTTTTTATCCACTCTACTTTATTTCCTTCACTCTCTTTTGTATCTCTTTAAGTTTTTCTAATAGTTAATGCGGTTATGATCAAACTGCATCAAAATTTAATTCAAAATTTTTGTTGCAAACATTTGATTTTATTTTAATATTTTTAGTAATATTGTAAAAATTGTATTAAATTCTACGAGAAAAGATTGTGTTACCTCATCGTGATCACTATAAAAGACATCCAAAAATTGTTTTTAAAAGATTCGCTTCGTTTTAAGAATTTAAAAGCTGTAATAAATGAATCACGAAACTTTTAATGAAATTATAATTAAAATCACAAAAAATGAGACCTAAAATAGCACTTCCAAAAAAAAACTCGAGAACATTGCATCAGCGAGTTATCGAGGCCAGCGATCGTACAAAAACTGGTCCGTTAGAGCGGCCATCGTCGCGGGGCGTCGAATCGAAGAAGAAAAATCGCCGTCGCCAACGGCTGCGGGTACACTCGCGCGCGAAAACACTGCGGAGCAAGAAGCCGCCAAAAATAGTACGGGAAAGGTCAATTGCGCGCCGGCGTGACAAATCGACGTACAGCGCGGGGGAGCTCCGCGGAGCGTGAAAGCCGCGCGGCGCGCGACGCTAGTTCAAGGTTGCGAGTTAGGCGGAAGTCTGGACCGGGCGCGTATGCTCCGTTTGGAATGGTATTAGCGGCGGGCTATGCCGCGCCGGCGAAGTGGGCACGTAACTTTCGAAAGGAGCGAGCCCCGGGCCCGGGCGCATTAGACGCGGCTGCGAGCCGCCCGGTAACAACGCGACGCGCGGGTTACTGACTCGGCCCGCCGTAGGACATTGACTTTCGACGCGCCACGTCGCCGCGCTTCGACGCCCGCCGCCGCTCTATTTTTTTGCGGATGAGCTTTTAAATTTGGCCCGGCGCGCGGATCGGCCTGGAAAAGCGCGCCCGCGGAAAAGTGGCTCCAGCCGGCGCAGAGGCGCGCGGTGTTATTGACCTTTCTAAATCCGCTTATAAATAGCCTGAGTCATGCACAGCGGCTGCTGTAAACATGGCTCTTTTGAGCTCGCCCGGCGAGCGGCTGTGTGGAGTGCGAGCTCAAATCGGCTTGTTAATTCCGGCGAATTTCAAAAGCTTTAAGTTACGCCGTTAAACTGATTTTTATTAAAATCCGCGAAACGCCCGGGCAGCTTTATGTCACAGTCGCTCTTTAATCAGGCGAGCGTAAAAATTAAACGCGACAATAGCCGAGCGCCAAATATTTTCTGTTTAAACACTGGGATATTGTGCGCGTTTCGAAAATAAAAACGAATGGTCCCGCGCGCATTTGAACCACATCCGCATTGTCCTCCCGTGCATCGTAAACGCGCCAATGGACCTTGAGCCGACGTGTACTTTGCAGACAAAAAAAAATTTCCCACGAAGGAATTCAGCAGCCATCGAAGCCGAGGCGATAGATGCGAGAGAAAATAAGAACTTTTTCCGCGAATCCCATTCGGCTTTCACGAGGGCTTTTCGCAGCGAAATGCGCCGCGCTGGTTTTCGCAAGCGTCGCGATGAAATAACAGCGATAAGGGATTTCCCGCTGAATTTCCGGGCTCGGCGCGATACGCTCGGTATTTACTTTGATGTCTGCGCCGCAGTTCTTTTTTTCCTTTTTTTGAAACACGCCGCGAGGATGTTTGCAGCGATGCGAAATGCAACAACGAAGATGAATTGCCCCTCGTGTTTTCCGAATTCCCGGTTTACGCATAGGCGCGCGCCGCGATCCGATGGATTTCGTTCGTTGCGCACCGAGTGCGTGAGTCCGCACAAAGGACCGGCGAATTTAGACTGTTTCGTAATCGTCTAAGCGGGAACCAGACGGCGTGCTAATTTAATTCCCCTCTCTTTGCGGCCTTCTATTCGTTTTTGTTTGAGTCTAGTCTGGGGTCCTTGAGCCGGCTAGAACCGTTAGAGGTGGCAGACGGTCACGTCTATTTGAAATCCTAGACAAGGTTGCTGATCCCTGGGTGTAAACGACCAACCTTGACTTTTGGTTTCTAACGCTCAGGTGCCAGACGGACTTCCCGTCTATCCTTTCTATTGTGCAATCGGTGTTTTGACCGACCCCGCCGCGGGCTAGAGCGTTAGTCAACACGCGGCTAGACTCATTTGGAATTCGTCGGTGAGAAAAAAATTGCAGACCGGTAGGATTGCTATCGCATAAAGAGCAAATTTTATCGTGTATCTTAATCATTTTTAATGAAGTAATATGCATACGCCTATTTTTATTTTTATTTTTTTTTGTACAATGTCCTGTTAGAAATCACTTATACTTAGAACTAAAAAAACAAATTTGCAGTTGTAATTAATGAATAATAAATAAATATTTGATTGAAGTAGTTAAATATAATGTTTTAAAAAAATTTGAATTTCATTAATAAAACAATTAAAAAGTTGTGAGAATGATTCTGATTTACCAATTTAATTTGATAATTAATAACTTTGTGACTATTAGAGCGTAAGTTTGCCGTCGAAGGAAATACCTTTGCAAATTAATATTTGGTATATAATAGCATATTTTATATTTATAGAAGCCGTTAATCCCCGAAATTAGCAACAATAACAAACTGTTAATTGCACTATAAAATTAATATAAATGCCATCAAGCTAAAGATTTACTAGGTGACAATAAAGAAAAATCGTTTCGCGATAATAGATAGAATAAAATTGGCCAAGTGCACATAACTTCTACATTAAAGAAAAAAATAACATTAATGAATTAATTCAGTTGTAGTAGACTAAATGATAAAGGTCGCGGAAGCGTAATTAAAGAGTAAGCTATTGTCTTTAATCTGAAGGCTTTCTCAAGAGCTCTCTACTAGCAGCTCCGTAGAACAATACGGCATTTTATTCTCGTTATATTCACGAGCAGCGAAGGACTTAATCCTCGCTCAGGACTTAAGGTGTGTTTGTTCCTCGGAGCCGACCATTATAAAACATCGAGACAACTTGCTTGTTAGAAGCGCCGGAAAGTTCGAAAATGCACTCAAAGGAAGTCCGAAGTTGCGTCATCCTTACAAGCTCCAGTAAATTTTTGGACGCAACTTTTCCTCGCCTCATTTGTTCTCCTTTATCGGGCAACTATACACAGCGTCTTCCTTTCCCGATATGCCCAGAGTCTTTTTGTTTCTGCTCTTCGCGAAACTTTTTTTCTCGCACACTTTGCATAAAGTAGATTTCGCAGAAAGGAGGTATATCCCTCTTTATAAGAGCGAAACATTTCTCCAATAAAATCGTCACAACTTTTATTTCAGCGTCCAAACTCGGGTAAGAACGGAGTCGCGGGTGATCTTCCAGGGATGCAGCGTAGCGGGAGTAGCGCGCGGAGCCCGGCCTTAAGACTAAAAGCTATAAAATAATTCAGCAAGCCGAAACAAATTTCCGCTCGATTTCTGCATGTTTCATGTACTCCGGTGCGCGCGCGCTCCGGCAGCTGCGCGCCAACTTATCTATCCCGCGCCGCTCCCCGAGCGCTTATGCGGGATTTAGGCTGAGCGCTCAGCGAGTCGACTAAGCGCTGCTTACGGGGTTCAGCGCGTTAAAGCATCGGATCCCGGGGTTTCTCCCGTGTAAAGGAAAAAAAACGTAAGAGAGAGAGAGGAGGGGGAGGGATTTTCTTCATCCGCGAGAGAGGGCCACTCGGCAGGTCCCCCGAAAGGCTAGGCTCCGCTAGGAAAGGCCGATAAATCAGGCGGATACCGGGGCCGGGGGACCTTTTTCGCCGGACTGTAACGCGCCGACGCGCGGTACACGCGGGAATTGGCTCGCTTTGACGCAGCCCGAGGTCGGGCGGGGAGGGGAGGGCAAGCTCAAAAGCTCGGCGCTCCGCTTTCACGGCACGTACGCCCGGTATAATTAAACCAATTGCCATTCCCCGGGACTACTGCCGGCGGTATTATGCGCGCGAAGCGCCGGAATATAAGTGGGCGCCGAACCTCCGGAGTTGCTTTGATAAAGACGCGCGAGGGAGACAACGAGCTGCCCGAAGTGCGCCAAGGCGCGCCCGCGGGGTAAGAGCCGCGCGCAGCCGAGAAATGGATGGTAAGACGTGGAAATGCAAATTGCGACGGGCTCCCAATCAAATTGCTCTTCAGCCTAATTAGTCGGAGATAACTTGGCTGCTTCTTAATCTATTTTAGCTTTTGAAACATTCTGGTATTACTTATATTTTGTTAAGCAATGTTGAAGAATTTTTTATTTGAATTTTTTTATTTATTTTAATTTAAACTTCGAATATTTTAAAGCATCTATAAAATAAAGAATATCCTTTATAAAATGAATTTGTATTATAATTTACAAGAATTCGATTTGTAAGCTTTTCTGAAGTTCTGTTAAAAGCATTTCAATTATAGACTAAATATTTAAGGAAAGGTTTTCAAAATCTCATCAGCTTATAAATTGTAAGAAAAAGCCAATATCAATTTCATGATCGATGTGCTATTTAAAACCTCATTCATTCCTTTATAAGCACATCATTTTGTAGCACTTTTATTATTTACAATTTACTTTGATTTATTCACTATTGAGTTTACGATGCTCTCGTGTTTTAAAATTTACGAATATATAATAAGTATGAGTCATGAATGGAGGAGAGATTTATTGAATGCTGACTGCGAGAGATTCGCAAGGAGAAGATCGGCTTTTCCTCCGAATGGAAACGAGACGTCGCTGTAAGTAAATAAGAGGAGTTACGAGATTAAACGTTCCCTTCCAACTTCTTTATTTCAGAAATGGATGTGGATTTGCATCGATGGCCTTCTGCCAAATGGTACCACTTATTGCCTACTTTTGCTGGGAGCAACGTATCAGGAGTCGCGACAATTCACTGCAGACAATGAACCGACGATGTACGCGCAGGAATAAAGGCTGCACTAGATGATTTGCATTTTCTGTACATAACTGTCTGTAAAAAAGTTGATGGACTCGATAAAAGTGACAATACCATCGAAAAGGCCGATTAATAACTTCTCGTACAAAGACTTCATTTTGATTGTAGAAAAAATCGTTTGCCCGCCTCTTCTGTTACTAAATTAAATCTTCATAATCTTTAAAGTGCTGGATTTGCGGATAAATCGTTTGCCTTCTAATTGATACGAAATGCTAGACTCGCGGAAAGACAATTCTACGAACATTTAGTGTTTCATTCTTTGTTCGATGAATAATTCCTCTATAAATTTTCCATTATCGCCATCTACAAAAATTCCGAGAACTATTCTTCTTAATGCGAAGAGGAAAGAGGGGGGTGGGGTGAAGTGGAGCGGGATGAAAGTAAATCGACGCGATGTAATGGAAATTCCGCATGGAGGAGGCAGGCGCGCGCTTGAAGCAACCGAAGATTTCTCCTCGCTCCTTTCACTTCGATCGCTCCTTCCCTTTTTTTTTTAATTTTACAATTTTTTTCTCGCTCTTTCGTCAACAATTCCCCGCTTCGTAGCCCGAGGTCGCGGCGATTAAATGAAATTGCGCTCCGGTGTACGCTGCGGGAAAATACAGCGGGGAGGTCTATAATAATATCTACGGTCCGGCCGATGGCGCGGAGAGTGTCGGGAAAATGCGACCTCGAGATAAGGAAAAGACGAGATAGAGTAATAAAAGGAGAGAATGGAGTGATGAACCGCGGCCGCCCATTCGCGATAAGGCCGAAGGGAATGCGAGGCCGCGGGCCTATAAATAACTTGAATTTGCGCTCGCATGACTATTCGGCTTTGACATTTTTGCTATCCCATAAATAAAGGAGTAATCTACTACATTCCCATTCTCCCTTGTAGGTTTTATTATTGTTTGCGATAAATATAACAAATCATATTTTTTAACGAATTTTATTATTCTGTTACGAATATATTTACTTTATAAAAAAAATATGATCAAATAATAAACTGTAGGATGAAAATCGTTTATAAATTTTCTCTCATCGTTAAAATGTTTTTTCGTTTATTTTTCACTCATTTAATTTTCAGTTTGCGAAATAATCGAAAAATATCGGAAAAATCATCAAGAAAATCAGCAGATTTCATAAACGAACATTCTGCTAAATAATTGCTCGAAAGAGCGGAAACAATTACATAAAAAAATCACTAACCATCCAGCGCACACATCGCGAGAGCGGAGCGCGCGAGCAAATGAATTAGATGCTCTCAGCAAAGTTTTCCTCGCGGAACTTGCATAATGCAGCAGTCGTGCCTCGCGGTTTCAATTAAACGTCATAACCGACACATCCCGGTAATTGTTCGCGAAACTCGAGCGCGGGTCCCGCGGTGGCGCGCATTGGAAACGAGTCGGCGCGCGGGTGAGCGAGAGAGAGAGAGAGAGAGAGAGAGAGAGGCGCGTTAATAGCTGGAGCGAGACGGCGCGCGATTCTAAAGTGCTCAATGCCACGCGGGCCGCGCGCGCGAGGAGAGCCCGGCGGCCTCGTTAGAGTCACGCCAGCAGAAGCTCGGGGGAGAGCGAGAGAGCGAGGGGGGAGGGGGAGAGAGACCTCGAGACGGCTGAACTTGACCGGATTTATCGGCGCGGCGGCGCGCGCTGGAGGACGAGCGATGAATTTCCGCGGGCGCTCAGGGTCGCGCTAGGCCTTCTCTAGCGGCGGATTTCACTGCCAAGGCTGCCGTGCCGCGGCCGAGGCGGCGACGCCGGAGCCTCAAGGCCTACGTGCCTCCTCGCCTTTTCTCGAGTGCGGACAGCGGGAAGACCGACCGCCGAGCGCCTCCTCTCGCGAACTCGCCGTATTAAACTATTCTCAAGGCGCTATGTACGACCTATAATTTGCCCCACTGGAATTTCGGTGCCGCGAGCTTATGTGCGGCTTGATATTGCAACAGCATTTTAGGAAAGCAGTTCTTTCTGGATGAATTGCTGATTTAGATGTTATGAATTTATTGCAAGTTTTCACGTTAAATGGAAAATTATTGCGATTACATGTTTTTGGAAATAAATAGTTGACAAAAATATGATTATTAGATTGAATTTATAGCGTTGTAAAGAGAAAAAATCGTAGTTTTTCTATTTCTGTAGATTTTAGTGGCAGTAGAAACAGACGAGTATGGCCAGACAAGGTTTTAGCTACGTTGTTTAAAACTTTCCGTTGAATTGAATAGAAGTCAGTATTATATATCAAATTTAATGTCTTTTTCATGCAGTGAATAATAATGACGTCTTTGTAAATCCTTTATTACTTTAACATTTTAATTTTAGTTAGTCCCCTAACAATAAAAAGCTGTATTCATAGATTCGCTATCCTTTTGAGATAAAACTCTGCGTTTTAAACTTAACACAGGCGATACTATTATAATTTATAATTTACGTTGACGTATATAATTTTGTTTAAATTATGATTATTGTTACATAAAGATATTGATAGAATGCAACTGCTAATCATATAAAATACATTCAATGAAAAAAAAGAGTCTAAAATAGTAGTATGTAAAAGGACTTCAAAGATAAGTAAGCTTTTAAAAAATTGATGTTAACAAAGTGCACTTAAAATTATAAACAAAACAAATGAAGTTTACAAAAAAGTGAATATTTTCAAGCATTTTCCATTGTGACTAAAAATACTATTGTATTTACTTGTCGCTTTGCTAGGAGACAGAGGCCTATACGAATGCCAAAAGAAAATGACGCACACCCCGTTAATTACGACTGCGGGCGAAGATTTAAAAGCCAAAAGAGTACACAGAGGACAATCTCGTCATTGTTCGACGCTGCGCTCCTTTTTCCCGGAAGGAAAATAAAAAATTCAATTCCGTCGCGCTGCGCGGCATTCCCTTTTTTTCGCCGGCGAGACGCGGGCGCTCGCGCGTCGTAAATTCAAAAATTTACAGCGGCGCGCGCGCGTGCATAAGCGCGGCGCCCGGTAAAAAGGCGTCCTCGAAAATGACGCGCCACCTTTTTAAAAAAGACAAACGCAATAGCGAGGGTGCGGGGTGTGCGGCTTTTTACACCGGTGCCGCTTTTCGCGACGCCCGGGCTCCACCTCTATTCGATTTCACGGCAATCTTCGTCGCAGCCGCCGCGCAAGCTGCGGCTTTCCATCTGGCGTTCTTTCGTCGATCGGCATCGATTTCCCCGCCCCTCCCCCTTCGCCTTTCTCCGACTCGATATATGCCGAAAATGCTCCCGGCCTCCGGGAAAATACCCACTCCTGGAGATTGACGCAAGCCCCAAGTGTCGAGTGCAAGCTCGCCGTGCTGGAAACGCTTTTTAAATTAGAGAACGCGCGCTTCCAACCGGAAATTCACCTCGCTTGTTTATTCGCAAATCAGGCCATTGTCGACCATAGTTGAATATTCGACGAAACTCGATTTTCTTGACGCATATTGTTGCTTGATCAACATTTCACACTGGGTGAATCATTCGCCTATTGTCATTGCTTTTTTAAGCTTTATTGTTCTGCGCTGTTTTCATTTTGTTTATTACGTGCGTAAATTTTTAACTGCGCAAAAAAAAGCAGCGCGTAAAATCTTCACGTTTTAGCTATCTATATTGCCATTTCCACGTTCCCACATTAAATCAACGACCGCTCGATGAGAAACATTTATATGTAGTTAAATTCAGTGTAGTATAAGTAAATAATTTTGACAAAAGCTTCACACGTGACTCAAGATTGTTCGTACTAACTATAACTAAGGAAATTAAGTCACCATATTTTTAGTCTATCCACTTGAAGCAACCGAGAGAAAAAAACAAAGAAGAAAGACTCTTAAACGCAGCTACGAAACTCTTAAAACGATCGTCGCCGGTGGCTATTATAAAAGCGGGACGCGAGCAAACGCCATCCTGATCAACTTGCAAATTATGGTGCTCTTAGTTTCGCCCGGATCTGCCGCGCAAAGGACTAGGAGCTCACGCACACGCGTAAACTTGCGTCTCGGTACCGTTAAACCGACGGCGCGCAACGGGCGCGCGATAATAGCGGCGAAGAATATTGTAGCGGCGCGTGCGCGTGGAGTTTGCAGCGTCAGCAGGAGCTAAACCTACAAGCTCGAAGCTGCGAGGGCCCGAGAAATTTGCGGAAAACGCGTCGTACGTCGTTGACGCCTCGAGAATTACGCGGGCGAGCTAGGTGTGGTTATATCATTTAGTTTTACTAGGTGAGGCGTAAAAGATGCGATGGCTCTGCTACGTTTTTATAATGTTATAAAATTTGATTAAGGTTTGATGACATTTTGCAATTAAAAACTAAATTAATTTAAGGTGTAGTTTTGAGTTATTATAGCTGTATAATTTATAGTTTCGCTTTATTTTTCAAAACTTTGTTCAAATTCCGGTCTTGAAAAACAATTATTCGATAGTATTGTATTTGATAAAGAATATCTCGAACTCATTCAAGCGTTTAATTTCACGATATTGTTATTTAAATAAAATAGGTCATTTACCTGTTTTTAACAGTGCAAAATAAAAGTTTGTTTACAATAATTAATAGTAATAGCTTTCTATCTATATTGACTTTTATAAATTCAATTTAAATATATAATCCTCAATTTTACGTATTTTTAAGTATTTTTTTTACGAATCAATTAAACAAACAATCAAAATTAGGTGAACAAGTAATACTCGGCGCAGTGTAAACGAGAGAAACGTAAATTCCGCTCGTCGATCGCAGATCGAGTCCTTTGCGGTCCGTTAGTGCTGATTCTACATCCCACGCTGGAGAGTTGATAGAGAGAGTGAGAAGGGGGGAGGGGGGGGGGCGCCGCCAACGCGAGGTTAAAGGGCCTTACTGCACCGCTTTCGCGGAATCAAGCGTAATTCAGCTCGAGCATTCTCGTTATGCATCACACGCGCGCGACCTCGCGCTGACTCGTCTGAAAGCAGCCCCCGCGCGCGCGCGCGCGTTAAACGTCGCATTATCGCGCTTTCTATTTTCCGGGGGAAAAATGGGCGAGGCGGGAAAGACAATTGCAGCGGAAGCCGAGGAGAAAAAAAAGAGAATCTCTCGGAGGCTGAAGGATCCTCGAGGGCGAACTTGTCGAGTCGGCCGGTGTGCGTGCAGCCGGAGAATGAGAAATTGCGCGCGATGCTATATACGTGCGAGCGCGGAGTGAAGGCGTTCTCGTGTAAATTAGGACGCTCGAGAGCTGCTAGGCACTTCTGAAAATAAGCCGGCTATTCTCGTAAGCGACACTTGTCGAATGCGCTCCGCGTCGAACGGCTTTTCGCGCGCGCGCGCGCCCCGGCTCAAGGTTATTAAACACTAGTTTGCTGCATTGGAATCGCCACTTAGCTCCAAATGTTATCGGTACGGCTTCAATGCTTCGGTGTACAAATTATTTTTAATAATTTAAAGATCAATTCGATGATCTATTTTTAAAAATGTTGTTTATTGCAATTTATTTTTTATTTGTTTAAAAAGATAAGCGAAGAAATAATACGATGAATAATTTTGAATGCGGATACGTGTTTATGGAATAAATGGCTAATTCGAAAGTTATTAAAATTTCTACGTGCAAGTTTGTATTTCAAAAATAAGCGGGTCTAATTAAAACGGAGCTTGAAATTAATTAGTTTACGTAGAGCAGAGAATGCAGAAGATTTCGCGCACATATAAAATGGATCAAGGACTAATCCCTTCCAGCTCTATGAAGTGGCGAATGTGTTTCTACAGTATGAATCCGGGGATTCTTAATGAATTTTTTAATGAAATTCTCAAGCGTGGCAATTGTTCATTCGACCGCGAACGACTTCCACGGACTACGTTCGAATGTGTTCTCGTCCGCAAATCTTTAATTAAACGCGGGCAGGAGATGTCGCAGCTGGAAACTTTTGTGCCACGTCATTTTTTTTAAACTATTTTACTGGAGAATAAATTCGTACGTCTTTGATCTCGTGAAAATTACGCTATTTCGTTTTACGAGCGCACTGCGTTAATTGTACAAAAAGAGTATGCTTAACTGATAGAGCAAAAACGGGATGTTAATTTATTCCTCGCTTGAATATTTAAGCATACTTAAACGTGCGACCTCGAAACTGTTCAAGTTCAAAATAGAATATATGGCGTTCATTTGTATTACTGTCTACACATGTTGCAGACAATTGATGCAAATCAATTTTAATGCATAGTATACGTTTAATAGGACTATTTTGCATTTTTTTAAATAACAATAAACAAGATTGCTTTTGTTGTTAAATTGCATGAAGTCTCGTGAATACGATAATAATTGATATACCTGACCTTTTAATGTATAACAAAGAATAGCAGTAAGTTAAAAATGCATTTATTGTAATATTTTACAAAATTCAACAAATTTGCCAGTACAGGCTGCAAATTTTACATTGTTTCAGTCTTATCTAAAATTTAAAATTAGGTACCACCACAGTTTCTTTTATCACCACGAATTAAACATTAAAGTATCCCAAACAGATACAAAGTCGTGAACACAACAATGACTGTTTCAGGAGCAATTTGAACGGAGGCAAAACTTATTCTATTTCGACGCGGACCGGAACGTTAGACCTTGAGCGCGCAAACAAACCGCGGAAGGGGGGCAAGGCGGGACGCGGTGCAAAAAGCGCAACTTGCCGATATGCAAACGATTTGAAGCGTAACGCAGCCAACGGTGACGTCATCGTCTCTGTGCATGCACATAGAGTCGCTGCTTTTTTTCCTCGCGTTTCCCGACGTATTTTCGGGCGCGCTTGTGCGCTTTACGTACAGCGGCGGGTCAAGGGTCGGACTACTTGACCCGCGGCACTCGTAGGTGTATCCGCCGGATGATTTGTCCAATGTCACGACGAATAACAGACGAGCGAGCGCGAGATTAGAAATGCGACGCAACCGCGGCCTTATCGCGGCTCGCCAATTTCTTCTTTTTATCTGTATTTCGAGGCCGCTTTTTCTTTTTGCCCGAGCACTGGTAGATTCTGCATCTAGTGACGAAAATAACCGCGCGATTGCGTTGTTTTCCTTTTATTTTTATTTTAGATACAAGTGACTTGTTATTTTTTATGTTTTAAAAAACATTTAAAATAGTGTCGTAGTTGTGTTGTTTTCTTATTTTTATGTTTGAGGCGCTATTTATTTAATAAAATTTTTATTTATACTTCACACAAAACACATTAATATAGAATTTACAAGGCTAACGTAAGAAAAATTTTAACTTTATAAATTATAATCACTTATGCTTATTTTAAAAAAAAATTTACCGCATAATTATAAGAATACTTTGAAAATGATGATTAAACGCGAAACAAGAATGAAAAGCACACAGTGGCAATCAAGCAGCGCGGTAGAATGAAAATAAATTAAAATTGCAATACGGGTGTGCTCAGAAAATGTTGGACGTTGAAATTCGGGCTAATTCGCAGGGCCTTAATCAAGAATGTACAACGAGGCTCTCTCTCTCCTCGCGCGAAGACTCGAAATTTCCCTCGGAAAATCCGACCTAATTAAATCCCGGCACCGAGGGCTCTGCTCGCGACAGCAGGCTACAGAAGGAGAAGAGCGGCCGGGCGAAAGTACACGTGGGCGACGGCGGAAACTTGGAATCCTCGGGCTTAGCCGCCGGTGTCTTTCGCCGTCAAAGCGGTCGCGCTCGGCAACATCGATTCGGTTAGACGGGGGCTCGTGCGAGGAGGCCAAAATAGAGAAAGAGAGTCGGAGAGAGGAACTAGCCACTCCCAGGCGATGTACCCGATCGCCCGGCGGTTTTGTTTGCCCAAAGCCGCGCCGAGTCCGCTAGTGTGGGCGCATTAGCATCGCTCGGTTACCTACGTAACGTTAGCTCGGAATCGCCCGGCTTCGGGTTAACGGTCAAGGTTACAGGCGACGAGTGCGAGCTAGATATTTCAAGATCAAACACTCGCTCGTCGAAAAAATTGTATTATCGATCGGACTTCCCCCTTTTATTTCTTTGCAATTTGCATAATCTATTCAAAGGCAAAATGTAGATTCTTTTTTTGCTTTAAATAATTTATAACGGACGAATTTTATAAGTCTATTTGCATACCGCACGTTTACGCTTTTACGATTTTTCTGGAGAAAGGTTGACAAGTGTACGTGGGATTTTGTGCAACGAAAATGAGGCGAGATTAATTTCGCTAATTGAAACGAAAAATAAGGTTTGAGTGTAGAAAAAAGGAACACCGTAAGTAGGATAGCCGGAGTGGTATTTTCTATGCCGTGGAGGGGAGCGAGGCAATCGCTCCGAGACTCGGTTAACGGCTCTTTCCTGTCTAACAGTGAATGGCCTTTGTGCTAGCTCGCCGTGAAACTCACGGTCAAGGCTGTTACGCCCGACGTCATTATCTAACGCGTTACGTGTGCTATTCTAACGAAAGGGAAACACCGGTGAAATTAAAAGTAGTAAACGGGTCGCCCGCTCCGCTTTCTCTTAGATTTCGCTTTCGCCCGTCCCACAAACGCGTTAGATCGCCGGCGCTCCAACGAAAGCGAGCCGTTTAAAAGCGCCAGGCACCGTCAAAGCCGCGCGCTTTCGTTAAAAAAAAAAGCGCGGGCGCAACGAAATTTGCTACACGTCCGCGCTAACGAGGCCACGGTGTAGAAGATCCGCGGAAGTTAGATTAAGGTCGACGAACGCAGAAAGCAGGATATGAAATTTTAACGAGGCCCGCGAGCGTTTCTCCGACGAAACGCGCGCGTATAACGCGCGGTCCGCGGAAAGGAAACGGGTCGGCGGGGGAGGGGGGCGATCGCCTAATCTCGTCAAATATGCAGTGGCCTGCGCGGGACAGCCGCAGACCGCGGCTTCTCGCCGGGGCGCCACCGACTCCGTCGCCGACGGGCTCAAATCTCAATTACCTATTTACGCACCCAGTGGCCGCTCAATTACTCGCGTCCAACCGAGTCACGCGCGCCGTGCCTGATTTTTTTGTTTCCTCGTCGAGAAAATTTTATGCGCGACGGATTGATTCCTCGCCCGCCTCTCCGGGGGAATTTAAACGCTGCAGTTTTCTCGTTACTGTGCGAGGCTGCCGCTGCAGTGGCAGGGACGGTGCTCTGCATGGAATTTGCCTTAGGAGGATATCTGATAGAATTTAAATCCGAGCGTCTGGTGAATTGTTTTTTTGATTTTTCTAAACTATGCATCGGCGAGCCGCGTGGACGTCTAAGCACCCGATGCAGGTCAAGTGGATTCGCTCGGCGCGGAATTGCAAAGCGCCGTTTTCTTCATGCGAGCTCTGCTTGAATACTCAATTAAAGCGAGGATCGCAATCGACTAGGTGGTTCGCATTTTAATTGTCCCTGGTTTATATAATATTTTTTTCATTTTATTATTCATCGCCTAGAGTCAATTGATCAAAAAATTAATTGACTATATTTTATACAAAAATCATGATTTCTATTTAAATAGAAAACTGTAAAATATACAAAAGGGTATATAGTAATCAATAGGTTTCAAAAGTTGATTCAAATTATTGATTTTAAATTCTTCTTCATAATTCCATACGCTTATTTGATTTTATGCAGTCGACAATAACCGTATAAAAAACCCGTATTTCCATTCATTATTTTTAACAATTTTCCCGATTGCACTCTTAATCAACGTAGCAATTGTAAAAAAAAAAGTTTTCAAAATCGAACAAATCACTTTAACGTTCCTCGCAAAATAGCGCTACGCTGGCTGCATAAAAAGAAATAAATCTTTTCAGTCTGAGCTATAAATGCCGTCGGTACTGGAATCTCCATATCGGCTCATTCAAAATCGCGCTCGATCGTTTACGTGAGCACCGGGGTTAAAAAAAGCCGGTCACCCGGCCGACTGGGCGAAAAAAAATCCATAGGCCAGGGCACAATTGATACGGGCAATTCCGCGCGCAAAGTCGTATTTCCCGTTGATTGATTAGGTAATTGGATTGTCGCGAGCCGGAGTTTCTCTATCCAGCGCAATCAGGAGGTCGTATTTCGCGGGCGGGAAGGGGGCGGGAGCTCGGCCACTTTGACAAATTGCAGCGGAGCGCGTCGAGCCGTGAAGCGGCGGCGCGGGGCTCGAACCGCGGCGAAGTTTCGTCGTATACGCGGAAACGCGCGCGGCGGGATCGAATTACTGGACGTTTAAATCATCGCGAGCAACGGGACGTAAGTGGGCCACCGAAATTAACTTCGGCCAGCGCCAGCTGCAGCTAGTACAAAGCGAAAGTTAAATTTTCGCGGCGGCTGTTAATTAAAATTTTTCTCCCACGCGGTTCCCTGGCTATACTTATGATCGGTTAATGATATGTCGCTGTTCCCTTGACCAGACATTTTTTTCCACTTTCGTCCAGTTGAAATCTTTGGAGAAGCAAGCGATTTGTGCCGGAAGGGTGAGGTCGGTTCTACTTACCTGTAACAGAAAAAAGAGCATACATTAATTACGGTTAACATCGGGTAGAAACGTGAGAAGTTGATTTGAGCATAAATCTTTTTTTTTTAAATATATACATGTTATTGGAAGTTCGTAATTTTTATTTTTACTGTTACTGTATTTTTTACAGAATGCGGAGTATTTTAATGACTTTTGAGGAATACGAGATTAGAAGGAGAAGCAGTAAAGAAATTTCGAGAGCGCAGTAACGCAAGCGATTGTTTTCAGTTGCGCCTGCCACGCAAACGTGCAAACCACAAAAGAGAGAGAAAGAGAGGAAGGTTATTGAACTTGCGGAAACAAAAAAGTCAAATTTCTCACGCGAGCGTATTTTACATTCATAACGTTTTAAACAATATTAGGCGTGTAAACAATTTAAAGAAAAGTGAGAAATTCAGCGATTAAAATTTTTTGTTAATTTAAAGTCTTAATCTTGGAAGCAGTTTCACTTCTTAAAATAGCTAAGAAAACGTTTCAAAGAGTATAAAAATTCGAAAGGTTTAATAACCCGAATTGCACTCAAAGAAAACTTTTTAAGCGTTTTATGTAACAAATTTTCTTAATCTAAGATATTCCAACTTTTTACGATTCATAAATACTCCAATTTTAACTCCTTCAATTAAAAACCAACACCGCTTCCTAGGAAAAAAGAAAAGAAATCTTTCAAAAGTAAAGACAATTTAAAAATGTCATTTCACGCGATCGAGCAAAGAAGGCAAAAAGGAGCGGGCGGAAGGAAAGTGGAGGGAGACGAATCGTAAAGTCACGTCTGGGCGCGAGGGGTGGGCAGGAGCGGGAACGAGATGCGGGGAGGGCAAAATCTATGACTGATAAGGAGCGCGCGCTCAGTTCCCCGGCGCGCTCCGAAAACCTAAATTTTCCCCGGCGATACAGTGCTCTAGATTCACGGCGACATACGGCTTTGTGCTGCCGCGCGCTTATATATATGGCGTACCGTTGGGTCCGATCTATAATACGCGGGCTGCGCGGCGCGCGATAGCACGTGCATTGTGTGCGCGCGGCATCGCAAATGCGCGAAGGAAGCCGCGTCGACTCCGATCGCATAAAGGGGGATTTCTTTCGCTGTTTCCCCCTATTGCCCCAAGGCGACTTGATTTTCTTTCCCTTACTACCTCCAATCCCGTCGATTCGATTTTTCCTACGGTTAACTAGCTTTCTACGGTATTGGGAAGACGTTATCGGATTATTGCACAAAATTACTAGGGAGGTTTGCTATTGCAACTTTTTCAGAGCTGAACTTTTTTTTAATATCTACGCTCTTTATTAAATTTTGGAAAACTTTAAGTAGTTTTTTACATTCTTTTTTAATGTAAACTTTTTTTACTTTTTTAAAGTTTTCTTAACTTCTATTGAAATTATACAGTGTTTGTAACCATAGTGTAAGGAAAATATAACTAAAGTACACACCAGTGCATATTTTTTTAAGCTTTAAATTAACTTTAGAATATAGAAACAAAACAAAAATATTCATATTTGTTTTATCCTAAATAAATCTTGAAAGGGGTGAACAAATTTGTTTATTTTACTTTATAAAAAAAATAATGACTGAAAATTTTATGTCAGACTTTAAGTCTTTATTTATTTAATTTACAAAACAAAAGCTCTGGGTTTATTTTACAATCTACTAGAGTGATTGTATTATTTGATTTATATCGCCAAAGTTTTGAAACCTTGAAATGCAAAGGTAAATCTAGAAAATGTTCGGCAAACAATTCAGCATCAACAGCATTTTATAACATCTCGAGTCATGCTTTTATAGCATCTTTCGACGACAACAGCTACGGCACATTAATCAAGTGAAAACCGATGTCGCAGGCAATAAAGAACAGAGAGGAAATAGGGGTGGTTGCGCAGGGGAAATGAAATTTCGGTAGAGTTCCCAGAGCAACTGTGGGACGCACTGTACAGAGGGTAAATAATTATTCAAACGCTTTTCTCCTTTAGTCGAGCCTACGGGGAGCCGCGTGCAAAATGTACAGCGGCCGGGCCTCATTGTGAGGGGGGAAAATTAAGGGCAAGGAATTCACGTACTTCATGAATACCCCGGTGGGGGACAAAGGCCGCGCAAAAGCTCCCCCTCCCGCGCACTCGCGCCGCGGCCACTCTCCTTTTCACTCTTTCCTTACAATTCCCTAACAAAGTATATGCGCGGGGAGCCGCCGCGGCCGCGCAATTTCGTGCGTTTAGAGCGTTTCGTGACGCGGGAGAGATGCGCCCGGGCTATCTGCCCGGCCTCCCCTCCCGCCGCGTGAGAAGACTTTTTTTCGCGGCCGCGGCACGAGGAAAAAAGGCCGGGGAGGAGAGGTGGCAGCGAGAGGCACAAGGGAACGTCGAATAACAAACGGCGAGGAGGGAACGGCGCGCTTAAAAGGAGTCGCAAAAATCGGCGCGCGCATACGTGCGCACGGGCACGCCGGAGGTGCAATAAAATATGACAGGACCGTAATCACGATTCTTTAGAACTCGCTAGGCCCACGGCCGCCGCGGCCTCCCCGAAATCTCTCTCCTGCGCCCCGGCACCTTTTCTTTCCTTTTTCTCGCGGCCCCTCCGATTTCTCTCTCTGCCTTCCTCCCGTGCCCTTCGCGCGTCCCTTTGACATTTTACATTTCGTTGAGGCAGCCAGCTTTCGCTTTAGTATACGAGGGACTGCAAGTGCCGCTTTTACTGGTCCGAAATCTTTGACTGGCGTTTGGGGTTGGAATTTAGAGCTTGCACGTGGGCCTAGTGCAAAATCGCGAAAATCCGATATCGAAGGATTTTAAAATCGTATTTTGGAAAACATTAGCGAAAGCATTTCAAAAAGAAATGCAAACTTTCCTTAATGTTTACCTATACTGGTAGGACATTAGGAAAAAAATTTCTTTTCTGGAATTGGTTAAGCACGTTCGGCCGAAGCTTCGCAAAACGGCGGTTCCCCCGAGAAGAGTTCAGAACGACGCGATTTTTAATCCCGGGAATCGAGGAAGTAAGCTAAGCGCGCTAGACCGCAAAAACCGTGAATTTCCGTCGCTTCTTTGCTCCCCGGGTCCTCTTTTTTCCCGGCGTCCAATCAGTCCGGCGAAGGAGATCCCGCAGCGCGTTTGAAAAGTTGACAGACGACGAATACGCGGGTACGCTCTTGCTGATGGCAGGGTATTTTCTGACTCCCGCCCGGTCGCGGGAAGGGGGGCGCTGAAAAATAAACGCCGGCGAGGCAGAGTTGCAAAAAATCCGGGCTGCCGAAAAGAACTAGAGGGAGAGGATCGAAATTGGAGCGAGGAGAGTCTAAAATTGGGAGAGGGTTAATTATCCCGGGCGTACACGCGGGGAGTAATAATGGCGGCGTTACATCGCTCGGAGGAAGAAAAAGGCTTGCGGTTCGGTTATGTATGTGTGTAATTGGGCGAAACTCACTTCTTTCGAAAGCCCGAAACTGAAAGATTTATGATGCGCGAGTCGCGCGCCTGCGGATTTTTCGAAATTTCGCTCTTTGATTTATACCCCGCGGACCGCGTCAATACTCGCGCGACCTAAAAGAGATCTACGGGACTGCATTTGTACTGTATTTTCTCCGTTTTCCGTGTTATTGAATAAATGAAAAGTAGTTTTTCTATTATTGATCATACAAAGTTAAGATAAGCTTATCATTAACATATAGTTTCTACTTTAAAAGATGTAAAATCACTTTCCTCAAACAAGATGTTTATTAATTTAAAGGAAAAATTTTCATTTGACTAGAATTCAAGTTACTTCGATAATTACATAAACTATTAAAAACAATCAAATCCCTTGATTATTACTTTCAAATAATTTATTATACAAATGGATTGTTATACAAGGAAAAGTAATTAGTCTAATCGATAAGCCATCAAATGATTAAAAACGTGAAATTTTAATGAAAATTTCGAAATTATAATTTCAAAGCATTAATTAACGAACCGTCTAACGATCGATGCTAATCACTCGACCAGATTACGTAACCGAGCAAACTCGTAACTCCTTCATCCCCCTGTATCCGCTTCATAGCGCAATGACAGTTAAAACGATAACAAGAGGAGTATGTCTCGCGCATCCGAGATTTTACGAGCGCAGATAGCTGAGCGTTAAGATTGACCGCTCGGTCGGGCAGATAAAGGGCCGAGGCGAATCGTGTCAATATCGCCCGGGGGATCTCGCCGCGCTCCCGATCAGCAATTCAATTTAAATGAGCCGGCTCTCTCCTGGACCGTCGGTGGCGCGTCGCTAAAATTTTACGAGTACCCGAATTCGGTCGCCTTTGTGCCCGTCGGGATTGTTCTGGCCTTTTCGCCGCGCCGCCGCCTCCGCTAATAAAACTCCGAGCCGCTGGATATTGCCCGGACGATTGCGCGCCGTCGCGGCTTGTTACCGTAGCGCGGGATTTTCTTATTGAAATCTCAATGGGCGCGGGTAGCGAGCGCTTAATTGCTATCGGAAGTTTTCCACAAAGCTTTCGCGAGGCGCTCGCTTCCTTTGCCGGCGAAAGGAGCTTTGTCATGCAGATGTCTCGCCGCGGCTACCGGCGCGGATAAGACCCCCTCCCCTCATGAGAAACATAAATAAAAGAGTAGGTCCCGTTTAATGAAATTGTTCTTCAGCGATGAGTTTTTTTAGTGCGCTTGTAAAGACTTGCCACTTTTAACGAACGCTTCGAATGCAAACTTATAATCAGGTTTGCAAGATTGTAATTGCGTGTTTTCTTTTATGAGCGAATAGAGCATTCAATTTCCGTTTCTCGATTATTTCCTTTGTTTATTTTGAAAAGAAAAATAGCGAAATTATTAAAGGTAATGATTATTTTAGAGAAATTTATATTACATTTCGACACTACTTACTAATAATAAATGAGAGGAAAAGAAAAATGTGAAGAAACGATAAACGTATTAAACGGCATAATATTGTTACAGGCCTTTGGACGATTGCTAACGATCGCTGCGGAAAGCTTATTCGCACACGGATACTCCAAGCACGTACAATAATACCGCGTGGGCGTAGCGCGCTGTGAGCCCAGCTGTATACTCTCGCAGCCTCCGCTTTCACATTCGAAAATTTAACAGGAGCGAAAAAGGAGGAAGAGACGCGGAGGCGATAAGTTGGAATTTTGAAAGCCATCGGAAGAAAGTATACCCATAGAACCGCCTCCTCACTGGCGGCCTTTATAATCAGCGCTCGGCGGAGGCGAGAGAGGCTTACTTATACTCGATGGCCGCGCGACAATTATCGAGGCGAGTCGTCTCCTCTCGCGAAAGTAGCCTCCATCGGACGGAAAAGGAGAAAGAATGCGCTCGCGCCTTTTTTCCCTCTTCTTCTTCTTCTTCTCTTTGCAATTTATATAACGCGCGCCTATATAAAGTACTTGCGCGGCTTGAGCGCGGGGACGAGCAGGCGCTGCGCGAAATAACCGACTATTCGCGAACGGAGGAGTGAGAGAGTGATGGAGGAGAGGGAGAGAGCGCGTTGGTAAATAACTATAATTTCTTGCGGCGGACAGAAGACCGCGGCTTTTTCGGGGGTTGAGCCTGCCAAACGGCCGCGCTCGTTTTCTCTCGCGAGGCTCCTATACTGCAGGAGCTGCTTTCGACTCAAGATGTGCGCGATCTTATTGTAATTATCGAGTTTTATCAAGAAGTTTAAGTGTAATTTTTTACATCAATTATTTACACACTGCATTGTAAGATTTTTAGTAAGTTCATGCAGAAATTTAAAAAGATTTGTTTAAAAAATTATCATATTCTTCTATTTTAATTAATGATTGAAAAACAATTAGGTATATTTTAAATTTTTATTGAAGTTCAAAATTAGATTTAGATAAATTAAAACATAACATTATCTTATTTTAAAAAATTTCTTTTATATTTTACATTATACATGCGCCATTGAAAACTTTAAATAATTGGTAATTTAATGTTTTACAGTCCCTTATGTCAATTTGTTCTTGATGAAATTTTAATAAACGATAATCAGAAAAGTATTACGATATCAATAATTGATTAAAAATGTTCCTCTTTTAATAACTCGTTCGTACATAAATCATTATAATAAAGACCACACTTTTAGCTCGAGCACTCTCTCCACAGACCACAATAAACGCAAAGCAGCTTTCACTTGCACATTTAAACCTATCGGTCGACCCCATCACTCATAATCTCAAAGCCATCTCCCGCGAAAGCATCTTAAAAGTCCATTAAAAGGCCTAGCAAAAAGCGCATTCAACCGGTCGACCAAATTTTTTTTTGTTCGCCACCGTCGATTGAGATGTTTGTTTAATCCCCCCGCGCCAAAAAGTCAAACGGCCAGCGGCAGCGGGATTCCGCCTAAGCTTAATTAAATTTTTTGCCTAAACGCCGCGCGCCGCGAGCCCGGGCCGGCCGGCGTGCGAACTCGGGGGTCAGTCGCATCGGGGCCGCGGCGGCGGTGGAGGGGATGCAAAAGACGGAGCGCGGGCCCGTGGCGCGCGCGCGAGCGCGAAAGGACGATGAACCTGGCCGGGCCGAGGTCAGCCACCCCGCGAACGCGGACGAGCCGCTCCGGCCGAACAGATGGGTCCATACAACGCGGCCCTCTGTGCGCGCCGAAGAAATTCGCCGGGAGAGCGCGATGCAATTTCGCGGCCCCGCGGGCCTCCTTTAAACTCGCGCCCAGGCGGATTTGTCTTCTCGCGCGGTCCGAGCGGACGAAACAATGCGCCGCACTCCGGCAACGGCGTTTGTTATCGCGCAGCTGTTATTTTTTTTTCAGCGGGCCTCTGATGCTTCGGAAATATTTGGGTTTTATTTTCGATTGGGGATGATCGAACTCACTGCTTTTTTATACGCCAATTAGTGCTTTCATCCGTTTCGCGTTGATGAACATTTTTTTTTTAATTTTTTGTTCGGAATCATTAAAATACTTCGTTAGCTTCGATGCTTATTGCACACAGTTGGATTATTTCGCTAATTTTGATCATTATATTTAGGGATAATAGGTCAGACAATCCATGGAGTAATTAAGATTATTAAATCTGACTGATAAATATCGGCAGTCCAACTAAATCAGATTAATAATTCGCAGAATGAAAATCCACCGCGGGCACGCGTCGACTACCCATTTTTCATTTTCATCATGCACAATTACAGTAACGATGCATTTGCCCAACCGCTCGTTATTAACACGCAGCGCGCAATCGCGGCTTTCCCGCAAAATCAATCGGCCTGCATAAGGCCTCTCCTGCCGCGCGCCCTCGAAAACGCTCGCCGCGTGCAATCGTGGAAAATAATCGGCGCGATCGGAGAATGCGAAAGAGAGAGAGAGAGAAAAAAAAGGGGATGCGCGAGGGCCCTAGTCGTGGGAGCGATCGAGGGCGATTTCACGGGCGCGCGCGGAAATTCTTGGCAGGACGGCAAGAAAATATCCGCGCCCGTCGCCTCGTATAGAACGTCGGGCGCGCACGCGTGCACACGGGCGCATTTTGGCCGTGGACCAATGTTTGGCGTCGACTACCTGGCGCCGCGCGCACTCTGGTAAACAAGGAATTCGACCGGGGAGGTTCGTCGACCCTTCGAAACGGCCGTGGTTCAACGGGCTCTCCGCTTTCTAATGCGCCGCGCGCTCTCGTCGACCCATTTCCCCCCTTCAACCGTCCATTTTTTCTCGCGCTATTTTCGACGCGCTTTGGCTCGGTCTTATACTAACACGTTAAGGTCCTCGTAATTAATTTGCTGCCGCCTTGGGCGCGCGATTGTTTGTACACTAGCAATTGCGCTATTAATTGAATTTCAGCATGTTTATCTGGCCGTATCCCCCAATTATTGACGTTATGAATATTGATAATTTGCAAGCCGAATGTGCAACAAAGTGCAGTGTTATTCTTATGTTATAAATTAATTTGTCAGAAATATTATTAAATGTACACTTATCTTATGAAATAATAATACAATTAAATGTATTTGCAATAGTCCCAATTGCAAATAAATTAATCAAAATTTAATTTCGCGAACATACGCCAAATCAATAACTACCTCCAAAATTGTACGAAAATTCCCGTCAAAACTCTCACTGATATACTGTCTAAACTCAAAACTAAGTTTACCCGAATTCCAGCAGAGGAATCCGATGACAGCGAAAATAAAATTAACGCAGACACGCGGAATGAGGCGCATCGAATATTCCCTGTCAGAATGTCTCTCCTTGCAAGACAAGCCGGATCACTATGAAACCTAAGGAACGAAGGCATTATCTCCGAAATCAAAGGAATCGAATTTCCGTTCGAATCCGATCTACGTGCATTACTTCCGCGCACGCGGCGAATTCATTTATTGTTCGCATGTGGAATGCGCGTGTAGGCGTAAACGCAGAGTTTATGAAATTCGCCCCCGCGTAAAGGGCGACGCGCCAAGCTCCACGACGTTTTATTAACGCTCGGCATACTTTACTCATGTCGACGTTTACCCGGCTGTCGGCGCGTACCGGTTTTACGGGATACGTGAGCGTATTTTTTCCTTCGTATACATCCTCGTATACATCATCTTTTTCGCGGTAGGTGCGAGTATCGCGCCGTTAGTGTCACCGTGCAGCGGTACACGGTAGCTGGATAAATCGAAGACGATGGTCATGAAAGGTATCGGACTTCCAACGAGAGACCGTAACTTGCAAGTATTGGATTTTGCTCTAGTGAATGACTCTTTAACTGAAAATAATGGAGAATTGAAGGGAGAAAATACTTATCGATTATTATTCAATATTCTATCAGGCAGATGAAATGGTATCGTTTATATGCAGCAGCTCGATTACTCTTATAACAAAACTATAATGTATTCTGCAGTTTCTTACTATATTTTAAACAAATTATAAATTCATGATAAGACAATGATTTAGGTGAGAATTTCGAAAATTGATAAATATTTTATACACTAGCGTAATTTTTGCATGTGAAATTATAATTCACGAAAAAATAATCCAAGCTCTAATGACGCAATATTATCCGCCAAAAATTATGTCGTCCGCGCCGTTACTCAGCAGCGTTGATAAAACGAATATAAAACGTCGCTGACGCGCCAAAATTTTAATAAAATCCGTAAAATTATTCAAGCCCAGCATAATAGAAACGTATAAATTTAAAATAAACTTCACATAATAACGGCGCTATCGCTGCATTATAAAGTTTACGAGTGGGAGCGCGTCAAACTGAGCTTTTGTCGCAGCAGCCGAATTAATTTCCCATAATAAATGCGCGACAGCTAACGGCTCAAAATAAATTTGCACTGAGATAATTCCGATCGCGAGCGCAGCGCAATAATTGCGCAAAACACATCGCGTCTCGCCGGAGCCGCGGAAGAAATCGAGCGATAATGAGAGAAAGGGAGGCAAGTGCACGTGCGGATAAAGACGCGCGAGCGAGCGTGAAGAAGGTGCACTCTACGCTCGGGAACGAAAAATACTCCCGGCGATAATTATTGCGCGATCGCGCGTGGCCTTTTTACCTGTTGCCGCGGCTGATTTATCGCGAAATCGTCCAAACGTGAACCTACTTTCTTCCCGGGGCCTAAGTTGCCTCCTATGGCAGGTCCCCTCTTTCTTTTTTACCGAGCGTAAATCCATAAAGCGCGCCGTGCGTTTACCGTAAGAAAAGTATTACCCGTCAAGAAGTAAAAGTCGATAAATATATCTCCCCTTAATTTTGTCAGGCCGCTAAAAAAGTTTAACGAAGTGCGTTTTAAAAAAATCTAAAAGAATATTGCATCAGATAAACTTTCCGGGGAAAGCACTTGCTCCGTTTGATGTCGAGATAAGGATAAACAAACTGCCCCATAATTGATAATAAATTAGGGTAATTTTACAGGCGCAATAAAGTTTTAATTAATAAATTATTCCATCTCTGCAAAAGTCCGTACTAAATGTAACAGCGTCGCGCGCGTAATAGTATGCGTTTACAGGGACCGCGGAAGTATCGCATGAAATTAAGTAACCGGTAAAGCCCGCGTCAATGTTTCAGTGTACGAAATTGGCCGAGGCAGTAAAGTTCATCCGTGCAAATACTTTGTAGCGGCGCCAGCTTAATAATTAAATTAGCTTAAATAATATTGTTTCAAATATAATTCACTTACTTATAATTAATTAAATCGCGCATATTCATGCATAACTGCTAAACGTAAATTCTTAATGCTCGCTGTGTGATCCTCGTGAACACACTGTTTCAAGAGAAAATATTAAATTAATTTAAACGATTTTTAAACGTCGTCAGCCATCTTAAAAAAGAAAGCTCCTTAGCTCGTTATTAATTGAAGGTATAGACTTAGCCAGCTGCCTCACCAAGTATTCCGGGAAATTTTTCACTCATTGTGGCGAATTTCGGGGAGATAGCGAGGCTGCCACTCGAGTGAATTGATTAAAGCAATTGTCGCAAGTCCCGCGGAGGGCTTTTTTACGGCACGCAGCGTGAGCCCACTTTGTTCCTTCGCAGCGCTGGAGAGGCCGGAATTCGCGAAGGAGACGCTACGATTATCCGCGAGGCCGGCTCGGATAAGATCGACGAAGGTCCCTCTCTCGAAGAGTTCGGCCACTCCCGCGTCTCATCTTCGCCTCCACGGGCCGCTTCCTTGATCCGTTATCGAGCGAATTGTTTCTTCGATCGCCACGCGGGACCGGGACTGCGATCAGCCTCTTTGTGCGGGACGCGGCCTCGAGTGGATACACTCGGAAATTCGCGGCTCGACTTATCGCTCCACGGCATCTGCCCGGAGAAATCGTCCCTCAGCTTCTGTCTCGAAGAATTTGTAGGGCTTTTTCGTTTTTTATTTTCTCGTTCCGATCTCCATCTGTATTTTGTAAACGTATAAAACATCGAATGTTAAAATTTAATTAATTTTATTGAGCCTAGACACGAGATTGAAGAATCAATTTTCGTTAATTATAAATTTATCAGCGGCTCTGATTTTCAATCCAAATTTGTATAATTAGTCCGATAATAATGATCAGATTAATAATCAGACAGTTACATTTTTAAAATCCAGAAGGAAATTAAAAATCTACAAATTCGACACCCGGTACAAATCCGATAATGACATCATTTTTACGCGTCAGTAAAGATGTTCGTTATAATTTAATTAAAATCTGTAAGAATTGAAATTTCACAGTACACCAGCATGGATCTTCACATTTCAATTGATTATACATTTAAATATTTATTTAAATTTTAAATTGCAAGTGAAGCATAAAAATTAACAGTAAAAATTTTGTTTCGTTAAATAACATCGCGCGCCAACTCAATTTCACGCGGATAAAAAGTTCGGCAGTGTCAAAACAGCGCTGGCAAATCAACTGTCAGACGATCCTCCATGGAAAGGGAGCAAGAAGCGGAAGAGCGAACCGAGCGAAGTTAAGCGGGAGGAGGTTTTTGCGTCCCATAAGCGAAACAAACGAGACGGCTCGCTGTCGCGCCGCGGAAAAATTTCGCCGCGCCGCGCGCTCGCGCACACACATTTTTCGCCTTTCCAATTTCTCTCTGACGGCTCGCGATAAATTCTCTCGGTGTGCATCCCGGCCGCGCATGATAAGCCCCGTCAGATATCAAATGGGATCGTCCATCTCGAGATTAGATGCCGGACGAATGACGCGTCATTAAGTGCTCGACCGGGCCCTGCCTACTCGGCACCGGTCTAATCGACTATAGATAGAGCCACAAATTGCCTCATCGTCCGTAGCTTGCATTTTCGATGCTACTGACAATTTATGGATGTGGTCTTGATTTGTGAATTGATTTTTATTAAAGTAGGTACTCTAGATCTTTAGGAATAAAACTTTGCTTTTTGGAAAGAAAAGCTTTGTTATATACTTATAAAATCAAAGAAAACTATATTATTTTATAGCCCTCCAATTTTATAAAATTGCATTTAAGACACGAACGTTAACAGTATTCTTTCCTCGAGATCCTTCATTTGGTCTAATCGATTCCAGCTCGCTAAAACTCAGAGAAGCATAAAATTGAACAGCGACTTTTTTACGCTCGACCAGTGAAAAAACGCGGAAGAAAAAGGAGGGTTGGCGCTGGAACTATTTTTCTCGACGAATTTTCCGAAAAACGCGCGGCGTTTGACGTTCCGCGGTCGGCGGCCGCGCTACGCATACCTAGCACGGAAGTTCGTCGACGCTGGCCTTTTTCCATCCGAGCCCTTTTTTGCAGGACCTCCTCTCGAGGCGCCACGTGTCTTCCGCCCCCCCCCCTCTCTCTCTGTCTCTCTCTCTCACTCGATCTCCTCTCCAAACTCTTTCCTTGGCTTTTCCTTAAGCGAGCGCACATTTGCGGGGGGACAGGCGGGATCTGGCATTTTTCAATCGGTACGTTTCTCCTTCTTCTTTCATCCGCACCCGAGCGACTGCTCTTTTTTCGCCTTCGTGCATAAGGGGTCGACGACCTTTTTCGGAACGCCACTGGCTTCGATTCACGCGCGAATAGCCATTGCCGCTGATGTTTGGTACGCCATTCGCAGGCCCGCTGGACTTGGAGATTTTTCTTGTGCACTTTTTTTCTAGTTTTCTCGTCACTTTTTTCGACACTGCAGTCGATTTGCAGTCTATTGGATGAAAACATCACAGGTATTTTTATTTTCAGTTCCTTTTTATTACATAAATGCATGGTTTTAAATAATTCTTTTAAAATAAAGTATTCATTGCGGCAATGAAAGCTGCACCACTTATTTTTTAATAAACAAGTAAAGTGGTACGAAAATTACTCTCAAAAAATTATATACATTAATTATTATCGGATTAACAGCATAACGATTTTGGTGCAAATTGCAACTGCGTTTAAAAACGATGATATTTATAATTGTTAATTTTTGCGACCTACTTGATTCTCTTGTTATTATCTTTTCTACTTCAATTGCTTTGTATCACGGAATAATTGTACCGCCTACGCACGATTAGTTTGCTATTAAATTAATTCCACTGAACTCGTGCTCTTAGAGCTTTATGAACTAATGAAAATGACTGGGGCAAACGCATTTTTCCAATTGCACCCAACGCCAATAAAACAAGCGTAAAATTTTGCATGTGACGCCGATTTTCCCTTTATTTACCAAAAAATCCCTGTCACGTACTGCAGCCGATGTCCAGGTGGATAACAGTATCAATCCCATTCCATAAAAACGAATCGCACGTTATCCGTAAATTAGGAGTGATAATAAAAATCATAAAAGTAAGTGCCGTAATATACGGCAAAATTTGCCCTTTTTTACCGCACCCCTCTCACCGTTTTTTCCCGGCGCCATTACGCACACTGTGCGGCGCGGCGCGTAACGCACCTCTTTGGCCCTTGCCCTTTCCTCTCGTTCTCTCTCGTTCATAATGAATCGTCACGGGACGCGTGGGTTACCGCCGAAAAAGTCACGTACGCGCTGGGCCAATATTATTTTCAAAACCCACCGAGCCGCCGCCAGTAACTCATTGCGAAATTCGTGCCCGCGCACATATCGATTGGCCGCGATGGAAAAAACGTCGGACGACAAAAAAAAAAGTCGGTAAACGACTGCCTTCTCTCCCCCGTCGTCTGCTGCGCCTCCATATAAACTACGCTCGCACGTTCGCACCCTTCTACCCACTTGCCTTTTTTCGCGCTATTTTTAGACAATTTTTGCTTTATTTTTTCAGGAATTCCGGCGGAGCGAAGAGCGAGACCGATTGGCTGAGAGGCGATTTGTCGCGCCTCTGACTTTTATAATTAATTTGCCGCCACTCGTTCGGGGCTGTTTTCAGCGGCCGTGGCGAGGGGTGGGAAGCACGAGCGAACGGGCGCGGACGAGATTTTCCCGTCGAACGAGCAATTCGAAGGTTGCCACGGCAAAACGAGGACCCGCTTGCGCGCTTGTATAATTAACGAAGCGCGGCGCATGCGCCGCAGCAAGAATATTAGTTTCGGAATTCAATTTGGCCGCCTAATCAAAAGCACATCCTTCTTATTTCTGACGGGCACTCGCTTATAACGCCGGCGGTATGAATTCGATGAGCCGACCGAATTCCCGCAATCGATAACTCGCGCGCGCGATTATTCATCCCGCCTCGCAGCCGCGTGAATTTATCGTTTCTTATCTAAGCGGCGCTTAATAATGCTTAACGAGAAAAAGATTTTTTGACCGATTAATAACGGGAGGCCCGCGAGTGCTTGCATCAACATTGTCGCGGTGAAGTAGACCGTGCATTGTGCATTTTCGAGACGAGCGAGGGTTAATAAGTAGGTAATTTTAAACGGATGCGAAGGCGCGAGCGGCAACGCGGTGTGAAAAATAAATGAGAGCCAGGAGTAAAACCGCGTTGCGAGGGCCGCATCATTACGTACTCGATAATGCGATTTGCGGCGACAAGAGCAAAGTGCAGCGCGACTCGGTAAATAAGCCGGAAGCGAAGGAAAAAAAGAAGGCTGCCAGGTAATTGACCTGTCGGATGTATCGGGAACGAAGGTCAGAATTGAATTACGAGGCGCCGAGCAGTCGCTCGCGCGTCGACAGCTCCCTCGAGAGGCGGCTGATGCTTTATATGCAGTTTACACGTATTTTCACTAATGAGATCGCGCCCGAATAAAAATTAAATCAATGGAGAAAGCGTCGCTATCTGGCCGTGTTTCATTACCGAGCAAAGTTTTCTAATAGCATTATTCTCTAAAGAACTAATCGATAGTAAACTTTCTTCAATTCCCATCACAAATTGAACAAAATTAAATTTTTATTAATTATTGCGTAACAAATTGTAATCACTTTTTCACCAGCGTAAAATTACCGAAAGTTTCTTTTCATTGCACAGTAGTGAAATACTGGGTAATTAAGCAACGACAGGTACTAAGTACATTTTCTTTAGAAAATACGATAGCATGTATTCAAGGTGTTCTCAAGAAACAAACCGCAACAAAAGGCTTCATAAATACACATCGCCGTCGCCTCGTCATTATCTGCAACTCTTGCATGCAAGGAAAAACGCGCTTATTTAAAATCGCTCTATTTCTCGTTCTCGTGTTTCCAGCGCGCGCGCGCGGGGAAAGAAACGCGACGCGGGAGCGCATCGATCGCGGGGAGCGACATAAGCGGCGCATCGCCTTCTGTATATACTCCCGTTAAAGTAAAGCAATGGCAGCCGCCGCTCGCTTTTATTCGTCGCAATGCGTTTCTCCGCGCGAGCAAAAACAAACGCGGCGCTATTTGCATTTTCGGTGTCGCGCGCGGGTGATTTGTCTCGCTCGCGCGACGCGACTGCGCTTTACAAGCCGGCGAAACTGCGCGGCTATTGAGTCCTTACCTCGAAAATGGGTCATTACGTACATTTATAAGCGGCGTCGGGGAAATTACTCGCAACTCGATAGTCCGCTTCTTGCGCGCGATGATTTATGAGCCCCTGAGAGTGGATGACTCAACTTTCGAGCAGCGTTACAGAAGTAACGTTTAACGTAATTATCAATTCATTTTTAATTTAAACCATAAGAAAATTATGGCTCCGTAATAGTTTGTTTTGCAGATTTTATTTATATTTTAGAACTAATAATAATCTGAGAAAAATGTTAAAACTTTACGGTTGGTAGATTAAAAACTGAAAACTTAATATATTTAATATAGTTTATTGTGTTGTAAAAGTGTTCCTTTTTAAAAACAGACTATTTCTTTTTTAGAAAACTAAACGGAACTGACGTTTATTATTGCAATTTATTTTTGCTGAAAACTTAAACGCGATAAACGTTATAATTGGACAATTTAAAATACGAGTCTATAGTGCATTTAAATATGCCGGTTATACAAGCTTGATGAGTTCCAGATATTATCAAAGTAGATAAAAAACATCAATATTGCATCTCTTTTCGTCTAGAATAAATGGTTAAAAAACATAAACACTTTGAAAGTTTAAAATGTTTTAAAAACTAATGGAATTACTAATGGCTTCGCCGGTGCACGTTGAAGGAAAAAGAATATTTCGAACAATTAACGCAATTCGTTTAAACGTCGAAAGACAAAGGAATATAGCGTTCATCCCTAAAACGCATTACGGAGCGAGCCACTTGTAAAAAAAGGGAACAAAGCAAACACAAAGTCCGCCGCTCGGCGAGAGACAGCGAGAGAACGCGCTATGATTTTTGCGCTCATTATAAAAGAGAAACAAAAGTCCGGGTCTACATGCCGGTGCACTTCAAGGGACAAAACGCCAGCGAAAATGACATAATGAGACAAGCGACACACGCGCGCTCTCGCACACACGGCGCCGCGACGAGAAACATCCCGAAAGTCGGACTAATGAGCTCTCGCGGACCCTCCCCCCCGTTCCCTCCGCGGCCCGCTCTTTTTTCCCCATTTCTTCGGGCTCGAGAGCACGAGGTCGTTAACGCCCTCGGCCCCGGCCGCCGGGGCGCCGCGTAAATTCGCCTCGGCGGCGATAATTTCAATTGCTAATCCCGCGCCTTTGCCTCCCGTGGAATTTCGCCCCGACGCCTTATCTCGCGTTGCCGTCGAGTCGCGCCCGGAAAATGTTTAGTTTGCCGGGAGCAGGTCTCGATTATTCACCGCCCGACCTCTCGAGCGCGCCCCGGGAAAATCGCTACTAGGACCCAGCCGTGAAAATGTATCGCCGACGCTCGTAATTAGCATAAATAGCGGCTCACTCCCGCTAAACCCTCCCGCCCCCCTTCGCCTCTTTTTTTGTCCTTATCAGCGGCGTGTAACCCCCGCGCTCGCGCCTTTCGCCCAGTTTTCGAAAGTTTAACAACGAAATTCGGGCTTTACATTTCGGGCAGCGTGTTTACCTAGTTTTGCAAATGTATAATCGTTGTTCCGCTTTAATCGTAGCTTAGCCAGTTTTACATCGTGAATTATGAAATGTAATCAATTACGTAATTGAAATTCAAGATATGAATTAATATGAGTTAAAAGCCATATCGTTGTATGTACTTTCATAGATAAATTATTATTAAATGCGTGATTAAAGAAGAAAGAAGTTTTATCTAATGTACAAACGACTTAGTTGTTTACACTGCGATCATCAGAGCGATGACCTAAAAAAATGAGCACCGCCTCTCTTGCCTTCCAGCGAATTTTACGTTCATTACGTGCAATAATGTTTTTGCCCAAAGTTAACGATTACAAAGATGGTCGGTGGCATCATCAATCTTACATCAATTTACGGCGAGATTTTGAAAGTGCATTTTGTGCAAGCACGCACTTTGCAGTTGGATGGCGTGCCAGAGGTCCCGGGCGCACTTCTTATTTAAAAGGTGGACCTTGAAACTTTTCAAACACCTGCCACTTTAAATCGCCTTTGGAGGACGCGACCACTTTCGGCGCTGTGAGAAAGGATCTAGAGAGTGCGCCTGACACATTTAGAAGTTAAACACCGGGCGTTTTTGCACCTTTCACCACCAGTTGCTGCTACCATCCTTTTTTCCTCCTTTTTCATAAATACGCGAAAAAAATCAAGAGGAGAAAAGTTTTAGATAGAGTCGAGCGAGCAAACACGGTGCGGCGGTTTTAGACGAGGCGAATAAATCAGCGTCGCGCTATCGGAGTCATCCGTTAATTGGAGTGATAGCGCGATATCGCGCGGTTTATTCAGTCGAGTATAAAAAGTTGCATTTACATAGGCGACGTAGATTATCGTGGCCGCGGCTATTGCCAGCAAATAGAAATTTATTTATAACGTTTTATTGGACTTTGAAGTCTTATCTTTCTGTGTGCTCAGCGCTGGCTGGTTGCCATGTGGCATGCTTGCATTATACACACTCCCGCGAATAGTAATGCATTATGCGATGCTATCTTCCATTTTTCCCGGCCGATCTTTACTTAACCGCTTGACAATTAGATGCAAATCGAAATGGCTTTTACAAACGATTACCAGTCATTTATTTGTTTATTTAATTTTTTTATAACGCAAACACAAATGAGAAGATTACGAAAATATGAGAAACAAAATAAAGTACAGTGTAATTTTAAAAGTTCTTGTTCAAATAGGATTTTATGTTTATTACGGTTTTTGTATGGGTATTTAAAGTAGGAGTTTAATTCTTCACTCAAAAGTTTGAAAAGAAAATGACTTTTGCTTGTAATGTTCGAACTAAAATGAAGGTTCACGAAGTTTCATCGCTGCCCTCTGTCTGGATTTGCATTTTCGGAAGATCGAAGGCGCGTTCGAGTCGTAGCTCGTCGATCCCGGGACATAAACAACCCCCCCGATCTAATCTCACAGTCGATAAGTCACTGTCATAAGCTCGCACGAGCTCGTAGGAGCCATAAAACTTTTATGAGCGACGTCTATTGTTTTCACGCTCGTCGCTTTTCTCTGACGTATCTTTGACATTCTGCTGAAGCCCTTCCAAGATACGATTCTGACGCAATTTCGACCCACATGTATTGTTCAGAAGGATTCTCGAACTCGTTGTAGAGATGCTGCCTCCTCCTCGCTGCGTACACAAATCGATATCCGGACTCCTAAAATTCACGTCTGAACTGCTGTCACTGTCGCCGCTGCGTCTTTTTTTATCGGAATTTAGAAGGACTTCTACATCGAATTAGACTTTACGAGCTGCGTATATCACTGCACAATTTATTTTATACGGAAGATACACGAGGGGAGTTTACTCAAATTAAAAACCTTCCCTATTTCTTATTTTTATTTCTCTGCAGCAGACGCAGACGCGAGCAAATTTAATTTTTTCCAACAACTGAAAAACATTCTCAATTAATTTTTCGCGAGCTAAACAAGTATTTAAATTAATTAGCGTTCCCATTCACCGGGCGGGATAAAGGGAACCCTTTGCTCTCCGTAATAAGCAAGCGTAAAATTAAAAATAATATAAAAGTCGAGAGCCCGACGGCGACCCGATATTATAAAAAGGCGAGTGCGCAAAAAAGAATGCACGCATCGATACTTACGCGGCGCGGCGGCCGATTTCAGGTCATTGAGATTTCTCGAACGATTGACTCGATCTAAAACTTCCTGAGGCGAGTAAAGGCGAGCGCATCGCCGACAGGCGTGAGAGCAGCCCGATCCGCCCGCGTCGTCGTTGATTTATTATCGAAAGAAAGAGGGAGACAGAGGCCGGGGAGAAAAATTTTCTTATTAACGAGAATAACCGCTGGACTATGGTGCCGTGATCGATCGCGCAGTGCTTCCACCCACCGGCCTACCTTCGCGGAGGCGGAAAAATATTGCTATCAATTAAGGGGACTCCTATATCATTCTTCGATATCGCTGTGATATTATTTTTCAGCGGGAAAATTAAAGTTCGTTCGCTCAATTTTGCAGGAATAATTCAGGGTTATCTAAATTAGACGTTGAATAGACTTCGGTAGATTTCGGGGGGTGCAGGGAGCAGGAAGAGGGTCTGAATTTTCATTAATGCCTTTAAAAAAGATTGGAAAATGAATGGATAATGATAAATTGATTAAATTAAATTTTACATTATCAGTAATTAATGAAAAATGTTTGCATCTTTGCTTTTGAATTAGTTAAAATTAAGCTTCTGCTTCTTTTAACATTTCCTTTTAAATAATTGAAAAAATGTGGCTTTTGACAGATGATATTCTGAAAATTACAAGAATTGAAAGCTCGTTTCGTCCGGTATGAGAAATGAAATTTTTAAAGGGTAGTATCGATAAAATTTTACACTTTCCAGGTGCAGCTATCTCGAGTCATTTTTACTCTTTTATCGAACGCTCCGAAAGTGGCTCTGATAGATGACATTTTCAAGGAACATTGTTTATCATAATAGATTTCACTCGCGCTCGCGGCGGAAAATGAAATTTTCAAGCTCCGTCATTCAAAGTCAAGTGAGAACTGAAGCCATTAATCTGTGTCCCAACATCTGCGAAATTCTAAAAACAATATTTGCATTCTAAACTATCACGCACGCCATTGCCCGCCATTAATAAACAGTCTTGACAATTTAAATTTTAAAAATTTTAAGAGATTCCTTTAGTTTTATCATAATAATTTTATTTTACTTACTTCAATTGTTTAGTACAATGGACCTTATTGTTTTATGAAATTTATTGTTCATTTTATTAAAGCTAATAATAGCTCACTGCAAAATGGTTTACTTTAATTTATACACATTTAATTACAGCAATGTTTCATAATTTTATGATTTGTATTTCTCTTCAAACGGTAATTAATTATGACAGTTTTCAATTACAGTAATAAACAGTTAAAATAAACGATGTTTCGCAATATATAGGAAATCTTGCAAATGTAGAAGAAAACTCCGTAATTCTTTTTAAAAACCCGGTTATGTAGACAGCATAAAAAACTTCAATAGCGCCTGTAACGAAAACATGCAGTGCGATGTACGTTGGGAAACTCCGCTCTGCTCGAGCGAAGACGGCAAATTACTCGCGCGGGAGTAAAAAAAATTTTTTCAGTAAAAAACAGCGAGGTATAACGAACAAGCAACCCGAGAAAAAAACTCAAGCGCGCAGAATAAAATCCAATTTTGACGTACAGCCCCGGCATTGTGAGCTCGCGAGCCAGCCCTGGGGGCCTCGCGGCTCTCCGCTGCGCTGCAGTGTCTCCGGCGCAATCTCCCGCTCGCGCTCTCGCGCAAGCGAAGAGCGCGGCGCATTATCCGCGCACCGGACTTGCATAAAGCTCACAATAAATATTCATTACGGCCGGCTCGCCGGGGCTATTTAATTCCAGCTCGCTTTGGCGTTGTACCGTTACGAGCCGGTCCCGGGAGGCTCTCGCGGCCCTAATCAGCGGGGCCGCGCGCCGATTGAAAAGCGAACGGCCGGCCTGCGAGCGGAGCGAATCGCCTCCTCCCGAAGAAACGCGATCCGCGAATTCGGAACGACGCGCCGGCACCGCCGATGGAATTGGGCACACGCTGTGCGTGCACGCGGCCGTCTCCCTCCCTCTCCCGCTCTCGCTCGGGCTCTAAGGCAATTGCGAGCCGGCTGCAACTGCAACTCGGCGGAGGAGGGGGCGGCCGCGGCGGCAGGGGGGCGGGAGGGGGGGAGCTGCGCCGCGAGAGAGCTACAGCCTGCGGGAACCCGCGGAGAGAGTTTTAGAAGCCGCGGGAGTGGGAGCGAGGAGGAGAGACGCTTCGGCGAGAGAGGAGCGAATTTAAGGGTGGACTACACTCACTTTTAAGCAACTTTATTAGCCTGCTCTTGGCACTCGACTCCTTGTTTGCCACGTTGTACTGCGGAAAATTATTCCGACTTTTCTAAAAGCTTTTTACGGTAGTGCCGTAAAATGAGAACGAACGTTCCTTTCGAACGAATACCTAAAAGCGCTAAATTTGTGTGTCACGTTTTACAAATATAGTCAACAGTATAATGCTATTTATTTTCAATTTATAAATGGATGAATATAAAATTTTAAAAATACTATTTTTCCTTCTCTACAAAATAATTCTGTACATGATCAATTTGATAATTTATCTATAGTTACTATTTCATGCGTCAGTAAATAAAAGTCCCTTCAATTTATCAAAAGTTGGCCGAGCAATTGCGTGATTACGATTAGAATTGTTTTTCGGCTATCCCTTTTACCCGGCGCACAATTAAAGCATGAAAAAGTGGCGAAATCGTCGAATTGAGCGAGCGAGGATGAATCAGCGAAAAAGTTTAGTGTGATCCACCCTTAAGGAAGAGCTCGCTCCGGCGTGTAACGGAGAAAGAAAGCGCGCGAGGGAGAGGGAAGATGAAGAATCAGCGAGGAGCGGAGGAGGCCGGTCGGTGGAGGGGGCGGGAGGAGAGCGCAGGCTGCTGCAGCAGCGGCAGCGACGGAGGCATAGGGGCAATAGAGGGCAACGCACCCAGTCAGCCTTGGCATGAATTGAATCTAGCAATGCGAAAGTGAGGATGGCCGGGCGCGCTCGCTGGCTTCGCCGCGCGGCAAACAGCCTAAAACCATTGGCCGTCCCCCTGCCCCCTCGCCCCGCGGCCCCCTCGCCACCCGGCCAAGATCGTATCTTATGCGGCCGTCGAGCCCCGAGCTCGTTGCAGCCAAAAAATTGCACCGAGTTAAAAGCCCGCGCGCTCTCTTTCGCCCGATATATGCTACTATTATGTGCCTTTTTATCGCTTCTTTTTAACCCGGCGCAGGTGAATTATCGGCGAACTTTCATTATTAGATGAGATCTCGCTGGAGATGAGTTTTTTTTTGTGTTTTGGGAGGGCACTTAACAGCCACGATTCCGCGGTGTTACTTTTTTCCAATTTCATACAGTATTTTTAGAGTCTTTGGTGAAAAATTAACGGTTGTATTTTCGTAGCCAAGGGGTATTTTAAGTGGAGCGCACGCATCGCGTTTCTTGTTTCCTATTATACAAGGAAATCTTTTACCGGGAGTCGTGTTTCATTTTCTATTTATGCAAATGCTTTATTTTTTAACGTCTTAGAGCTATCCACGTTTACTCTTGAAATTTACTCAAACACTTATTCAACACAGGAACACTGCGAATCTATGATTATTTTCTCTATTAATTCAATTATTTTGTGAATTATTTATAATTGTATAAGTTTGAAAATGGTTTTCTAAGGATACCAGCAAGTTTCGTTATTAATAATGCAGAAAATTTAAATAAAGAATTCGGAATAATACAGGAAGGGAAGCGAACGATGCTGTGATCTATGATCCGGCTAGACGTAAATAGACCAAGTAGATAAAGTCTGTCTTTCGTCAGACACGAATCTATATTAGACTCAATTATTCTTCGATTGCAGGATTTAAAAAAGTGAATGTTAATAAAATCAATAGTTTATTGATCTCATCGTAAAATTGCATAAATGATGCCCTTGTTATAGAAATAAATTTATTTATTCCATTGAAAGAATTAAATGTCAAGTGAATTTTGAAGCAAAAAACAAATGTATCTTTGAATGCAGAAAAAATGCGACTCGTATTGAGGTCAATTGTCACTTTATTCGAGTGAAAAATCAATCTCTGATTCAACGACTCCTTCTCTCTCTAATAATTGATCGCATACAAAAAATTCTCTCCAATTGAGCATTCAAAAGTCGATCCGAGCATTTAATTATCGAATTTCCAATGCACCTCCCATTCAGATCCAAAATCCTTTAAAAAGAGGCTAAGAAAAGAGGGGCATCCTCCGGAGCGACTCAAAGATTAATAAACTCCGACGACTGGGACGTCGCGCGAAAGTCACTCGACGTCTAAAATGCATGCGCAGGCAGCGCGATGCAACGGCTCGAAATGCAATGGCAGTCACTCTGTGACGCACGCAGCGTGGCCAACAAAGACGGAGGGACGAGCGGATCCTGCCCTCGGAGAAAATGCCGGCGGAGAGGAGGAGGAAGCAGAAGAAGAAGCAGAGGAAGAAGAGAGGAACCGAGTGGGCAGCACCGCGTGCACGCCACGGAGGCAGCGGGAGAAATAAAGAGCTGCGAGCGGACGGCCGGTGGTGGGGAGGGCAACGGCGGCGACGGCGGCGCGGCGCTTTCCGCCGGGGCGTGGGGGGAAAACCGGGGTTTTTGAAAAAATCGCGAAGGCTTTAAGAAGCGGCGCAGTGCCCCCCACCACCGAGTTTCTCACCGTCCGGCCGCCTAGGCTCCACATAGACCAGCGGACCGCGGCTTTCCTAGCGAGTCCGCCGCGAGCGAGCTTTTCCGATACAGTGTCCGCGATCGCGCTCGGCAATATTTTTAGCTGGAAAATTTTCTAAATTTTCTGCCTATTTTTGCGCACTCCCGATTTAAATTGGAACGCGTTGGTTATTCTTTTTACTCTCTAAATTTAACAGATTAAAGTTCGATTTATTTTTAATTACGTAAGGTTTGCTTTTCTAAAATTACACAACTGAGGTATCCCAATTTAAATTTTCCGCTAAAGCATCAATTTGCGAAATCGCAATAGATGGTGCAATTTATCCGCATCGAACGTATTTTTAGTGAAAGGTAAAATAAAGTGAAATTCGAAGAGATGCACAAAAATACAGCGGCGAGGCGATCGTTGCACAGTGATATCCTAATAATACAAATAGTTTCGCAAGTGCAGTTTTTAGCGCGCAAGAGGGGACACCGTCCCTTTGGAAATTGAGTAATAAGTTTCCTCGGCGCGCCATTTTTGAGCGCCAAAGTTCGAAAGTACAAAAGAAGAGAGAAGAGAAGCGACGGTGGCCCGGAGGAGGGAGGAAGTTGAACGCGGAGAAAAAAGGCCGAGCTCCAGAGAGTAAAAAGGTCCGCGGCCACGCCCGTTTCCTATGCAGCGCACGCATAATATATGCGCGCGCCTCGTCGCCTTCGCGCTTCTTACGCCTCGGCTTTTTTATTAATCACGCCGCGCAGCCCGGCTCACCGTTGGATAGTCGCGGAGCTTCACTTACGAAATGCGGACATAGTCCAGGATCGTATTTCTCTCCAGCGACGCGCGCATACACTCGCCGGAGGAAGTGCGGGGAGAGCACCTACGGGGACCGCCGTGGAAAAAGAAGCGGCGCCCGTCCCGGTGTCTATATTCCCCGGCTCGCGGGCTCAAAGTCGGCGTTTTTGGATTATTCAACGGCCCAGCGGTGCGAGTAATGCAAGGAAGCTTTGTCCCATTTTCCTTCCGACTCGACAGATAAATATTTCTTCTAACCGTCAAAGAAATGCTAATGTTTTCTGCTTCTATAAGGCGCCCCACTTTAAAAGAGTAATGAGAAACTTACTTTATCCGGTCATTGTAATTCTATTATTGTTGAAATACTAAAGGTGAAGTGCACTCAGGAAGTCGTTCTGATGTATTCCTTCTACAGTTCATGATTCTTTTGCTAAATTTTACATCGATAAGCCAACGCCATGTTCAATAATTGCAATTAAACGATTAAGAAACTGTCGAGTTTCAAGTTTCATTTTTAGACAAATGCATTTTTAAAATCTATATCTAAAATAAGCAATTCTAAAAAGAAATTAGGTATTAACTGTTTTCTTCTTTTAGAATGTATGAAGGATTAATTATCTTACCGAAATTGTTTCCTTTATCAATTTTAGCTTTCATCCTTATAAAAAGAAACCGATTAGCAATAATCTAACTATTTCTCATCATTCTTTTTTCTTTTTTCACGAAATTCATCAAAGTCAAGAAAATTCGTTTCCTTTAAGTAAAAATATTTTTTTGCTAAGTGTATTTTTGTTCAAATTGATAATTGATGAGAATCATTTTAACACTACGTTTTTCGTATCTAATCAAGGATAGTAGAACTTCGTTAACTTATACTTACAAAGGCTGTAAAACAAAAAAAAGGAAAATTAAGTCCGCGCACTTCAATCTTCTCCGAGAAAATTCAGTATTGCCATTTTCCTTTGAGGCTCGGGAAGAAGTTCCCGTATTTAATAGCTACGACACGGGGATGAATCTCAGCTTAATTAGTATTTCATCTTGACTTTCCACGTCTCTTAAAATCTCCTTCGCGTTTCAATCAGCTAATGGCACGATATCGTCGAATATGAAGAAAAAGTATGGCACGCGAAAATAAATTGAAACCCGGCAAAAGAATCCGGAAAAGCTGAACCACCGAGACTCTCCGATCCGCGAAATTAGAAACTAGCCACTGCGAGAAGATCCGCTCCTTTCTCCAAAGGATACATCGACGAAAGCGAAGATCTGCGCTCTACTTTCTTACCCATCTCCCCTTTTAGAAAAAAACGTTAACTAATGGTGAAACTCCTCCTCGGACAATCGGCTCCGCTCAATTAATTCCTCCTGCTCGTGAACTTTTTTATTATCGGAAAGAGTGGGCGGGGATGAGGAGTCGAGTTTCTTTGTGAAAAATCTCGCTGCGATGTGTACGCGCTCTCGGTCGTCAAGAGAGAGAGAAAGAGAGAGGAAGAAAGAGAAAAAGGCGTGTTTATGCAGAGGCCGTCGAGGAGGAATGCGCCTCCGAGAGAATGAATTGATAATGCCGCGTCGCCCCCCGCGGGAGGGAAAACGCATCGCTTTTCCTGCAGGAGACCGAGGTAAAGAGACCGAGGGCGTTTTGTTGTCGCTGATGCTCATTTTTCCGCGCCACTCTTCGTCTCCCCTATCTTCTCTCCGACCCCTCTGCCCTCCGAGAGCGCGGAAATCTGTTTAAAGGGAAATATGCGCTAATGCGCTCGAAGATCGCCCGTGCGTTCGCCCCGCGCGCGCTCATGAATGATGTAATATCGCGTTTCGCAATATTCGATTTGCATAAGCGGCGATCCCATGCATTTACAACGGGCTTCCAATCTTTTGCGCTTCTTCTTACAATTTTCAACGATTTTTTTACGCTCCGCTAATTCTTTTACTCCGCGCGCTCGCTGCAAAAGTTGTCAGTTGCAGAGGTAGGGCTTTTGCGTTTTTTTACCGTTACATTTTTAAAACACTGCTCCAGATCGACTTGGAAATTTTTTAAAAGTCCAGCGATGGTTTTTTGCGAGCTTTTAAAATTACCATTGCCGGCGAAGCGCGAGTATAATTAAAAACTAAGTACTCAGCTGTTCATCAGGTCCGCATTATTAATTTGACGCAAATTTATGGAAAAATTTTAGTCGCGGCAGCGAAATATATTGATTTTCGTCGAATACTAACTTTCGTTTACCGATATTTTTTCGTTCTATGAATTTTCCGATTCTAACAATTTAACCGTTTTAATAAACTTTAATGCGCTTTCTTCGAATTTGCATAATGCTTAAAACGGTAATAAAATTAAACATAGTAGGTATATTACAATGGACACACAATTAATGCATAGTATGGAAAATGCCTCTTGATGTAATAGCAATAATTCCATTCATAATTAAATGAATTAATTTAATATTAATTGCAACTTTAATTGCACCGTACCTACGTGAAATCCCATTCGAAGAATAATTAAAATCCACTCGATGCCTAAACGGCCGCGCGAAAAGAATTTTGCGGGTGCAAGTACACAAATACGTGGCCGTAATTTCGCGTGCCGCTGGACCGATACGCCGCGGTTAATTCAGTGCAGTGTCCGTCAATAATTTTTCGCTGCGCTCGCGAAGGCGTCACACGATTTGCCGCTTATCGGAGCGCGATGTACAGCACCGCCGGCGGTATATATCGGTGCTTTTGCAGCACTCGCTCGCCCCAGTTTCTCCGGGCTCGTTATCGACCTTTAACCTCTTTCCCACGACCGGAAGTTACGTTCTTTCACCCCCCCACCTCCGGCGGCGAGCACCGGCTGTGTGCCGACCATATCGCGACCAAAGGGCGTGAACGAGCCTTTGTCAGCAGAACGTTTGTTTACCGGCGGATTGAG
Source organism: Eurytoma adleriae (assembly GCA_900480045.1). Taxonomy (NCBI): domain Eukaryota; kingdom Metazoa; phylum Arthropoda; class Insecta; order Hymenoptera; family Eurytomidae; genus Eurytoma; species Eurytoma adleriae. The sequence goes on along the minus strand of UXGC01000063.1, from coordinate 33,662 downwards.
ATCTTGGCAAATCAAACATCTAGCGCACAAGCTCAATCATCGTACATTAAAATTAAATGATGATGATCAGGGTTCTCATTAATTACTGTTCGAAATAATTCCCGCTTCTTTTCTATCGGAACATAATTGAAATGAAGGTAAAGTTTGTGAAAAAGATAGGGGAACAAATTTTCCTCTTAAAAAATAGAATAAATTACTGTAAGTTGTGGAAAAGTGGCCAATTATTAATTAATTTTAATAAGGAGTAAAATATAATAACTTTTTAATTCCATTCAAAAGAAAATTAAAAGTAAATAATTAAAAGTAATTTGATATAAAACCAAATGATTTTTGAAATTGTTATTAATGAAAATTATTTTACTCAAATTATTTGTTCTCATTTAGTGGAATAGATGATAAAAAGAAAACCACAATACTTTTATAGCTATATATCAAATTAATTAATTATTAACATTATTGGGAGCTCTATAATAATGAATTTGCGGCATGGATTGGTTTATATTCGAAATTGATTAAAATTCAGTAGAATAAATGACTAACAAATTTATAAGGACATAACACAATTTTTTCAAGTTATCTAAAGTTTATAAAACATTCGTGAATGTCCTAGTATAGATAGAATAAAACGATTCAAATCTGCGTAATACACGCAAATGTCAATAAAAATGACTTATACTGCGAGTGGATCGACGTCGACCTTTTCGTGATAAACGACGTATTTAAGGGTCTGCCAAGTCATTCTCAGTCTACGACTTTATATAGCGAGCGCGTTCCCTTAACATCCTTACGGTCTCATATAAAAACGGGAAGTTACGTAAAAGCAAACTTTTTCTTCCTAACGAAAGGTTGAAAAAAATTGAAAAAAGAAAAGCGAAACGAACAAAGTGAGAAAAAAAATGTCACTCTCTCGAACACCGCAGCTTGGTGTTTATTCGCGCGTCGCGTGTAAAAGGATATTAAAGGAAATCCTCCGAAAGCCTCGGCGGAACACCGTGCTTACACTGGTTGACGCTGTTTTTTTAACGCGAGAGCCAAATGGTACAAGGAATGCGATACTGGAATAGCGAGTTTACGGCTCTCGCATGCGCGCGAGTGCATGCATGCGTGCACGCCGAAGGAGCTTGCCCAGAGCCGCGGTTATACCGCTGGCGGGAGGAAGATGGAGGCAGGAGAGAAGAGGAGAGAAGAGAAAGAGAGGGCGCGAGGTGGGAGGCGAGAGAGAGCCTACATTGTCCTTGGGCCTTGGTGTACGCCACGAAATTTCGTTGCAGCCAAAGGTGCGAGAGTCTCGACTTTCTCGCCGTCATGCAGATGCGGATTTTATGAAATGCAAAGACTAGAAAGACAGCCGCTCCGTGCCCCCGAAGCCGAGGCAAGTTTTTACTCGCAGCCCTTTTTCTTCTTGCAAATTAGCATACCGGACTTTTTGCGAAATTTTAGGGAGCGCAGGAAAATTATGGTGATTAGCGAATTAGGCGGTATTATTAAATGGCTTAGCGCGTTGAATACGTAATGTTGAGCTATTTTCTTGAACTAAGGGAAAAACCTTTTTCGTAAAGTACATGTCGTGAAGTCAGTTTTTCACCATTCGAGACTGTTGCATTATTGTTCTTGCCTCATTTTAGGCCATCAAAATTATTAATATACTTATACTAATATTTACCTTAAATCGCAATTAAAAAAGAAATTTGTTACTACATAAAATTCTTAACACTTTGATACAAATATAATTGATTGGGTACATCGTCTGGTTATAAATCAAGAAGGCAATGTACGTAAATTACTTTGCAGCGGCAAAAGAAGACTACTTATTTTCTTAAAAATTTGAAGAAAAATAGTTGAAGCGACTGCGGTTGAAAAAAGATTCAGTGCGTAAGGACAAACGCATACCGAAATCTCAGCAGGAGTGCTCGGGTGAGTTGCAACCTCGCGCGCCTCGGACGAATACACAAAACGTGCTGTGCCGCTCATGCGAAATGCAAGTAGCTGGAAAAGAATGGGCGAAAATAAGGGAGAAGGAGAAGAATTGTGTTTACTTTTTCGCGTTCGCTCGGTGCTCCACTTTCGGCGCCGGGGAACAATGGGCCAGAACAAAGAGTGCCCAATACGTCCTGAAGGGAAATCGAATTTTCTCGCCGCCGCGGCAGCTCTCGCGCGCGAGCGTCTCTTTATTATGCCCCCTCACCCGCCCTTCTCGCCACTTCGGAAACTCTTTTGTACAATTTACGTTCGGGAATATACTTCGCCGCGTAACAATGAGATCCGACGTTCGACGCTCCGAAAACTCGCTCCTCGGGCCGCGTCGCGTCCTTTGCACCAGCCTGCCGGAAAAAAGCTCCGAGTGGCTTTATTTCCGCGAACGAAATTCCGGAACGAGCGCCGCCGCCGCCTCCGTACCTGCTCCTTCGAGTTTTACGCCGCGCTTAAACTACACAGGGCGCGAGCCCTAGCCGAGGCAGGAAAAAAAGGGAAACCTCTTTTTTTTTCGTTGCGCTCGCGCCGAAGTTTCTACATAAATTTCTCGGCGCGCACGCGGGGAATCCCTTCAAGGACATAGCTCGAGCGCCGACCAAAACCGAACGACGGGCAAAAAGAAGGTCGCTCCCGGGAGAAGTTCCCCTATTCCTCTCTTCTTGCCTCCTCCGCTGCAGTACCTCAGCGCGGGCTCCTCTCCTTGCGTAGACATAAATTTCTCAGGGCGCGTCAGTACTTTGGGGCCCTCTTGAATTCGCAATTATCCGAGGAAAGCGCAGACAATGGCCGCGAGTCTCTCTCTTTCTCTCTCGCGTCGCTCGTCCTTTTGCGCCCCCTTCCTTCTCGCTCTATCCTCTCGCGCGCGTCTCTAGACGACACAATGCGCTCGCGCAGCGCAGCTTCTATTCTATGCAAAACACGCCGGCGGCCTCCTTTCCGAACGCGGAGAAAGAAAGTCGACGGCGCCGCCGCGCCGGGACTAGTGGCCCCGGTAAAAAGCTTCAAAAGATCGAGTCGCGATTTAGCGAGCCGCTGTCGCGCGCTGACTCCTCGCTCGGCGCCACCGGCCTCTGTCTGTGCAGCGCGAGCCTCCATTCCGGGGATAAAGCAGCGGACTACTACCCTCCCCCTCGTAATACGCGAAATCGCTACTCCTTTGTGGGAGCGGACAGTCGCTAAAGGGAACTCGAACTATTTTGAAGAAACTTCCTTTGACGGAGATTGCGATCGAGTTAATTAAATTGACGCTTTTGACTCGGACTTTTTTCTCCCTTTTTTTTCGTTTCTCCTTCCGTTGCAGCGGGTTGACGCGGAAACGGCGGATATCGCTTTATGCGCCGCTCTCAATGAGATTGAAAATATTAATTTACTTTAGCCCGATAGATTTTGAAATTTCATACGGTTTCCCTTTGTCGGCTCCCCTGTAACGGAAACTTCGTTCCGCGCAGTTATCGCGATGCGTTAATGCTGCAGAGGCGCGTATTCCGCGGCAACGTCATCGCTCACAAAACGAACGCTCGGCCACCTGGAAAATCTAGGGAATCGTGAATCCGCACTGTAATCGAGAGCGGGGGGCGCTGGTGCACTTTGGCGAACAATTGAATGGGGCATAAAGTGTTTCGAAATTTATTCTCGGAAACATTAGAAAGCCGTAAATCTTCCGGGGCGACGCGACAGCCCATTCTGGGCTGGAGGAATAAATTTCCGAATTCACTCTCGCGCGCCGCATCAATCCTTAAAAGTGCAAGAGAGCCGACTGTACGTAACAGTTAGCCCGGAGCCACACGTGGCTATTTCCCATCAATTCGCGGGCCTGGAAGGCAGGTGGGAGGGTGGGGGGATCGAGCGTCCTCTCGCGCACACGGGCCGATAGCCCGGGATGCAGCGCCGGACAACGAAGTGCAACCTGCCTCTCGCTCTCTCCCCCCGGCGCGAAAGCCGCCTCGCTCTAAGTGGACTATATACATCGACGAGAAAGGAGGCGGCCGAGGAAGAAGTGGAGTAGCTCCGGGCCGCGTCCCCGTGCGAGCGTGTCGCTGGGCTGTGTGCGCGCCGGGGAAGCTCCTCCCTCGGCCGCCCCGAGAATCCACTATATTACCCTTTATCGGCTGAAATATGGACGCGCGTGTAAGGCACTGCCCGGAAAATAGAGCATTTATAGGGCCGAGGAATATAACGGTTATTCGGCGCCGGACGAGGAAAGCTTGTCGAGCTCCCTCCCGGGGGACTCCGCGCGCCGAGGCTCGCGTCTATAAGGCCGAGCTGCACACGAGAGGAGGGGGATTACGGATCGCACCGGCCGCTCTCGCACTTCCTTCTTTTCTCGCTCGCTCTTGTTTTTTCTGACGGCTTAGCTTTATATCGTCGACTTATGACGGACCGAGCGCCCGTTTAATGCCGTCGCCTCCCGCTGGCAGGCGAGCCTGCAACCGGCTTAATGGTATACGCCACCGGCTGCCGAGGCGTCCGATGCACCGCTTCGGGATATATATCGCTCCGGCTGCGGATTACTCTCGCGACGCGCTCGCTCCTTTTTGCCGGCGAGCGTTTACCGGCGGCTCGGAGAGAAAAATAACGTGATGACGACGTTTTGGAAATAAATGGGGGTGGGTGGCGGAGACGCGATGATACGGCCTAAGGCTGACGGGGTGTGCTTTTCTTTAAGCTGCTGATGTACTCGTGGGCGTGTATTCAGGAATATCGATTACTCGTAAATTCTCATATCGACGAGTAATGCGCCAAAGTTAGCCTGATAAAGTTTCCTTAATGGTAAATCTTGATAAAGTTACTTACTGTAATCGCGGTGTTAGTATTCGCACTGAGGAGGCTCTACTTACCTGAAAAATAGGAAAGATAAAAGTTAATCGTTAAATTTTTAAAGTGCGGTATAGTTTGCTATAAAATAGTATAAAGCTCTTGTAAAGAAAGATTCATTAAAATTACAAAACTAAAGTTATTATGACAGATAAAAACCTTAAAAACTATTCAACAGGCAAAGTTCATAATATTAAGTATCCTGTGCTTTCGTTAAATAGGAACCACGTGTATTTTCAACAAGATACTTTATTATGATTGGTAGAATGTAAATTTGGATTAGATCTTAAGAAATAAGAAGTTTTACTAAATTGAAATTGTTTGATTTCTTTAGAGTAACAATGAAATTAGCCGAAGCATTAAAGCTATAATGTAAATAAAATTTTGTCCACGAACAAAAAGGCTGAACTGAAATCCTTGAAAGTAGAAAAAAATCCATCGTCGAAGACGGCAGATTTGCGAATCGTTAGAGGAAAAATGAGTTTCCCAGCGTAATCCATTAAAAGCGAAGTTTTTCCGGCCTCGGCTCTTGAGGCGCCTTTCAAGCCTCCCATATCCTCTCCTCCCCCTTATCCAAAAGCCACGAGTATCTCACTCTCTTTCTCCCTTTCTCTCTTGTTCTCGTCGTCCGAAAAAGATCAGTCCTGGCTTTAGATTTATTCTTTGGTCCACATGGGCGCTCCTCGGGGCTTTCGCCTCGTAAGCGCTTCCGTTATCGGAGAGAGCCTCCTATCAATCCCCCATGCTTCAAAATCGTATCCGTCCTGACGCTCGTACATTATGCAGCTTGTCTAATTCTGGATTGATGCTCCAAATTTACGACCCCGCCACTATATATAATTTTTCACTGTTCAGACCGATTGTATTCATCGTCTTTTGAATTTTAATGATTAAGGTAACACAATATACAATGAACAGTATAATGAACTCTTGGTTAAAAATTTGTTTAGCTGACTAGGATTATAATCTCTGATAAAGAATGAATAAGTCACTTTTAGTTTCAATAAAAATTCGGTATATACATTATATACTTTCGTATTGTAATCTTCTAAGTTGAAAATTGAAAAAATTCGTAATGTTACTAAAAGTTTCTTTCTAAGTACAGATGATAAATGAGTATGCGTAAAATATAAAAGTAGTGTTCTCTTATATATTCGAAACTTCTCCTTGACAATGGCAATGCAACATTCGATTATCTTAAAGCTTTATAAGTTCGAGCGGACTAAGAAAAGCGAGTAAAGTGAACAATGAAATAATGCGAAGTGCCATGAATGTATCCTCGGCGACGATAAATAAAAGCAGGGTAAAAGTTTCTTTACGACGGCCAATGCTGAAAAGTTACGCACATAATGAGAGTTCCTTCATGAAAAAGTCATTCGCTGACGAAGAAACGTGGCCCACTTCCGCGGCGGAAATGATGAAGAAAGCGTCGCTTAGTTTTCAAAGTACGAAGAAAAAGCCAGTATAGCTGTCGAGAGCCTCGAAAGAGGCAACACGTGCCATCATAGACTTCTCTTGATAAAAAAAGCAGCGGCAGCAGCTTGCCCCGGTACACTTTTGCTTACCGGGGGGTAGTGGCACGGTGTCGTCGAAGAAAAATAGCGGAGCCCCAGAGAGACGCGCGGACCAGGGAGAAGATAGAGAAAGGAGAGAGAGAGAGCCGGTCTAGCTCGGCGCGATCGCTCTGAAATCTTGTCACAAACGCGCGACGCCAGGCGGACGAGATGGGACTGCGTTAGCCGCTCTCTCTCTCCTTCCCTCCCCGCCTCCCTCGGACTGTCATATTCAGCTGAAATCCGGTATTCCATTCACGTGTGCGTTACGTGCAAGCGCCTGGCGTCTGTCCGCCATTCTCTCCTTCGCCCCTTCCGCGCGCTCGCGCGCACCTTCGGCTATTCTCTCCGGCGCGCGCCCCAACTTTCGCGCCTCGCCTCGGAGTAACGCATCGCGAAACTTGGAGCACTCTCGAAATAAACAAGTGCGCTAAGTGGAATTTCGGCGATTACGGCCGCGGTGATTTATCGCGAGGAACTTTTTCGCGACGCGCAGACGCCCGCTCGCTTCGTGTTTCTCCAATTGCGCCGCGGACCGAACAGCTGATGGATGCCGTAATGCATCATTAATCACCCGTGCATCTCCTCTCTGATTACTCTCGCCTCGCCTCCTCCTTTTTTTCCTCCTCCACCTCGCCCACTCTCGGCGAACTTTCCACTACGTCCAGACGAGGGTACGTCTCCCGGACACCCGAGACCCGTCCCGCGGAGGTGCCTCTTGCACCCGACGTGTTTGTACACATCTACGCAGCAGTCGAACGACCTACGTGCGTTTTGAATTTCGCGCTGCCGAGGGGGGCGGGAAGAGAATTCGCGTCACGTGCCCCCAGAAACGATCTCCGTGTGTGTACAACATATATCCCCCCGAGATTCGCCGGGCGTTTGCGTGTAGCGACTGCTGGCGCTGCGCGCGACAAGCCCGCGCCGGGTGTAGCCGCTCGGCAATTTAAATGCGCGCGGTGCGTATGCGGCAATACCGCCCGGAGTCCCCCGCTGAAAAATAGGTTTTATTGAGTCGACGGCGGAATTTCGACGCGCTTTGCGATCATGGCTTTTCGGGGCGCCGTGGCCAATCCAATTTTGACGCGCCGGCTCGTTTATCCGGTAAAAGAATTAAGCCCCGGCCGAGGCCGCGATTATAGATCAGCCGTGCACTCATCCCCCTTTTTTGGGAGCCGTAATGTTCGTGTAACCAACGGGCGAGCGGATTTCGCGCGAGGACTTTGAAAATTAATTCTCGGCACGCGGAAAAACGGATTGTCGGATACGTTATTTACGAGTGGGCGAAAAACCTTAGCGCACTTTGTTAAATTGGGTGAAATGATGAAGCCGCGCCGTAATTGCTCGCTCGCTCGAACGGGATTTTAACGATGTTTTTGGAGGGATGTTTTTAAAGCGTATTCCAACGCTAGCTCGTTATAACGCCATAAATTAATTTGCGCCTATTATGAATATTTTCAATAATGTGATATCGTAAATTAAAAAAAAGTTATGCACGAAAAATTTCCTTAAATATTCGTATCACAGATATAGGTATCTATTCACTCTGCCTTCGTACAAATTACCTAATCCACAAGCGCATTCCAACCAAGTTCAATGATCGCAATAGGCTCAGCAAGGGGAAAAATCGCTCGGACTAAATTCAATTCCGATCATAAATTCGCTCCCCAGGGCATCTCCCGAGTTGATCCCCGAGATCTCCAATGAAAACACCGAATGGATGTGTAAGTGGCACGAGCCATCGCACGTCTCGCGAAGTCAGCACCCGAGGAGAATCAATAGTCCATCGATAGACATCGTCGCTCCCCCCCCCGCCCCTCGTCCCTCCCCTTTTTGAAAAAAAGCGGTCACCGCTACCAGGCAGCGGTAAAAATAAATCTGCGGCTATACGGGCCGCTCGTAAATTTATCTGTCCCTCTTTCCGCGGATGCAAAATTGCACGGTCCATCGTGCGAGCCTCGATAGGCCGGCCGCCGTGGATTTGCCGCGGCAGATACGGAAGCCCGGCTGAGCGCTGGATAACTCATGCGAGCGTTTGATCCCGGACCATGCGTCTTGCTCGCGGCCGCAAGACGCGTGCAGCACCATAAACCGCGGGCCGAGGCGGCCAGGGGGCAGGAGACAAAGGGAGGGCCGACTAACGGCCGGCGATATATCAATTCGGCCCAGCGCGCTGAATGCGCCCATTGTTCTACGGGGGAGGACGCGTGCGTGGATAGCGCCCGGAGGATGCGTCGCGGACTGCGCGAGAAAGTTTATGAACGCCGCCCGGAGGAGGAAGCGCTGGGTGGGGCGGGATGATTAAGCGATAGAGGAGGAATTAGCGAGGAAATTAGAGGTGCCGGGCGATTTCGTCCGAGTGACCGTCTGATGTATGCTCGCGTGCTTTGCAAATATTTATTAATCCCTCGGAGATGGCGAGGTCGTTATTGCACTAAACGGGCCTCTCTTGATTGATATTTTTTTTCGGATTAGTATGCATTGTACTTCCCGTGCGGCTGCGCTTCTGCTTTTTATCAGATAAGCTCTTCATTGGATTCATTATTTTTTATTTGATACGGGTCACTCAAAGCTTTAATTGCTTAATCGAATTACGTTCAAATGTCAAGCTTGCGGTGTGACACGATAATTCGAAAAGATTAAATTATCGCGAATTTTACATAATAAACGTTAAAAATCGCTGACGCGATTTTCATCACGCGCTTGACATTAATTTATAGTCGTACTCTTCGGATTACCACTGCAATAATTGGCGCAGAGTAAATAACGAAACAATGCTAAAGTTTCATTAATCGTCTTAAGTGAACTTCGCTCTAACCCGCTCACAAAGTGCAGACTCGAGAGAAAAACGTGGCTCTTTGAAGAAACTCGAAATTAGCAACGCAGATGCAACGCAGATGCAATTGTAAGTCATTGCACTAGGCCGGCCGAGGGATAGACTCGAGGCTCCTCGCTTTACGGCGCCACTTTTATTTCGAGCCGGCGGGCCGCGGGGGAGACGGCCGCGCCGAAGTTAAAGGCCGCGCGCGTAGCTGCACTTGCTTCCTCGCGGCGGCGCATTCGGCCGTGAGCCGCCGGGGTCGAGGACCTCGTTTGAAGTTCGTGGGATAATGGCTTAGTTCGCTAGCCGCGGTTTGGCGCGTGATGTGTGCGCGCACATATACACGGGCGGCGTCACTAATGCGCGCGATGACGTCATTGCCGTCGCGCGTTATCGGCCGTCGCCTGCGGCTGCAGCCTCGACGCCGGGCTTTTTATCGGGGCCCCAGCGACGATGCTCGCTGACGCCTCTGTTATACGAGCGAGCGGACGCACCACGGCGTTCTCGATTATGTCTTCGCTTCGTCATTTGTCCAGAGTTGCAGAAATGGAGGCTGGAGTGGAGATTTACTACAAATTATTTGCGATACTTGAAGAATGAGAAAAATTACTGTAAGTCTTGAAAAAGTTACGGATTTATAGTAATTTTCGCCGTAATCATAATTATGGTATTTTTATAATAAAACTTGAATGGTGTTTTCTTTCATATTTCCAGTACTTTGTATGCACTATTTATTATTTCAAGTGTTAGTGAAACTAGCACTTAAAAAGAAATATTAAAACGATAAATAGAAATTTATTTGCGAAAATTTTAAAAGAAGCTAACAGGCTGAATTTTAGTTTGGATCGAATGAACCACGTACACTTTGGTCTGAAAAAAAGTAAAGTACGAAAGCAATCCCAGGTCGTTCCGTCAAACGTTGGGCGCGGAGTAAAAGGTAAGTGCTCGCGTACGCGAGTTTAACTCATTTCCCGAGCGTCCGTCCGTGCGCTTGCCCTCTCGAGAGGCTCATTCGCGACCAAACCACCGGAATAAATAGTACGCGGTATTAATGTCGAACGGGTGGTTCTGCGGCTCCGCGCCTCTTTACAATCAAGCCTGGTTTGTTTGACGAGCCAGAGGGAAAGCCCCCGAACCAGCGGAGGCACGAAACTCGTACCATTTCGATTTACCACGAGGTGAACGACCGCTACATTGTTTATAAATTATTTCCGACGATGAATCATCCCCCCCAAAGCTCCATAAATTTCCAAAATATTTTATTCACATAAACAACGGCATCTTATATATCGAACGGAGATTGAATCCTCCCTATTGTTACGTGGACAAGGCTCTGATCGAACCATCAATAAGTTCGGCAGGTCGACGAACGCGACTCCACCTCCGCGAATTCAGGGACGATTTCTTCCCGCCGCTTCTCCCCGGCACCGAGCGATCCGTCGCAGCTCCTTGCCTCACGCCCCCGTCCAATTTCTCATTCAAAGCGTCGCGAGGTGGGAGGGTACGCGGCGCGGCAAGGAGGCGAGAAAAATAATCAAGCGCGCGCGCGTCGATTTAAATTTATTCCATTTTCGCCGGCGACCCGGCCGCCCCCCGGTCCATCAACAAAGGCGCGGCCCTCGCACTTCCGGCGGCGTATATGCAAACGAGGCCGCGACTCGCGAAAGAGCCTCGGAGTAATACGGCGGTCGCCGCAGACATTCGGGAAATCAGCATACTGCAGACGGCGAATTCGCCCCGTCCCTATTTAGCATACATCCGGGCCCCGGCTGATAACTATTCATAGGCCGGCTTATCCGCGGTAATCGCGATTATTACGCGATGAGCGCCCGGACGCCAGGTATATACGCTCGGCGCGCGATGGACCGCCGCCACCTTCGCGTCGGCCCGTGCGCCGTAGGTGCGCCAGCGCCGGCCTAACGAGCGGCCGTATTATACCCCCTGCGCCGCGTACGTGCACACACAGCGACGCCTCCCCCCGAACTCCCCCCGGGGATCGAGCGGACCGCCTCGTCTATAGCGCACGTAACCCGTGTACTAATAACCAGCATCCGCGCTCTCGACCTATGCCTTTGCGTTATTGATGCTTCATTTTTAATGTTTTCATTTGCGTCGAAGGGTAGACCTTTATAAATTATCCCAAAAAGTTTATAGCGAATCTGGTTATTGCAAAATTTTAGTTTGCTATTTTTTGTTTGAGTTTTTTATCCATTATTTAAAACTTTATATTGTTGCTGTACAAATGTGGTAACCTGTTTTGCTGTATTTTCTATGAAAAAAGTCGATGGGTAGTGCTTTACAATAAAAAGTGCGTTGATTACAATTAAGAAAATGGCTTTACTTTTATTCAAAGCTTGTACTAAAATATAAAAAGTTTTAGCTGCATGCAAGAAAATAAAACACATGATTATAAAATCGCTAGCGCAGATAAGGATGTATAAGAGACGAAGGAAAATTCAAAGTTTAATCTTCGAGATTCCATACACGTAAAATACAACAGCTTTCAATAAATGCATATTTATAAAATGATAATGTTAAACTTAATTGTTTACATAATCAAGATTTTTATTATCTGGTTTATCGAGAGAATTTAATCTAAAATTTGTTTGCCAGAGTATAGTCAAAGGTATCAAGCATACAACTAGCAGCTATGCAATGTAAGTAGTTAATGGCCAACTCCAGTAAGCCCTCGAAATTGAATACTTTATAAGCTAACTTCCCACCACTCGAAACGGACCGATAAATTTATCTCCGTTTAAATTGCTGTAACGTATTTATCAAAGTTCTCAATGAGTTAACGTTTACGTGAATATTGCAAGAAAGTAACGATTTATGCATCAAATTAAATTTTTATTGCTCCCTCGCCCGTAAAAAAGACGCCGATCTTATCAGTATTAATTCCACGCCTGCCAACAATTTCCATTTTCTGGCGAATCGATTAAAAAACAATAGCCCGAATGCGGGGAATTTCGCTTTCATGAATAGAACTGATTAAGAGCGACACACGGAGGCCCGAAGCGAAATAAACGGGAATGGCATATTTTTACGTAAAGGCCGCACGCGAGGAGAATGAATAATTGAGGGCGGGCGGATCAATCGGCATCATTATCAGGCGCTTTTCGCCTATGATCAACGCAGTAGCGCGGACGTGACGCTGTCCGCCGAGCGATACCGGTTTTCAATTTTAACTGGCGCGGTCTTCTCGCGGAATACAGATAATAACTAACTCACGAATCGCGCCGCATAAATATGTCAGTTGTAGACGCGATCGAGGTGATTAAAACTGAACTCGCCGGGCAAATGATCGATTAACGAAAAATTCCGGGGGCGCTTTACCATTGAAATCTCGTCAAGAGCGGACAATGAATTTTCGGAGTTTAATTAAATACTCCGCTATTATTAGTAATAACGAAATTCAATCAAAACGAAATCTAATAGCTCGCCACGTCATTCTCTCCAATTAACGATAACTAAAACTATCCAGCCCGACGTGGAAACAAAGGAGCATAAAAAAAATATTTAGCCGAAATAGAGGGGAACATAAAGAGGCGGACGGGGAGCTCCGTGCCAGGTCCGCTCTAAATTAACGGGATCCTCATGCGAATACGCGCGCGCACCTCCATTAGCGCTCTCGCTAATGCGAGGCGTGCGGAGGCGAACGGGCCGCGGCTCTTTGTGAAGAACACCCCCCTGCCCCCTCCCTCTCTTTGATCAGCGCGGCGCTGTGTGCGAGGTGCACCGAAAGTACAATGCCGAAAACGGCCGGTCTCGGGAGCGGCCGCGCCTACCCACCCCGGCTGCAATATTAACGTTCAAACTCGCCACCTGTCTTCCACCGACTTTCTCGCTTTCCCGCGCGCGCGCTCTTTGACTTTCATTATGTAGCCATCCGCGAGTGCGGTTGCCTTTTGTAAATTCACCCCCCGGATGATTTTAAAGCGGCCGCCCCCTCTCAATTGCTGCGGCTTTTCCAATTTTACGCTTTTTAACGAAACTGCGGAATTGCGCGTGTTTTAAAGTTGCTCCCACCGTGGGGGGTACTTTATTCGAATGTTATGGTTCAATTAAATCCTCTGAAATTCTTATTCATCGATTTACATTAAATGTAGCCGCATTAAATTAATGCGTATTTACGCACAGATTGGAGCATTTGAGTGTCCCTAATTGTTTCTTCGATAAGTACTTTCGGGGGAATGAAAAATTTATTCATTTGCACAGTAATTGTTCATTTGTATAAAATTATGTGAAAATAACTTAAAATGACCAATTACTTCAAAATTGAATATATTATTTATTAAAAATTCTACCTTGTAATCGTAGAACTCATTCGAAAAATCTCAAAAATCACTTTATGATTTTGGAAAGTACTCATTCGGTTTCGTATAACATCGAACAATATCTTGCAGCGTCACATAACTAATAAACTGTATGAACTCGAAATAGAACTGTCTGAACGTGAAAATATTGCCATGTTTCTCGGAGAACTTCATCTGGAAATCTCTACTGAAGTATTTAATAGAAACGGTTTATTTCTCAAGAATCGTGACTTAATAGTTAATTAAACTGAAATTTGAGGTAGATATACCCGACTATTCAATCTTCTAATACTATGACTCATTTGTTACAATTCTTTTCCTCACTTGTTCTAAAAAAATACTAACCAAACAAAAGTCATAAACAACAGTTACTCACCTCATCAGCCTGCACAGTTGATGCAAAATAAAAAAAAGGAAGTTATGGGTAACTTCTAATTCTGCAAAACTTGCAAAAAAAGCTTTTACGAGCGGTAATTCAAGTGGAGAGCTCTCTTTACTATTTCATCCCCCTAATTTGATACAAGCGTAAAGCGCGCGCGGAAGCGACACCCTCCACCGCAATAATTTATCATTATAATTTTTTACGAGTCCGCTCTCGCGGGTGGTAACGAGCCGTCGCGCATCAGCGCTCGCGCGTATACATAGCTCGTCGTCGCGTTCATCCCCCCGAGCTGTTGCGGTCTCCGCGGCGCCTCGCCGCGTATTTTGCGGCCCGGCCTTTGAGGGCGCAGCTGCGCCCGCGCGTGCAACTTCCAACTGTAAAATGATACAGCTATCGGGCCGATATGCGCGCGCGGTACACGCGCCGTTACAACGTCGGCCTCGGCGGATACAAACGGCGACGGAAGTTCGACGGCGCTTTTTTTTCGTACCACTGCGTTTGATGTTGCTGCCGCGTATCTGAGCGTTTTACGCCGATTGTTTCGGCTTTCGAATTTTGTAGATTTTAACGTCCAGTGCACTTTGTCTTTTTTGGAATTTCTTTTTTAACAACAAAATAGATTTAAGAGGAAATGCCTCGATTCCTACTGTGAGCTGAATCGAAATTTCAATGTGCTGTCTATAAATGGAAATTCACTGAAAACTGAAAACCAGGGTAAATGAGATCAAGGTAAAATTTATTTAAAAAGTTTCTGAAAGTATTTAAAAAGTGCGGTTACACTTCAATTCTTGAATATTATATATGAAATTTTGGAATAATGGATAAAAAAATAATTTTGTCAGTCGGCTAGAAAATACAATACAGAAAATCGTTGCAATTGCAAAGATAAAAGTGTACATTGGACAGAGGAATGACCGTAAGTTAAAACTATTAACTTAATTGAATTTGGAAGAAAAATGTATTTCGCGGAATATCCTCGGCAAAGTTTTCAATTGAAAGGTACTTTACGCTCTACTTTCCGAGAAGAAGGGGAGGAAAAAAACGGGAAGAATTTCATCGAACTTGAGAAGCCGACTCGCGCAAAGAAGTAAGAATCCGACGATTCTCCTGGGGAATCCGCGGCATCTGTCATTTCTCATTTCGAGCGCGTCGTAGTGCGCAAACAAACGGATATATATGTATATAGTTGGCGGTGTGTTCGGTCATCGTAATTTTGCTGCAATCACCTTCCGCAGACGTTACCATTGATGATCAAACAGTTTAAAAATACATTTCTTTCGCAAAACGAATTGAGAGAAACACTGCTATATAACTGTAATAAAAGTTTCACTCTGTTTGTTTTTTTAACAAATTGTAATAATATTAATTTATGAGTTGGTACATAATGGAAAAGGAAAATAAAAAACGAATTGTTTGCCATATTAGAGATATTAACGACAATTTCTTCAAAAAATCAACGAATCAGATTTATTTTATTAATAATGTATAAAGTACACTTTGCGCTTTATTGATAACAACCAATTTGGCCTCGCGATTTATATTGAATATTGTACATCTACATAGTAATTAATTTTAATATTTATTAAAATTGAAAAATGGAATGCACCCATGTGTTAAGGAAACTTTTACAAGAAGAATATTTGAAGAGCCAAGTAGAATTAACATGAGAAAATCATGGAAGGCTAGGGGAATACATTCGGTCGTAATCCAGATTGCGAAAAAGATTAATAGATAAGAAAAGCCCCCGCGCGGCGGAATAAAACAAGGATTCTCGAGTCGTACCCGGGATATATGTCGCCTTACAGCCGGCGCGGCCATAAGAGGAGCTGAAAAGAAAGGAGGAAGAAAAGGGGCATAATCCTAAAGTCCGAGGAGTCCCATTTCGGATGAGAGTCCGGCGAGAGGGAGAAAAGGAGAGAGAAGCCGTTCGCGAGTCATCGATCTCGCCGAGCTCTCCTCGGCATCGCTACTCGCCGCGGCAGTCGTTAACCGGAAGCTCGGCCCCCGGGGCGATCGACTGCGCCGAGGTGCGAGTCGCGACCGCCCGGATTAAAGGCCGCGGCGCCGCAGAAAAAAGGCCGGGGACGCGAGGCCCCCGCGCACTTTTCTTCCCCCAAAGTTTTACGAGCGAACGAACCGCCGACTCGGCCACCGCTTCCTGCTCCCTCTTGCGTGTGTCCTTTTTTCGCAGCCACGCGCGCGCGCACCGAAGCTATTAACGATCGCTGGGGATTCTAAAGCTTTATTGCTGGTACCGGCTAGTTCCGCAGCTCGACTGCTCCCCCTTTTTTTTACGCCAACTTTTAATCGCTCGCCCCCTGATACTTCGCCGTCGCACTTTTATTTCCCCGCGGGTGTGTACAAGCTTCGAGGCGACTTCGGACGATAACTCGGGCAGCCTTCCTCGCGGATAAGCCGGGCAATTAAACGCGGGACTCCGATCCCTCCAGCGCGAGCTCTTTAAAAAGTAAATTGGGTTGTTCGGTAATGAGCTACGTGTAGCTGCCCGGGCGAGCGTCTCGAGGGGGGAGACGCGTCGGGCTTTTATTTTTAATCGTGGAATATAATTTTATTCAAATGAACTGGTAAAACTCGACGTTTTTTCATCAGCGATGATTTTTCTTTCCCTCTTTCTTTTTTAAGACATCGAGCGAGTCGCGAGCGAGCGGGCGCACAAATTTCGCGGGCCAGTTAATATGCAGTTGGCTCGAAAGTTGCAGCGGGACGGAGGGGAGGGAGGAGCCGGACGCGCTCCGGGCAGACGAGTCGCGAGAGGAACCAGACAATCAGCTTTTGCTCCTAGCTTTCTCCGCGGGAGAGGAGGAGAGGATGTCGTCGGGCGACGAGTCGAGGTACCGGCCGAGAGGCAGGGAACCAGCTGAGGAGGCGTGTTACCTGCCGGTCCGAGGCGCGCTTTCGCACGGCCCACGCTCTTGTCTCTATGTCCCGCTGCACTTATCTTTGCTTTTACCGGACTTTTTACTTTCTCATTTTTTCCTCGCTCCTCGTCATTTTTTTTCTTCCCGTTGCAGCGAATATTTTTTAGTCGGAGAATAATTGATTGAACTTTTTGTCAAAATTTGACACTATTTTAATTAAATTTTTACTTTACAAGAAACGTAGAAGAAAAAAGTTGACTGTTAGCGAAAATTTTCTAGAATAGAGTATCAGGTAGAAAAAAATACTGCTTAAAACATTTTTGGAATCTGATCTTTAATTTCATCATCCTCTTATCTTTCCTTTGAATATGCAATAAGCGTCTATCATGAAAGTTTACTATGCGCTTACCCGGAGCTGGGCTCGTGCGTACACAGCAAATTTAAATTAAAGGAGTGCCTGCAGTGTACGCGTCATTATCTCCGTTGCACGATGATGCTTTTTCTTATTTTATCGACAAGGGATTAACCCGTTTGATCGGTCTTGCTCAGCACGTGGCGGTGGGCCCGGTCCCGATGTACCGTGGGCGCTCGCACAACTTTCAGGAGCTACTTTTTCACGGTTTCGTCCTTTTATTTTGTCTGGCGAAGTTAATTTTACGAGGTTGAAATGACGCAATTAAAGCAGCGAGATTCATTTACGCGTTTTCCACCATCATAATTCCTGACAATTATCGTAAATCAAATTTTAATTAAATTACGTCACTTTCAGCATTTTTCGAAAACGAAATAAATAACCATACCAACGGAGGACTTGGAAGTACCTAATTAAATTTTACATTAGACATTAAACGATCTAATTTTAATCGAAACGTCAGAATGGCTCTGGTCGGAGCCCGCTGACGTCACAGCGCGGAGGTACATCGCCAGGGGCCAGGTTCCACGCTGCAGCCCAGCGGAGGAGGGCGCGGGGATTACTTGCAGAGGCGCGGTGCACGGAGCCGAGCGGGAGAGAACCCCCGGCGCGAATCGCGGCCTCGCGCATGTGTGGGCACGCATCGGGCCGCTGAAAACGGGCAATTAATCCGCGAGCCACTCTGTTCGCCCCTTTTTCCCTTTTCCGCCGGGCGACCAATCTTCGTCCCGCTCGTAAAATCCTCCCCGGGCGAGAGCGAGGGAGAAAGAGCGCGCCGGCGGACGGAGAACGGGCGTGGCCGATTCGTTCGAAAAGCTCGGAATTTATCGGCGCCACTTCTTCACCCGCGACGACAATTCCTCGGGCCCTCTCGCTCGCACTCGCGCGCGGGGCCATTCGGCCTTAATCGCTCACACGCGCGATTCCCTGGGATTCGATTGTTTTTCGCCGTCCGCCCGCGCGCTCTCGAATTACCGCCGCGCCGGCGATCCTCGCCTTCTCTCGCACCGCGATATTTTATGGGGGCCGGCCGTGCGTAAAAGTGGACGAGACCTCCGGTGCCTCTTTTTATGCCTTCGCTTCTTATATCTCTTTATTAGCGCGAACGTGTCCTTCTGTTCCACTTTGCCTCGACGCCCCCGCCTTTATGCGCACTTAGATGGGGAATTACGAGCTCTTATAATAGAGCGTGAATTATTTATTGACTTTATCAGTGTGAAATATATTATAGATCCTTTGTTTATATTGCTGATAATTGACCATTTAAAGATAAATGTATGTGGTTCATATTTTCGTCATTTTTTATAGTTAATTATATGCAATTATTTTCAAATAAAATGCAGTGATAACTTGGGTATTGAGTTTAACCGTATTAATCTAATTTCTTTCAGCAATATGTGGTTCTGTACCAATATTAATTTAGTTAATAAATATGAAAACTAATATTCGATAACCACCGTTGTAAACTACATGCGGTTTTCATTTAAGAGCCAACAAACTCTATGTAATAAAAAAGCACACACCTTTGATGTAACTAAATTACAAATTCTTCAAAGTGGATATTTCATTAAATTAAGCTGCGGTAACAGATAGAATGCAAATTATTTACTAATATATAATTAACCCAATAAACCAAGTTGCGCATGCTCGTCCGTGCGCACAGGCAGGTTACATTTCAAAGAATTTTAGATGAAAATTTAGTTTAATTAGTGCGCAACAAATTTGTATCATTAGAACGGAATGGATAAAAGCTCATTGTTCCACCGACCGAAAGTTTCAAATGAGCTCCGCATAACCGACTTACTATTTTTCCCACTTTTCTCGTCTCGCGATAACAATTATCTCGACTAAACTTTAACTGTACACCCGGCAACGAAAGAGGCGCCGGCGTATCTGCCTTTTTTCTCAAAGCAAGAAAACGCAAGTCTCGAAACTTAGGAAAAACGAGACGGGGCGAGTTTCGCGGTGGGTTTCAGAGCCGTAAAAAAAGGGCCGTGAGAAAAGGTAGGAAGGTAGAGCGAGAGGCGGAGAATAAACCCGCGAAAAGTTCAGAATGCACATCAGCGGGCGAACTTTTTGAGCGACCTTGCGCCCAGGCGGGCGTTATGTAGCGAACGTGCCGCCGCCGCCGCCGCAGCGATCCCGCGGCTGTTTCTCCTTGCCTCGCAAGAAAAATAAGAAGACGCCCGGGAGGAAGCCGAATAAAACTCGTACAAGTCCATAAATATTGCAGAAATGTAGGGAGCCGCTTCTTCCTCCCGGGAGCTCTACCCTTCTTCTCCCCCTTCTTCCGATCCCTCCTTTTCTCTCTTTCGCGGTTTTCTCCGAGGTATGCGTTCGGCGCGCTCGTCCTTTTTGCACGGCTGCAACTTCTTCCGAAGATCGTTACGTAAGCGATGTCATTGCTTACACGTGCCGCGTAACGCTCGTACACGGGTATGGAAATTTTCCGATGTTGAATGAAGTACACTTATTCTTAAAAGATTTTTATTTTATCTTTTTATGCTTTCGTAACTAAAATCGTAGCAATAATTCTATAAATGAAATTATTTATTTTAGCAAGTATCTATTTAATTTTGCAATAGCAGCAGATAAGCTTTTACTTTATATAGCTGGAATTTAAAAATGAACTCAGGTACTCAATGTCCGTTTAAAATTTTCGCGACTTTTACTACGTAATCTCAGTTTTAATAAATCAAGAATGAATGGATTTGCTCTTTAATGAAGCAATAAATTTTGAGAAATATCCAGTGATGCATACTCCGCGAGGAACTTTGTATACCGCTGTAATAAAAACTTTTTATTTTCTTTTATACGCCGCAAAGAGAAAAGACAGATAACGATCTAAAATGTTTTTGACAATGACTTTGAAGGCGCAGATTATGTCAGTCAAAGCGAAGATTGGCAGTTATTTTAAAGCAATTTATTAGCGAGAAAAAATTTTTTAACAAATTTGCTGGATAAAGCCTAAAAGTTATGACTGCGAGTCATTAAACATTGATTTGCATTTTTGTGCTCCAAAAATTACACCCTTTACTTTATGATTATACTAACAGTTTGGAACACGAAAATATTTGGAGAAGAATGGTAAAAACATACTAAAATTGGATTAACTGAAATAACCATTTCGATCCATTAGAGCTTAATTGAAACTTTTTACTATTATAAAATACATTAACCGAAAGCTCTTACATAGAAAATCAAGACAATCGATTGGATTGGCGAAAGAAATTCCAACGACGAGTCAAGAAACTTGATTACCCTCAGCTCGGTCCACCCGACTAACCGTGAGTTGGAGGTAAACTGGCCGCGCGCATTCTATACTGAATCGCGCGATTATCGGGGGGATTAGAGGCGAGCCCGTGACCATCTTCGATGCCGGTGTATATGAAGGGAGATGGCGAGAGGCCAGGAAAGCGATAACGCTAATGAGATTTCCTAATTTGGCTGGGTTTATCGCCGGCGCGGCGATTGCGCAGGCGCGAGCCCCGCGATATGAGCCACGAGCGCGAGGACTGGCGAATGGGAGATACAGAAAGGGGACGGTCGAGAGAGACGGAGCGCGTGAGAAATTAAGAGGGAACGGTCCGCATTAATTAGGATTTTTTACGGCCGGATATTTAGCGGGCGTTTAAGCTCGCTATTAATCCTTATAATAAATACGAGCCGGATGTAAAAAAAGAGTAAAAGAATGGGCTATTTCGCCTCTTAAAATAGAGAATGTTTATAAAAAAGCTCGGTAAGTTTACCCAATTTAAGCGAAAAAATGTTTTGATAAAGCCTGAAAAAATCTTTGCGTCTAAAGTAACATTATCTAGTTTCTAAAATATAAAATGGGCCGATTTTGTTATAAGTTTATAGAGTATAAAGTATAACGCACAAATAGTAGATTATGCACCTCGGGAGTAAAAGTAAAGAATATCTCAAATCGCAGGTAATTGTTATAATCGATAAACATGCGATCTGAGGAATTTTGTACTTACTCCCGTGGTGTGTATACGTGAAGTACGCTCTTTGCATGCCGTGTGCAAAAAAGATAATTTATAACTAAGAAAGATTTTAAAAGTCTTACCGTGAAATTTCTCAAATATAGTCCAATTTTTTATTAAACTATTTCATCGAGATTTGCAGCTTTCCTCCATGATTGCAATTAATATTATTACATTCATGAATTTCAGACTGTAGAAGAAAATTTTGCATTTCCTTGAATCTAACGGATGTCTGCTCTTCACCGGGGGAAATCTAATAATGGAAAAGTCTAGTGGCTTTTCGAGAGCTTAGCTCATTCGTGCAGGACTCTTGAAAGTCCTCGAACTTTGTGTTTCGCTGTGGAGCGAATGATTTAAACCGACTATATTTACTCCTATTTCTAACTCACCACTTCGCAGATATTGATTATATGCAGATCTCTCTCTCCGAGAAATTGTTTATTAAACTCGATGAAAAATTTATTTAAATTCCTCTAAGCAAAAATCGATTCTAAATTAAATAAAAAAAAACTACTTTAGAAGTCCTAAATTGAAACTAAGTCAACTAAGACAGTAAAGTAAAACGATAAATTCGCTACTCGACTCGAATGAACTTTACAACTTAATGCTGATTGTTAATTTAATAAAGCTAACATATGCCCGATGCAAGCGCACCTCTACGAATGTTTTGAAAGTAAATTCCATTATTCAGCAGAGCGAGCGACGCTTTTATTTTTCAGGCGAAGTTAAGCGGGGGTGGACCGGGCAGAGCGAGCTTTTACGAAGGTTAATCACTTTTCTTTGCTCACGTGGCGCGGTGCGAGCGAGTTGGTGCGGTGAGCAGGGTTCCGAGGGGTGATAATTCGCGGGCGACTTCCGGAATTACAGCCGGAATGTCCAGCAAGCCGCGAGTTCCGCTGGACGGTTTCGTGACGCGACCCGACGACCGTTTCCTCCCCGAGCTCGACCTAGGAAAGCAAAGCTCCCCCGAAAGAGGACTTAATTATACGGGGAACACGGGATTTTCCCCTTTCTCCCTTACTTTCTGCCTCCGTTCTGCCGCACCTTTTTCAATCATTAAAAGATATGGCCGAGCTGTTTTTCTACTCTCGCAATTTATTGCGCGCGAGCTCATTTCGAGTAAGGTAAGCAACTGTACGCGGTAAAAATTAAATTTAAGTGGTTTCTTTAAAAGAGGGGGAGCTTTGTGTCACCTAAATGAATTCTTCTCGGGGCGGGATAGATAACGATTAATCGAGAAGTTTAATTTTCATGGCTCCGTTGCAAAGTAAGTGTTTTATCACTTGAGCGTAATCTGGCGCCGGTGATTTTGGAGTATGAGAAAATTAGGAAGTGCCACGTTGCTCATAAAGGATTAGGGGCGATTAACGTTCGGGTGGGGTCTTCGCGAAAGAGGATCACTAAAAACCACCAGTCTCGCGTGCTAATTGAAAAGAGAGATTACCCCTGGATTATTATTCCCTCATTTACTGAATATTTGAAAAATGTTTCATCGGGGTTTGAAAATTTTCGTAGAATTACAGTCATTTATTAAGCTACCAGTAATGAAAGGTATTAAATTTTTGCTAGCTTTGAATTGCTATTAAGATTTATTCATATAAATCGGTATAATTAAGTTAATAATACGATGAATTTAGAGATAATTATGTTAGTCATATTGATTAATTAAGCCAAAGTATTTACCGGTGTAAAAAACGTAAATATTGAAGCTATAATGTATTCTAAAGATAGGAATAAATATATAATGAATTTAATAATTAATAATAAAATACATACGCTTCTATTTATTCTGATAGATAATCCGATTATAATTTATAATATCGCTAATTAGTATGGTTTTGAAACTCAAAATACATTCGTAAATATAAATTAATGAGAAGCTTCTCGGTCAAAAAAAGCCTAATCCGGAAAATTCAGCAAAACTGTTTCTACATGACGCACCGCAATCAGGAAAGAAAACACGTCGACCTCGAACTTACCGTACCCTCGTCGGATTCACCTGCGCGGAAGCTCAACTGCGCGGGAGCATTCACGGGCGATAAAGCAAAAAAGCAAATAAAACGAGGAAGCTTTTATCGATTTGAGGACTCGTTGCTCGAAGGTATATAAGGACGATCCCATTTCCCAAGTATCGCGCCGTAAGACCGTCGAGTATGACTTCCTTTCCACTGCCCCGGCGAGGGAGAGAGGGTTGCGTCTCTCAACTTCGCGAGACGTGCCCCGGTGCCGCGCGCACTTCTGACCTCGCGAGGAATTTCTACCCCGCGTGGTCCACATCACGTACGAGATATTTAAAAGCTAGCTTTTTGTGTAAAGTTGCCTTAAGAGATTATCTCCGAGTTCCTATTGACAATATAAAATGAGAAGAGCGAGCAAGTATTTATTTAGCAAACAGAAGTCAATTTCACAATCTCTGATTAATTTACTCGTGTGGGGGAACGCAAATATAAGGATCTGGAGATTTTTGATTAAATTCAAAGTTTACTTTTGTAGTAATATTAGAAAATTTCTACGGAAGCGAAAACTTCGAAGACCAGATATTATTAGCGAAATCTATTACTGCATTATTTAAGAAATCAATATAGTTTTGAAAATAGGGATTGGATACGTTAATCAAGCAGAGTGCCTCAACCTAATGCAGGAGGTAAGCATAGTGCCATCTGCAGCAGCTCTCGGTAGAAGTAAGAAACACCTGCCAAAAAGTGATAAAAAGGCCGGTCCTTAAAAAAAAGAAGGGATTAAGACATGATGCCGCGGCGCATACACAGGCATGAATTACATCGCACTTGGAGTCCCACGGTTCGCGGCCGGAGAACCCTAGCAGGTGCAGCCGCTCGAATGTCCTGTCAAAAAGATTCTCTCTTCCTGTCTCTTGTTCTGACTTTAACTTTTGCCGGTATCATTCTCCCCTTATCTTCATAATTACTTTTTCTTTAATACACTCGCAGAATAATGAATACATTTACATAATAATTACGTAGTCACTCTCAAAACGATAGGTATTTGTTTTACAGTGCAGCCTTTGTACTGCGATTGCAATAGAGACTTCATTGTTAATTTGCTTTCTAAACGTAAATAGCGTGTGTGGGTAAAAAGCTCTTTGGTCTTTTTAATTAATTTCCTACTTGCTCGGAATCAAAATTAATTTTGAAACATCAAAGAGAAATCCATTCTATTTCCAGAATAAAGTATTTACCGAAACAAAGTGTACACTTTATATATGGAAGCATTTTTGAGTGTTAGCTCAATCTTCTCGACTTTCTCGAGGTCACACGGAGCAGTTAAAAGCGCAGTTGCCAAGGTTGCGCCGAGTGGAGGGATAGGGCGTCGGTGGTTTGCGCGGTTTTTGGGAATAGCGCGCACAACGTATACGGCTTATTAGGCCCTAATGGAAACCCGCTCACGTTACACGAGCCAGCGCCCAAAGTAATTCACCGTCTTCTCCTTTTCTCCCCCGATTTGGCGCGCTACATTCCCCTTTCTTCCCTCTAATTCCGCATCCCTGTGAAATCTTCGATCTCCGAGTTCACTTTGTCCCTTTCTTCCACTCGGCGTCGCTCTTTATCTCTTCATCTATTGCCTTTTCCATTCTCCTTAGAATCCTCGTAACAGTTTGTCTCGACTCCCGTGCAATTGCCCGCTTTTTTCGCCTTTTTCCCCTTCATTTGCTTCTAACGTCGGACCTCCGCCGTGCCATTTACTCCTCTTTTTTCGCTTACCTCCCTTGACGAGCGCGCGGTCGAACAGTGGTTCCGGTCAATGGAGCGCGCGCGGGCTTATACCATAGCCGTAATTTTTTTTTCATATCCTTGCCTCCGGGTGCAACATTTTTTCGCTCGCGGAAAGTTCCACGCGCTCCCTTTTGGCCGGCGGGCGAAGGCCGCAGCGGCGCACACGCTCTCCACCCTTCCACGTGGCCGCACCGAGCAACCTTGCGGTCGTACGTTATGCTCGCGCGTGCTCGAATTTATTTCGCGTGTGCATGCTTGGTCTCTCTGAAGCGGTCTCTCTCTCTCTCTTTCTCTCTCGCGGTCTCTGCATTCACGGGGATCGGCAAAAAATTGCGCTGTAAAAATATGAGCAACGCTAGAGAGAACTGATTTGATGGAGGATGCTGCTGAGGTTATTTCGAGAATGACTTATATTGGTCCGCCGAGCGGTGGAAAAGCACATTTTAATAGATTACTATCTTATCATCGACGGATGTTTGCATTTGTCTGCATATTTTTTCTTGCATTCGGTGCAGCAAATTAAGCGGATGTTTTAACGGTACTCGTCGTTGCTTTTTGCCTGAATTTTAGAAAGGCTGTAGGTAAAATTTTGTTAGAAACGCCGAAGTGTAAGTAACGGTGAATTTTTTTTAATTTATCCCGTGTCACAATAAATTGGAGTGACTTTATCGCGCTCACGTAACTCTCCTGCTAAATTTGCCTAAAATAACATTTTAAGTGGAGAGATATAGCGAAATGTGTGCACGCAGAAAAGCACCTGAAGCATAAAAATTACGCTTGTATAAAAAGGAGGCGGCGGAACATCGTAATGAGTCGT
This sequence comes from Eurytoma adleriae, assembly GCA_900480045.1. Classification (NCBI taxonomy): domain Eukaryota; kingdom Metazoa; phylum Arthropoda; class Insecta; order Hymenoptera; family Eurytomidae; genus Eurytoma; species Eurytoma adleriae. The sequence goes on along the minus strand of UXGC01000063.1, from coordinate 7,974 downwards.
AAAATTCCTTCCGATTTTTATCCTCTGCGAGCTCTACTATGCGCGCGGGCAGCGTGCCACTCGTTCCTACTTTTTATTCCCTTTTCTCCTGCTCTCGACTGCTCGTGCATTGCATTTTTCTCCCGTCAGTTTTTTCAAAAAATTTGATTCGGTATTTTTTTTTTCGAAAATTTTTCTCTAATGTCAGTTATTTTGATTTCATTGAATAATGAAATAAATGTTGTAAAAAATGAGTATATAGTTATAAGATTATTTTTTAATTTTTATTTATAAATTTTGTGCTCTATTTTTGATGTGTAAAAATTTCATATACACGAAGTGAAAAATATGAGCTTGAAAATAAAGAGCCGACAAGTGAGAAAATATTACAAAATTCAGTGGCACATACACACGTTATTGAAAATTTTTTTTGCAAACTAAAATACATATTAAATTTTAAAATTCGCCGAAATAAATATTAACGGCGCAAGTGTAATTAAAGTTTGTTCACGGCTGAGAAAGTCCGAAGCGTCTAACCGAAAACCGAAGCGCCGCGCAAAAGTCGCGTCGAAGCGTACACAGGGGGCCATTCGCCTCTCGGCTCTCCCACTGGCCGCTCCTTCTCTCCGTCCATCCTGTCTTTCGTTTTCTATCCGCATCCTCGCTCTCTCACTCTTCGCCGGCCTCTTCCCCTCGCCTCCCCCCGCCGCCCCTCGCCCCCCGAACGAGCGGGGGACTACGCCAAAAGTGCAGCTCCGGCGATGCGCGCAGGGGGAGGGAGGGAAAAAGCGCTGCCCGTGCCCGGCTGTTAGTTCGTTCCGGGGTCCACGTTGCCGAAAGTGCATTGGCCTCCGTGCCTCTCATAGGCCAGGGGCCTGTAACCTCTTCTTCCTCCGCGCGCTGCGCTCGCTCGCAGCAAGAAAGAGCCTTTCGGCCGAAGTGAGAGGCCTAATCGGCCGCGCCGCGCCTCTTTTTTCTCCAATCGCCGTTTTTTCCTCCTCGCTTATATATCCACTCGCTTATCCTCGGGATCTCTTCAGGAGGCAATGCTCGTGAATTCGGCGGACGATAGAACTACGCGGATTTTTAATGAGGAGAGCGTGTCTCCTTTCCGAGGATGTGTTTGCATTGCCGAGGATACGGACTCAACGTTTACGATTTCAATTAGTACGCAGCCTCAGGGTTTCTGCCAACATTTTTCACTTTTATTAGTCGCGGCGAATCTTTTGGTTTTTCTATTTTCTAGAATTTTTTTTAACAAACGCGATTATTCGGTGAAATCTACTTTTTTCGTAGAAATTGTTCGCTTTATTAGCTTTAAAAGTGTACAATGATTTTGTTTTAATTTTTGATATAAAAGTATATTGGATTTTATCCGACTAAAAATTTTCAAATTTTAATACTATAACCCAGAATCTGAAGAAATTTTTATCCAATTAGATTTTATTTTTATTTTATTCGATTAAAAAATTTTCAAATTTAATCTCCGTAATCTAATTTTTTACTCCAAAGAAACTTCTCCGTTCGCAAAAGAAAAGGTATTTAGAGGTTCTTTATAAAAATTCCCATGTCGACAGAAGAAGTAGAGAGGGCGATGTCGAATTTTCGATTTAGCTCGTTCGAGAGTCAACATATGCAGCGAGTTGCGCAAAGGGGGTCAGTGCAACTGGAATTTAGATTAAGAACGCCATCGCCGCTTCTATTCGGTTACGTACGCCGTGTATTCTTATGTCGACGAGTCTCGAATTCGCGCTTTCCGAGGGACGGCTGGGCTGCAAAGAAAAAGGCGGACGTTTCGCAGACTGGAACGTGTCTTCACTGCGCAAAATACCTTCTCTCCAATGGCTTCCTCGCTTTCTCTCCGCTCCCTCCGTACTTCTCTATTTTTATCCGCTTCTGTTCGCGAGCGTTTTAGCCGCTTCGCTTTAATAATCCATTTGAATTTGCAGTGCACGCGAACTCCAATTATTAAATTTGTAATGTATAATGCTTCATTAAACGCTCTCATTCCAATCCGTACATAATTCGCTGAAAAATGTATTGCAAGTTAAAAAGGGGATTTTAACTTACAATTTTAATTCGTTTCCGTACCACCTGTTCTGGTATTCCGCGATCACGAAAAATAATTTTACTAAAAGTATATTAAGCGCTCGGGGTTCATCAGTCTTTCAAATCCAAATCTAAAAAGCTGAGCAACAATTTGAAAGCGCCTCAAAAACACACACGAAGTCGATAACCAAAGACATGACTCAAGGCAATTTAATGTAACATGACGAGAAATTTGCTCACCCGCGCAAGGAGCGCGAGGGCTGGAGTGTGCGCAGCAACGAAATTATTCGAAAATTAAGTCGAGTACTTTGCAGCTTAGGCTAAGGTACACTTTACGCATGCATACTCGCATATGCATAAGCCAGAGGGGCGCGTATGTAACAACCACATAACTAAATCAAAGTGATGCCGCGCGCGTGTATTCCCACACCTCCTTCCGGTTCCATTACGCCCAACTAGATTTCCACGAGGAACCCAGGGCCCCCCGCCGAGGTATATTTTCCACCGCAGCAGACAAACAACTAGGCGCCTCCGTCTTGCACGTCTTCGATCCCCGAGCTGGAGTACACCGAGGCGAGGCAAGGGGCTGTGAAATATTGCAGCCCTTGAAGTTACGCATTATTTTAAATTAACAAAGTTTCAAATTTACGGCAAGTTTTAGACGGCCTTTTTAATACAAACTATTTTGTTAAATGTTTTTACGTTGAAAAAAAAACTTTTGCCTGTCTTCAGTTACTTAAATAAGGTATCTTTTTCAACGAAATTTAATTTTTACTAACAAAGGTACTTTCGAAATTTCACGAAATACATTAAAAATTAGCATTTAGTCTTCATTTAGTATCTTTTCTCGTTTGATATCTCAATGCGTATTACAGAGCCCGGCGGGTTTTTTTTTACTACTCCTCCCTTTATCTCCCTTTATCCGCACTAAGCGTGTTTTAAAAGTAGGTCGGGAAAGTAAGAGGAAAAAAGTCCCATCACGGCTATTACGTTACTCCGCAGTACCCGCGGAATTGAAGATTAGAGCTATTGGAAAATTTTACGGAATTTCTCGGATTCCTCGGCTCATATTCCCACGGATACTGCGCGCAACGTTATTTATTTATAACGCCCTTCATGATTCAGCGACCAATGGACTGTCGATAATGCCGCGACGAAATTAACTTCGGCTTTTAATATAAGTCCCCCGACACTCTAAATTCGCGCTCACGAGTCTTTTTTTCCCTCCCGCGACCCATTTTCTCCAGGCAGGGGGAGCGAAAGCTCGCTGATTTACCTCGAAATTCTCTCTAAAAATACAAAGTCGCTGCGACGGATCGATCGCGAATAGCCCCGTAGGGAGCGCCGTACACGTTCCATTGTTTATCCATCGTTTCATTGTGGACGCGAGTTTTAGCGGGACTCGTTCGCAAATCGCCGGACGGTCGTCCCCCTTTGTCATCCGGGACGAGTGGGTTTGAGAAAAATTAAGTCGTCCACTACTCGTGATCAAGTATTTCGCTTGCTTTTAAAACGCCCAGCTCTCACTAATGGCAGGGGCTTTTCCTTCTTACCATTATTGTCCCCCTGAGCGGAAAAATAATTGAGCTTTGCTATCTGACGGATTCCAATTTTCTCTTATGGCTTTATGTCAGTCGTATAATGCTAAAACGGAGAAAAACAGAATAGGGCTTTCTAGAAAATCTGTTTTTTGTACTATTGAGAATGTTATGTATAAATAATTTTAAATTAAATTTAATTTAAATTTAATCATAAAATGGTAAAAATTCTTTGACTTGTCGAGTTCTTTAACTAGGATCGAATATCGTTTTTAAATTATGTTTTATAACTCCGCATGAATTTATTATCGCAGCTTAAGCGGAAATCGGAGAACATTGATTTTACCGACTACGACTAACAAATCAGTTTTTCTAATTGTATTTTCAATTTTATCAAATTTTGTCATTTTAAAATCGCTATTCTATTCCATGTTGATAAAATGAAAACTTTTAACAATGAAAAAATGGAGTCAAAAAACAGAGTTTTAAATTCACTTTTTTTTTTAAATTTGTGATCTCTGTTTTCCACAACAAATTGTTTAAAAAACACAACGGCAATCTAAACAACATAAATTTTTCCAACATCTACGAACGTTTTAAATAACTATAAGTAGAACCGCAATAATAGTAAACAGAATACCTAGGCTTTATCAAGTTTTCCGCTTGAGTTGAAGTAAAAAGTAAATATACCCGCAGGGAGCATGCATGGAATCTGCCCCAGAAAAGGATTTGTAGAATCGATTTTACGCCTCCCACCTCGCGCGCCTCGTTGTCACCTCGTGCGCGCACGCACCCGTCCTCAAAAGTGCAAAAAAAACGAACGTCGAGAGATTATGGAAAGCAGCTGCTGGCTTCAAAACAAATCCCAAAATTTCTGAATCGCGCATTCATACGCTCATAATCCCGTTAAAAATTGATTCGAGCAACACGCACTCGGCGTGACCCGTTGTTGCGTCCTCTCCAAAAAAAAAGGGGAAAATAATCGCACAAAAGCCATCGACAACACCCCGCACTTTGCAGCCGGTGCGTGAAAAGCGAGGCGCGCGCGTACGTCGACCTTTTGCGGTTGACCGTCCGGGCGAACGCACGCAATATCGGGCGCGCCCCGTATTAATTCGCGCCGTTTAACAGCGCTCGAAAAAAAAATCGAGCCTCTGTAAAGAAGGCGAGCGTAGGCGAGTCGTAGATATTGGCTGTCGCGCTTTGGCTCACCCGAGGCGCGCCAAGTTCCATTCGCACGTCGCGATCCGCGGGCTTTGCATATTCTAGCGCCCGGCTGCGCGCCGTCAATCCGCGTGAAACTCCATTGGCTCTTTGGCAGCGCGCGGCCTCCCCGTGTATCGCCATCCCTCAGTTTCTCCCCGCGAACGTGTCAACCGTCGGAAATTAATCTGTGGGATCGCGGACCGCCGCGGGCGCTTCGACGCCCCGCGACGGGCCCTCCGGCGTGAGCGATGTTCTTATCCGCTTTCGACGAGTTTATTTTCTTCCCTATTTTTGCCGTACTCGGAATCTAGGTCGACCTGCTCGGAATGGGATAACGTGTAGGAACAATATTTTCGGAAGCCAGTGCGAAAACGTTATTATGTAGCGTGGGGAGGGAAGGTGTTTTCGAGCTTTTTCAACTTTTATGAAATATTACGTGCTCTGGCGAATATTGCATAATGGAATGGTTTTTTACGTAACAACATTTAATAAAAAACTGTAAAAGAATTGTAGAGCAAAAATCCCACTAAATTACGTCATGTTTCTTTTCTAATTAAAGTTTCAAATCGAAAAATAAAAGAGTACCTCGATCAATCAATCACAACTCGAAAAATATTATGTCTTTATACATTGTTTAGTTTAAGAAAAGAACGAAATAATCTCATGAATTGACAAAACAAAAATTTCGTAAACCACTGCAAAAAAAATTAGCGTTATCCGAGAACCCCTGTTTAATTTCACATTTTTACGATTAAAAATACAAGAGACCGTTAATATACTAATGGCTCCAGCTGCGCAAGAGAGTGCAGCATACAAAACGCGATTGCGTCGTAGCGCGAACGACACGCGGCAAACATATCCGCCGTTCCATTATACGCGGAAAGACAGCGGAAGCCCGCGAGGACAGGAAGTGATCGATATACCCGTCGGGGGTCGGAGACGCGCGTACGCGCATACACGGCCGGGAGGTAGGAAGCTTTTAAAGTACCTCTCGAGGTGGATGCGAGGCGGCGAGCGGATCTCGCGAGCTGCTCCCTGCGCTCGCGGACCTCCCGGGAGTGTGTCGAGGGTCGTCGCTCGGGCTCGTACGAGCGAAGACGTACAGCGAGCTCGGATCCGGCAGTTTTCGACCCACCCTCCCTCCGTTTTCTCCTCTTTCGGAATTCGCGCGCCTTCCGCAGTAAAGTCGCTTTTCTCCTTTTGCGAGCTCTTAGCGCGCCGGGCGGGGGGTGGGTGGGCGCCTTTTAATTCGGTCGCCGCGTGCGCGTTACAACTGCGCGAAATGCGCGCGATGCGGAAACGCTTTTCGCCCCCCGGGGGTCCGCGATGGGCTCGACTACGAGGAAGCCGGAGTTAATTTCTCGCGAGGGCTTTTGATTACTTCGGCACGGCTCCGCATTGTCGTGGGGTGCTCTTCCAAGTGGCGCGAGGCACAACTAAGCAGTTCGTGGAAAAGAGGAAAGTGTGAAAGCTTTACTTTTATTGAATAAGTGATTTTTATTTTTATTTTTTCTCAGGGTTAAGTATTTTAAATAATTGTTGAAATATTTGAGTAGGAGTTTAGTATCCTTTGAGAGAGCATGGGTTATAAAAAAAGTTTCAGTATTTTAATTTTTATTATTGTAAGGTTCAAATTCGTGACTAAAACGCAATTATTTGAATTAAAAATCATTTATTATATTTCATTTTGCATATTAAAATTGTTACAAAATATAAAAAGGTTTGTACAACGATTGCTCTAACTGCATGATTGTAATTAAGCTTAATTTTAAATTCTTTTCATTGTGCAAAATCCACAAATGTTTCTGCACAAAAAATTGACACCTATTAAAATCGCATACATCAACGAAGAATCTATTATAACTTAGCAACTTCCACAGCGCAGTTTAATAAGTTTTTAATGTAACTTCCTTACTACCATCATGAAATCATTTTAAGTACCGTGCCGTAGAGGCTCCCCAGACTACAGCGGACATAACGGCGTCTTTGCAAATCGCATTAATAAAAAGCTTGGTGCTCAGCCTAGTCGTTCCCTCAAAACCCACTCACCGTGTTGTTAAAAAAAAGCGAAGAGCAAGCAGGAAAAAACGAGCTCCTTCGAGAATTTAATAAGAAGCCGCGAGCCCGAAGGAACTAGCGAAAGCGAGTTGGCGAAATTGCTCAGATCGGAAGCTGCAACGATGGCCCGGGGGCCGTAGAGTCGCAAGTTTTTAACGAACCCAGCCCCGACGCCCGCAGCTATTTTCGCCTGCTTTTCAATTAATAACAATAACTGCAATCGCGCGAAGCTACGCGCGAAGTGTACAGAAAATTGAAGGGGCGAGAGGACGAGCGAAGCAATTGTTCACGATGAGTCGAGGATTTCTCGCGGATCATCCTGTATACGCTCGCCTTTTCAGCCCTCCCCCACCCCTTAAAGTACGAGGGACGCGCAGGTCCTTTCTCGTTCCTGTTTTTCTCCTCTTTTTGTTTTGTCGTCGGTTTTCCGCTGTTCCATCCTTCCTTTTTCTTGCTTTGCCGACCGGGAGAAAATAGAAAATTGTCCAGGGGAGAAGCTCGCCGGCGGAGGTGCGGGACCGAGGGACGGGAATATGAAAGACGAAGGGAATTGCCGGGTGGCAGGCTGCGAATTCGTCCTTCTTTCGTCGAGGATTGCTCGGTAAATTTGACAATGCGGAATTACGTTTGCACGTCGAACGACGCGCTGTGTAATTTGCGCTACCAGATTCCACAGGACGCGTGCTCCGATTTTCATTAAACCGATGCCGTACGGTCGAGTTAATTCTATTGCTATTCGACACTGTAAATATCTGGTATTTTCAAATTTTCGAAACCGAAGTAATATCAGTCGAAATTACTGGTTTCGTGTTGTAATACCGCATTACAATTGTTGCATTAAAATTCTACGGCAGTAAATGCAAAGTGTAGTTATAAACATAATTAATGTAATAAATAAACACCTACGCGTGTGTTTTCACCGCTCACATTGTTTGCCTCCCAATGCAAACTTTCATTTTTCAAACTCCGCGCGTTTTGAAATAATTCCATGTACCCACCTGAGAAAATAATTGCGATTCTCGTGCGCATATTTCTTTGAAGCGCGCGAGTCCCATTTTTTTTTGCGAAGCTTTGAGAAACTGCGCCGCAGCGGCGGTAAAAATTAAACGCCGAAAAAACGCTTTCATGATGAATCGCGGAGTAA